>JANAVB010015000.1:18596137-18965190 GCA_029216955.1 Iris pallida | reverse complement strand
ACCCGTTAACCATTAACTACTCGTGTCCGGACAGTTAGGGACACGAGCGTTTGAATTCGACACGAGTCCTGTGTCCGTGGCTAGCACGACACGTACGACACGATATCGCATTTCCACGTACATCAGCGGCACTCCTGGACACATGGCGAGTCTTCTACATGTACACGAGACACAGACACCTAGCATAGGTAGAATGACATGTATGTGTCCGATGAGCGGAGGCTGTCGGGGGCGCTACACAGCGGAGGAGGGTCATGGGGCGTCGGAAGAATTCAGCCGAGTTTGTCTCGTCGAGGCGAGCCGAATGGTGGTGGTCGGAGGTGATGGTGATGGCTGGGGGGCTGAAATCCTAGATCTAGGGTTCCGACGATCGTCGGGGAAGAATGGGCTAGGACGAGTCTGTGGGGTTCGGGTAGTGAAATAGGGTTAAGGTTTTGACTGGGGCCTATTTATAGGGCTGAGTTTGGGATTAGATTAGGGTTTTGGCCGTGAGTTTAGGAATTAGGGTTAGGGTTACGGCGAGTCGATCGTCGATTAAACGAGACGAAGGCGGTGGTCACGAGATTTTTGCAGAAACCCCTATTCGAATTGCAATATTACCCAGCCTTACTATTTGCAAATCTAAATTTGCAAACAGACTATAAAACAATTTGAATAATTGCAACCTGCTATAAAATAATTTAAACAATTACAAATTTTTTTTAAAAATTGCAGAATGATATTCTAGGCATTAAAACCCATTTAAAAATTCTAGAAATTCTTAATTATTATAATAAATTATTTTAAGGATAAAATACCATTGTGACTAAAAATCCTTATTTAAAATAATTAAAATATTTAGGAGCTTACAGTAGCAGTGCAAAGGGAGTCGAGTTCTACTCTGTCACAAGCTGTGGCAGCAGGGCATGTTGTAGCCTTGCTTGGCAATTGTTGGAAGCAACTAGATTGCAGTGGCTCTTGGCCACTCGAGTTTTAGTGTTCGCCAATAGCCTCATTTAGAGTTAGGATTGATTAGGTAAAGTGGTTAGCTGATATCCTAAGTTAGGACATCCTTTTTGGGCATTTAGGATGCATGATGGTATCCTGAGTATCCTATATAGATTTTTAAGTATCAGTATGTGTTGATGTAGGTGGTATATTAGAGTCAAGTTATCAGATGTGTTAAGATAATATAGGATAGTAGTGAGGAAGGGGGGTCGGGCTATTTGGCAGTAGCCTTTGGCCTATGTTTTGAGGGTGCAACTGTGTATAGAAGGGGTCGGGTACTGCTCTGTTGTAGAGCAGTAGAAGCAGCAATGGAGGGCCAATGCCACAGCAGTAGAAGCAGCAGGGCAGTGGCCCTTTTGCCATGGGGTGAATGAATGAGAGCTAAGTCAGCAGGGCTTTTGGCATTCGAGTGGTATCTTGAGTGTCAGGAGTTTGAATGTATCAGTTAAGGGGATTGGAGATGTTAGGATACCCATATATGTGCTAGTGTATAGATGGGTTATTTTGGTTCAGAATTAGTCTTTAGTTTCAAGTATAGGACTTGGGTTTCAGAGAATCACTTGGTATCATAGTTTGAGTATGTATCAGAGGGGTCGGGTTAGGCTCTCAGTAGCTGTGAGCAACATTGGGGCCTGCACTGCAGTAGGCAGTATGGCTCAGAGATTTGGGGTTTCATGTAAGTATCAGGACTGAATTAGATTGTGATGTATCAGAGGCTTGTGTTTTGTATCTTGGTTTTGAGTGAATGATTAAGTGAGTATTAGTTAGGATACCCAATAGAGTATCTTAGTTAGTATCAAGATTAGTAGGATTTTGAGTTAGTATATTTGTTAGAGATGTTAGGATGTATTAGTTGGTTTCAGAATTAGATACTTGTATCAAATTGTGAAGGTAGCAAGGGAGTTTGGCCATCTTGGCCATTGGCTTTGTTAGTGTATTAGAGATTTGAGAATGGGGTTTTAAATGAAAGGGAATGTTAGGATTAAGTGTTATGTTAAAGGTTATATGGTATCAGATATTTGGGTCTATGGCTTGTATATCAGATAATTGCAGCAGCAGCAAAGAGCATGCAGCATTACATTCTTTGCAGCAGCACTTGTAAAGTGCAGTATTACAATAGTATGCAATTGCAGCAGCATGTAGCAGCATCATTGCATTTGCTCTGAAGCAGCAGCAGAGGATGGCCAAGCAAAGGCAGTAGTGGCCTTTGGCACTTGGGTTTAGGAGTAGGCCAATTCAGTTCAGGAGTTGGGGTTAGTTAGATTAGTAGAATGTTAGGATATCTAAGTCTCAGATATTAGCTTCATGTTAGTATTGGTTAGATATAGTGTCAGATGTTAGATCTGTTTGTTAGGGTGTGGGTGTTAGAGGATTTGATAAGTTAGTATGTTAGCATGTTAGGATGTTAGTGTTAGGATATTGAGTTTAGTTATTGGGTTTTATTTGGGGATATATGTTAGCATCAGTAGCAATTAGTTCAGTTAGATGAGTGTGTTAGTGTATGAACAGTAGGATTTTAGATAGAGGTTATGTATCCTAGATGTATATATATATATATATATATATATATAGGAGAAGGGGAACTTTATTAATGTATCAGGCACAAAATGCCGATGCCTATACAAGTAAAAGCATTACGCGCCCAAAAGGAGAGAAAGAGCGACAAAAGGACGCAGTGCCACTACCCAAAAATTGCTAGAAGAAGGGCAATGGCTAGGTCAAGGCATCCCAAAAGTTGTTCTCTAAGAAGCTGGTGAGGAAGGAATTGACTTCCCTCGTACCTGAACTTGTTCCAATTTTTTCATAGAACCCAGATACCGGCGGCTGCGACGATCTGACGGCCATGGGAGCGACCCCAGTGGACAAGGAGATCGTTGAAGCCTCCGATATGGTGAGTTTGTCGTAGCTTTGTGTTTAGGCTAGACCACAGTTGCAATGCCAGGTCTCCGGAATGCTGGACGTGCTCCACTGACTCCTCTTGGGGGGAGAAACAGCAGTGATATCTCGATGCGAGGCTGTAATCGAAAGAGGTGATAGAGTCATCAGTGGAAAGTTTCTGTCTCTGAGCTCTCCAGATCAGGATCGACCATTTGTTTGGATGCATGATTGCCAGTACGGAACGATAAAGGGGGACGAGGTGCCGGTCCCTCTAGCAATAATCCTGGCCGATGCCTGCGAGAAAGAGCAGTTTGAATTGGGGGACCACCGCAGGGAGTCCGGTTCATTGGAGATTTGTAAATTAGCGGGTGTGAGACTATCGGCCGCCTCCTGCCCTAGCTAGTAACTGACTCTGTTCCAGATCCATCCCAAAGTGTTATCCCATAGGTCTCGGATCTCCCCATTGATAGGACGTGAATGATGAGGAGCGATTCCCCCAGCCAACACTCATGACTCACCGAGGAGTGATCGTTGCCCAGCTGCAGTCGGATAAGTGGTTCGGCGAGCTCGCGGCCTCTGGAGATGCGATGTAAGTTGGCCGAGGACCTGTTGTTCACTAAGGCCATCATCAGGTGAGCAAATCTGAAGTATCTGGCCTTAATGAACCTGGTCCAGAGAGAGTGGTCCGTGCGCAGCTTCCACCATAACTTTATGGAGTGAGCATCCACTAAGTGCTCTAGTCTACTAAAACCAAGTCCGCCCTCCTCGGTAGGTTTGGCCATGGTGACCCAACTGGCCCAGTGGTGCTTGTCCTCCCCATTAGTGTGGCCCCAGAAGAATCTGGCGAAGAGTGATTCGAGCGATGAGAGGACCTTCTTGGGGGGGCCGCAGGCTGCCAGGATGTGGATAGGGATGGTGGAAAGAACGTGCTTAATCAGAATCATCTTCCCGCCTGGGGAAAGGGTCGTATTATGCCAGCCCGTGATCTTCTTCCTGATAGAGGTCACTAGGGACTCGAAGATGCTGGAGTTAGACTTGTCGTACACTAACGGGCAGCCTAAGTAGAAGATCGGAGGATACGAGGTGGCGAAGGAAGTCAAATTAGAGATCCTTGTGGAATGATTCCTGTCCATGTTGTGGTGGGTATAGATGACGCTTTTGTTGTTATTGACACGCTGACTTGAGCATATGGCGTATTTCTCTAGCATTTTATGGACTACCTCAACGGATCCGATGTCGTCTGAGGAGAAAATGAGCACATCATCGGCGTAAGCGAGGTGAGTGATGATGGGACAACCTGTGGTGGTGTGAAAGTGGTGGAATTGAGGGTTGTTGATCATGCTTTTGAGATTTCTGCTGAAGGCTTCGGCAGCGATAATGAAGATGGTGGAAGACAGGGGTCTTCCTGGCGAACGCTACGACTGGAAGGGAAAAACCTTCTGCTTGGCCGTTGATGACGATGGAAAACCAGGAGATGCTGACCGATCGGAAGATGATGTCAATCCACGGTTCGAAGAAACCAAAAGCTCTGAGCACCCAGATTAAGAATTGCCAGTCTAGGCGATCGTAAGCTTTCTCCATGTCTAGTTTGATGGCGACGTTGCCACCTCTGGCAGGGAATTTCATGCAGGTAACCATTTCTTGAGCTAGAAAGATGTTGTCGATGATGTTTCGACCTTTGACAAAGCCGCTCTGCTTTTCAGAGATGATCTTGGGCAGGAGATCGGACATTCGGTTGGCGATGATCTTGAGATGATCTTGTTGGTGAAGTTGCATAAGCTTATGGGTCGGAAGTCTCTGAAGGTCTCCGGATTTTCTTTTTTGGGATTGAGGATGAGGTTTGCCCTGGATATGGATTTCGGGAATCTTGCCCCTTGGAGGAAAGCTGTGGTGGCTTCAAGCAGGTCATGAGCGATAATGTCCCAGCAAGTTCTGAATAATTCCCCGGACAACCCGTCCGGCCCGGGAGCACTGTGAGCGTCAAGAGCCCACACCGCTGACTTGACTTCTTCCGTCGAAGGAGTGGCTAGAAGTTGATCATTCTTTGTATCGGTGATGATGTTGGGGACCTCGGAGAGGAACTCATCGTCCCTGACAATCACCTCTTTGGCGAAAAGAGATGAGTAGAATTGAGCGACAGCCTCCTAAATGCTCTTCTGGTCTAGAAGCTAGGTGTCGTTGTCGTCCGAGATGTAGTGAAGGTTGAGTTGTTGTCTACGCCCCTTAACACAAGCGTGGAAAAAACCTGAGTTGTGGTCTCCCTCTAGGTCCCAGGCTAATCTAGATTTTTGCTTCCAGAATTCGGTCTCGACCTTGAGTCGGGATTTGAGAATGGCTTTAGCGAGATTGAGCAAAGCCGGTGCCTCCAGAGTGCTGTCCGAGGTGACCCATATTTCCGTTCTGGTCACATCATCCTCTGCGGTTCTGATCGCCTGGAAGATGTTGCCGTAGGCGGCCTTGCTCTAAGCCGATAGCGCCGTGCTGGTAGCTCTAAGTTTGGCTGCAACTCTAGTCATGGGGTCGAGATCATCTGCGGCGCTCCAAGCAGTGGTCAGAACTGATTTGAATTGGGGAAGATGTCTCCAGAAGTCCAGAAATTGGAATGGTTTTTTTAATGCACTAGGGATAACTTCTGATCTCGATTAGGAGAAGGGAGTGGTCTGATCCCGTGGAGTTAAGGTGAGAAAGGTTAGAAATAAGACCGATATATACCAAAGGCCGTTGACAAGAGCTTGGTCTAGATTAGAATATTGTCGCCGAGCTCCTTCCTGCATGTTGCACCAGGTGAAAGAGTTTCCAAAGAAGGGAAGGGGTTGAGTTGGGCGTTGAAGATAAAGTTGTTGAAGTCTTCCATGGCCGGGAGCGGAGGCGGGCGGCCTCCAGATTTCTCTGAACTGCAGGAAATCGTGTTGAAGTCGCCGATGCATATCCACGGAAGGTTTATGTAGGGGAGGTGAGAGGCAAGAAGGTGAGTCTAGAGGATCCTGCGCTCGATAATGTCGCAACTATCGTGGACGGCTGAGAGTAAAGAACGGGACCGCAGCTCTGGGTGTTCCACCCAGAAAGAGAGAGCCTGACTCGAGTCCTATACCAGATCGAACTTGATACCAGCTGCAAAGAAAATCCAGATGTCGTTGCATCCGGCAACAGCGGCCTGGAATTCGAGTTTGAGCTGGATGTCTTTTATTCTATTCTGTGGAATTTTGGGTTCGATGACAACTAAGATGTCGATTTGGTGGTTTTTCTTGAGGCTGATGATTCTATTCAACATTGGTTTATTAGCTAGCCCTCTCACGTTCCATGAAAGGATGTTAAGCATTAGGGATGGGGTGGGGATCGAGGTTGTGGAGCTTCGCGGTTGACCTTGTGGTCATTGCCGAGTGCTGTTATTGGTTGTTCTTTTTCTTCTTCTTGTGAGTTTTATTGGAGGTGTTGTTGCTGTCACCGGAGGGGTCTGGCGTTGTCCCTTGGGGGACATAGTGACTGGTCCCGATGTCTTCTATCTGGTCTGAGGTGACATCGTCTTTGGATTCTTTGGGTTCTACTGGAGTGCACATCGGGTTGGTGGGATCAAGGAATCTGTCTTCCTCGACGAGTCTCAGCCTTTCCGTGACTTCTTTGTCTAAGGGTGGCTGAAATGCTCTGCTGGAGTCTGCAGGGTTCGACGAGGAGGGGATTTCGATCACATGTGCTGTGGAATGCATTTCTTTGGTACCCCATGAGGACCGTGGGCCTTGGTGGTTGATGTTTGAGCGGAGGTTTGTGGTGATTTGCAGGGTGTTGTGATACTCTTCTCAGTGCCATTTTCTGGGTAGTTGGGCGCTTGTGTGTTGACGACGGGAGGTAGAATCTCAAGTACCTCTCCTTCGTTAATAATGTCTTCCAAATTCAGAGCTTCGAACCTGTTTGTGGTTGATATCGAATTGGGTTTTGGAGAGGAAGGATTGCCTGGTTCGGAGGGAGGGAAGGTGGTAGCCTGGATCTTGTCTAGGCTATTATCGATTCTGAGGTGTGAGTTTGTGGTGGGTTTGGTGTGTTGCGGCTCCTCCAGTTGCTTCTGCGTGGGGAGATTCTTGGTTGCCAGTTGTTTCTTTTGCTTCATCGCCGGGTGGGCTTTGTAGCAGAACTCCGTAAGGTATCCTCTGATGTGACAGTGATTGCATAAGAGAACGTTGTTGTCGTAGATGAGAGGTTGGATATGGGTTTGGTTCCCTAACTCAATGTTAATAGATTTGGGAAGATCTTTGGAGATATCTTGTTCCATGCAGACTTTAGAAGATTTGGGAAGATTTTTGTTGACAGTGTTAGACTTTGGAGATCTTTGGATATATATATATATATATATATATATATATATATATATATATATATAGGATATGTGAATACCTAAGTAGGTATCTAAGTAGGTAATGGCTTGATATAGGTTATCTAGACCTAGATTTGACCATAGTTGACTGTTTTGACCAAAAGTCAACTGTGAGTCAACTTTAGACCTAGATTGGACTAGGGTTTGACTAGAGTTGACCAGTTGACCAAAATTCAATTATGAGTCAATAAGACCTAGTTTTGACCTAGATTGTATATTACACACTAGAAAACCATGCCTAACACTGTTAAACCCTATTTAACACATGTATATCTCATCTATAGGTCTGTGACTCCACTTTGAGCCTCGATTCATATTGACAGCTCAGGACCGTAGGTGAGTACATTCTTTAATAGTTTTCATTGCTTTGATATTTCCTATATTTGTTCAGTTGTAGTATTTTACTCGATTCTCGACACGAGGATACACGAACTAGTATATGTTGGATCCCGTCATAAGATGTTCTTCCTGGTTTACCTGGTATACTGGTACATTGTTCGATCTTATACTTGTAAAGACACCGTTTTGGGAGTGGGCTGGCCCCCTGCTTTTGAATCCAATGTTATGACGTGTCATGGTTGGATCCATTATACTATTCGGAGATGGGGAGTTATTAGAGGTTATGTGATCAATATCCCTCCTATTTACTACTTTCGCATAGCTTCATCCTCGCCACACGTAGGGTGTAGCCTGACTTGATACTACTTGAGTAATAGCTTTCCATTTTGGTCGACCTGATCTCTAGGTTTACCTGTGCTTGTTCTTGTGTAAAGTCGGTCAAATGGAACAACCTGATCTGGACCCAAGCCGATCACATAACACTCTAATATCTCAAGGCACCGTTTATATATACATTGTATATCAGATTTACATGTACTATTTTACATTCTAGTTTTACCTTATATCTCACACTATGACATGATATTCAGTTCACCTTGTACAATTTTACTTCCAGTCTTGATATTCTATCTTGTATTTCATTATAACTGCTTCTTATAGTATTTGTCAATTCATTGGAACTGTTGTTGGCATTTGTACTTTGCTCCAATCCTGACTGGATAACTATTTTTCAGAGGACTTAGATGCTGATTGCTCGACCTTCTACGGGTTTGGCATAGATGGAGACTATGATTAGGACTTGCCTGTAGAGCCGGTGCTCGTAGAGGATGTACCGCCTGTAGTGACTTAGATTAGCTAGGATTTGACTGGATTTGTATTTCAGCTTGATACTTTGGGTCTGTAAAACTTATTTGAGATTGTATTATGTCTTTAAATTCTAAACTTGTGTATGTGACTCTGCACCTATTTCATACTATCTATTTCATCTTTATCTCTATCTTATTTGTGCTTATCTTCATTAGATTCATGTGATTGAGTTGTGATTATATTCCTCCGTGCGGAGATGACAGGTTATATAAATTGTGTCTTGATGTTATATGTTCTAGATGACCTATAAGCGTTCTACCACCGACTCTGCAGCGTAGACTGGATGTATCCACGTGCTCGTGCCCCTAAATAGTGTGTGGGTCGTGATAATATAAACTTTTTGTGCCATGTACCCATGTGTCATGTGTAATAATTAGACTTGGTTATGCATATGACAATAATGGATTCTTAATAAAAATAAAGTTAGTCATGTGGATGTTAGTTCTTGTTGTTAATTTAATTGTATAGGTTATTTGGATTTCGAAGACTTGGATGTAGGACCTTATCTAAATCTATATCTTGCGGAGCCATGCAAGTGTATCTTACTATACTATATTCAGTATCTTATTATTTATATTACAGTTTATTAATTTGACCTAGGACCGTATATCGATTTTCGTTTCTGAGCCAGACTCAAATGCATTCTGTTGGACACGTGCGAAAGCATTTGCCAACCCACCGGATCAAAACCAACCACCATCTAATGGACACCAAGCACAAGATGAAGACAAGCCAGACAAATCCTAGCCTTTAATAATTTAGATGAAATTACAAGATTGACAGAACTGACGTTGAACCCTTTGTCCTAATAGGTTCAACCCCCTGACCACTCTCATAAAGATTACAATTGAGATCACTCACCAACCCAAAGCAATCTCCCTAACCGAAGTTGACGACTCCTTGATTAGATTTTCTTCTTCCTTCTTCTTGGATGACGAATTCCTAATAGTAAAGTACGGACTTTCTCTTAGATTTTCTTGCGGACGAGCACCCCGAATATTCACTTTTTGCATTCTCTTTGTACCTCCACCCTCACCTCATATAAATAAGATGATAAACCTAATTTTAAGGTTAGGAAACCCTAAAAGTAGTCCACTATCAGATCTGGTCGTCCGCCAACAACCAACGATATAGATTATATCCCATCACCAATTATGGACGTCCAAAAATTATCAAATTAAATATTTGATACAAATTTGTAAATCTAATTAATCAGATATTTAATGTAGATTTCCAAATCATATCAAATTAAAACTTCTACCATATTTGGGCTCCCAAATTTGCTCTTACCAAATCCAAACTGGACTCCAATAATCTCTCCTTCCAGTCTAATGATAGGGTATTGATCACATGGCTCCTCAACTGGACTCCATGTATGTCGTCCTGCGATAGAGTTACTGCCCCCCATGCCACTCAACTCCGATCCTCCGAGCTGCTATGAATCTTCCGTTGTCTCCAGCTCCTCAACCGTCATGTCGACGCTAGCTGCCATGTGTAGCACCTCCTGCACCAATAGGATCATGTCGATATCAATGACATGACCAAGACCGAAGTCCCTAACGATCAGCCAGACCGTAAGTCTCAGCTTTTTGTCGCCGACTTTCATATTCTACCAGAAAGTGTTAACGTTCTGACGAGCTTCTTCACCCTTAACTGACCCAACCAAGCGGACAGTATGGTTCTTACGAGATTCGAACTCCTGAACTTGCCTACCTTCGTGTCCGAACTTGAAGCTCCCCCATACACATACCTTCTCGAGCAGAACATTACGCACTGTACATGTCGTCGATGACCCACAGCTCCCCTGAACTGTGTAAATGATGATGCTCCCACCTCAAATTGAGTTTGCTGGAAACCTTGATCTCCTTCCTGGCTTCGAACTGCTAAAATCGATGGCCTTCCATAAAGCTTTGACAAACCACATGTCGCCAAAATTGGAACCATAGAGCAATCCCTTGGAGACCGACTAGCTGTCATGGGATCGATAGATTGACCCTCAATCTTTGACTCATCACCTTCCGTCGCTTTGTCTCGACTAACCGAATCCTTCGTATCCCTCAAAGCATCTAGAAGACCCTTCTCAGCAAGTTCTCGACGATCCACCTCCTATCGAATACCCCTCGAGCCTCTATCGAGTGTCTGTGGTCAGCCTGTATAGTTTAGCGGCTTGAGCCTGTACATGCCATAGCACAAATCTTTTCGAGCTAACTATTGGGAACCCTTCACAAGCATCCAATCTTTGTCCTGAAATAGACTGCGACAGCTATCGTCTTCTAGCCTCCCTATTGAAACCAAGTTGTAGCACAAATTCGGTACATGTCTCACTGTCATGCCCCAGCAGGGGACAGACACAGCCAGCTACGTACGATAAAGTGCAACCGATCTCACAATACGGTCATGGCTATCTAGATGCATAAGGGTTTATCTACAATCCATCAGTCTCTTATGATCAAGAACAACCCTGATGTCTCAATCTCAAGCAAGCAAATAATTGTTACAAGATGTTAGATCATCAGACATACAAAGTAAGGTATCTCAAACATTACATATTCAGATGATCATAAAGCTAGTCATAAAAAATGCGAAGACTAGCAAAAGTTAAGTCATACATGATCAACCCTAGGATTTGTCAATCATGTAATAGTTCTTAGGCAGACAAAAATTAAAGTTTCCAACACGAGCTAACACTTGCTCGGCAGCTAAACACCTCAAAAGAATAATTTATAGTAGAGTGGGAGAGCAAAATAAAAAATCTACTTGTTGCCACAGTTACTTCTAGTGTTCACCATCTGGATGGAAGGCAGGTAGATCCTCGGGTGCTACTCCAAAATCTGGTCACACAAAACCAACTGGGTTAGAACCTAGAAATATCAAGTGCCATAAGGGAGGATCCACTTAGGAACTAAAACCGACATAAAATGAATAGAAGCAATGATAAATGAATATAATTAAATGGCATAAGACGTGCTTTAAAGAACATAATAGCTTGCGTTAGAAAAATAAGAGGTGGAATATAATTCCCATGTTAATCATGAGACATTCATTCAGGCACGGCCAATCAAGTCCTACGACTTGTTATCATTAGCTAACTAGGGTTATCATTAGCTAACTAGGGTTATCATAGGCCTAATTACTAACAAGATGCAGTTGAGATGTTCTGGAAGTCACAAGCCCTGCAGACTATCCAGGTTATCCAGACGGGGGTTACAAGAGTGTATCATGATTTAAGAGTACTTTTAGTTTACAAGGAGTACAACATATGACAATGTACTAGAAATGCGCCCTACTCGACGGCATGATACAAGTCCACAGGTGTGGTCGGGATAACGGGATCGCCTGTAACTGGGAAATCTCTCTATATGAACTACTTGATCAATCTAGTCGTTAACCTAGTCAGATTCATTATGAATCTCTAACCGCGGTAACCAGGAATTCATGTCCTAGATATGATGCAAGACGAGACAGTTAGCTTGTACAGTCACAATCAAGAAAAATCAACCACGTAGTTAAGACAAGGATTATACTTAGCAAGACAGGAATAGTTATCGTAACAGCAATCAAGATTTCATATGTCATGTCAGGTTTACTTGTCATGTCAAGGGTAATTGTCAAGAGTGCACCTCGATGGGCCACTATCAAGATTATCAAGATGGGATCATGTTGTCATGTTCAAGTTACTAGCTCAAGATTATCAAATCTGGTCGTCGTAAAAACATGCAAAAAGGATCTAGAACTATGATTGAAACTATCAATCGCATATGAACTCTAGTTAAGGTGAAACAAGAATATTCTTGAAGCCAAGACGAAGATCTATAACTTTTATGTTTTGAGTTTGATAATATTACAACTATAAAACAGCTTAAATAGGAAAAAAACTGTCATTTAGATACATTCGTGTGCGGGCAAAACTGACCACGGCGCACGGAGCGTGAGAGCACAGCACGCAAGTGTACGATAACGAATCACGGGGGCGTACAGCACGCGAAACGTGCAGCACACGCAAACCAAATTGGACAAGCGTGCAGAGCGCGAGAGCACGGCGTGCAGGCGTGCGACGAAGGAATCGTACGGGCATATGACACGCGAAACGTGCAGTACGTACATACGGACCAAATTAGCTACGGCGTGCGGAGCTCGAGTGTTCGGCACGCAGGCACATGGCGAACGAATCGTGCACGGCACACGAAATGCGCAGCACGCGCGAACCAAATTGGCCACGGCATGCGGAGCGCGAGAGCATGGCGCACGAAAAACGAATCATGCGTACGCACGACATACGAAAGGTGCTGCGTATGCAGACAAAACTGCCCACGACGTACGGGCGTGCGGCACTGTTCATCGTCCCAGCAGCACTGATGATGTACGGGAACCCATGAACACAAAAAATGCCATAACTTCTCAAAATTAGTCAATATCAAGCGGTTCAAAAGCCAAAATTAGGTAGAATTGAATTTCCCACAACATGAAACCATTAGTTTTTGGAAATAACAAGTTTTTAGAGATTAAAACGAAGAAAAAAACTTACATCTACAAAAATCTATCCATCAAAATAGAAAATTTTAAGTTCTAAAGATGCTTAAAAGCATATAAGGAAGGAGATGGAACAATAAAAATAAAGATCCTTCACGGAGCAAGTTGTATTTGCCTAGGGTTTGGTGGAGGAGTAAATAAAGAAAAATAAGAAGAAGTAAATGAATTTAATGGAGGAAAGAGAAAGAGAAGTTGGTTTTTATATCAACCCTCTTATCTCAACCCAAACCAAACCAAACCAAGTCAAGATCAAACCATGATTAAACCAAGCCAAGGCTAAATAAGACAAGTCTAAATGCGGGTCACCTAACAAATATCAAAAATCCGTACATGTATACTGAAAACACATATAACAGAAATGGGAGTGACACGCACACCCCTGAGGATGAGCTTATCACCAAACTATGTCGTCAAATGCACATTACTGATGCCTACAAATGTAGTTGTCCCCTTGTCGTCTATTTTTACATATCTAAACCTACAACCATAGTTATGATTAGGGCTGCAAATGAGCCAAGCCGTTTGCGAGCTGCTCGAAGCTCGGCTCGATAAAAGCTCGTTTGAGCTCGGTTCGTTTAGTAAACAAGCTGAGCTCAAGCTTCATTTTTGAGCTCATTTAATAAACAAGCCAAGCTCAAGCTTAGAAGTACTCGGCTCGTTTAAGCTCGCGAGTTGGCTCGTTTATGAGCTTGCGAGCTAGCTCGTTTAGAAGCTCGTTTAGGAGCTTGTTAAGCTGGTTTATTTTTTTGTTGATCTAATTTTTTATATGTTTATATAACAATATGGTTGTGTGCATTATATACTTATATGCCCTTAATAATTGATATTAAGGAACTTTTTTAATTAAATTTTTATAAATAAATTGTTAATATTATAAGTACTTGAATTCAAACTTAATTAGCTTGAAATCGAGCTCATTAAGCTTGAATCAAGCTTAATGAGCTTCAAATAGAGTTGAGCGAGCTTGATTTTGAGCTTATCGAGCTTGTTTATCAAGCTTGCTTATCAAGCCAAGCTCGAGCTCAAACCAAGCCAAGCTCAAGCTTAATATAAACAAGCTCGAGCCAAGCTCAAGCTCTAAAATAAAAAACTTATTAAGCCCAAGCTCGAGCTCGAGCTCGATTAATTCTTGTCAAGCCAAGCTCAAGCTTACAAAAGCTTGGCTCGGCTTGGCTCGTTTGCAGCCCTAGGTATGATGTAAAGATCCTCCTATATGGAGTGGCATGATACGACGCCCCCGTGTCCATGACCCAGTTTCTATCATGACACATGCCATAAGGTTTCTCTACGTCGGTCACTGTAATGATGATATCTCCAAACGCCGTAAGATCCTTCTGATCGTCCTTACTTTTGGCCTTCTCAGCTTTGAGCTTCATGCAGTTCCTCTTGATATGACCCATTTTTCCACAGTGACAGCAGCCCTCCTCGCGGTCCATAATCGTAAGATCCCAAGAACTCTTCTTGTCCTCGCTTGTGACTTGGGTCTTCCCTTCCCGTAGGAAGCCACTAGAACAGACTCCTGCAATAATTTTACTTGTTTGCGTCGGACCTCCTCATTCAACAAGCTACTTTTGACAGCCTCCATCGTGATAACTTTTATCAGGCGTGAAGTTGCTCACTCGATACCACCAACTGTTTGCTATTGATTGTAAAAGTACAGAACAATTTTATAGGAGGACTGAACTTAGACTCACAATACAAACTCGCTCACACAAAGAAAACCTAGGAATGAAAACCTAGGTACAGCAATCTAAGTACGATTGTTTATTTTTGATTCTGGGGGTGACGATAGAGGCTCGGGAAAGAGACGGCAGCTCTGCCTTACTCCTTGGACGATCGGACGTAGCCTTGGCTCTGATGAAGAAACGCTCTCGAGATGTATGGAAAGACTCTTCTGTGCGTGCCTTTGTCTCTCTGTATGTCCAGCTGGATGGAGAGAATCTCTGTTGCAAGGGAATGACACCTTGCTATATTTTTTTCCGGATCCTTTTGCAAGGAAATGGCACCTTGCTATTTATATGAGTGGGGTGTGATCATTAGGGTTTACAATAATTGCCCCTTAAAAAGTCAACGGCCAATAATCTGGACCATTAATCTTAATTGCATCAAATCTGAGCAATTAATTTTTGATTGCACCAAATCCGTATGGGCAATTAATACTGATTGTCATGAATCTTTATGATAAACTCGGATCTCCTGCTACGTGTTCATTCTAATTGATTGTAATTAATCTGATTTGATCTGAGTAATAATGGTGATTGTACTAAATCTGGTTGTTATGATTTGCGAGCAGCCATAACTCCGAGGGGATAAGACAGCCACGTGTCTCAACTGTCATGAGGATCGCCACGTGTATGAGGACCGCCACGTGTCTCAACTGTCGTGAGTGGAGTATCTCGACAGAGCCGCATGAGTGCGGTCTCTAAATGAACCGCATATGGGTGGGCCCCACACTCCTAGTCGCATGAAGGTAGCAGCCGTATGAAGGTGGCAGCCGCATGAAGGGGCAGCCACATGAATGAAGCAACCGCATGAAGGAAGAAATCGCATGAAGGTGGCAGCCGCATGAAGGAGGCAGCCGCCTGAGTAGAGCAACCGCATGAAAAGGGCAACCATATAGGGGTGTCAGCCGCATAGGAGTGGCAGCCGCATAGGGAGCTTTGGGATTTGGCGGATCATGCCAGCTGTATGAAAAGATTTTCTTCTTTTCTCTAGGAACACGCCATCATGTCAGCGTCATCATTTTGATTTTTATGTCAGAGCTGTCATTTGTCAGAGCTGCCGTCAGGGTAATTAATTTAAGTTGCTGCTTTTTGGCCAGTTGTCGGATCAGACAGCGTGAGGCCACGTGGCGTGGACCCATCCGAGCCGTATGAAGAACTTTTGGAGCCGCATAAGGCTCCTTCTGTTTGTGAGCCGTATGGGATCCTGAAGGACTTATGAGCCGCATGAGGCTCCTTCTGTTTTGAGCCGCATGGGCTTTCCTTGTCTTTTTCTATGCTTCTACAAGACCCCCTTCAAAGTTTTCAATTTGAAAAATAGAAATACTTTGAATAAGAAGCATGGCTATATATAAGCTCTTTTGGCCGCATAGGACATTCTGGCCGTATGGACTTCCTAGCCGCATAGGATGTTCTGGCCGCATGGACTTCTTAGCCGCATGGCCTTCCTAGCCGCATGGGTCATTTCTGGCCGCATAGACTGTCTGGCCGCATAGACTCCTTGCCACGTGTGCGTCTCATTAATTACTCTTGATTTGCTTCAGATTTAAAGCCGCCTTTTGGGGCAGGATCCCAAGGGTCGGTTTTAAATATCCGGATTTTCCTCGAAGATCGAAGAGTCGGTTTTGTTTTTATGCAGCACGCGGATCGAAGCGGCCGTCGGTTCATGAGCCCCCCTTTCGTCTGCCTATAAATAAGGGGGTTTGTAGAACAGGAAGAATTCTTTACTTTCTCTCATCTTCAACTCTTCTTACCCTAAGTTGCTGTCTTCGTCTTCCTTCTCCACTTATCAATCAACAATGGCCCCCAAGTCTTCCAAGGCCGCGGCGAAGGGA
This sequence comes from Iris pallida, assembly GCA_029216955.1. Taxonomy (NCBI): domain Eukaryota; kingdom Viridiplantae; phylum Streptophyta; class Magnoliopsida; order Asparagales; family Iridaceae; genus Iris; species Iris pallida. Next base: position 18,948,667 of record JANAVB010015000.1, on the reverse strand, counting down.
AAGGGAGTGGCTTTTTCATCAGCCCCGGCGCCTGAAGTTCACCCCGACGTTCACCCCACTATTACTGGTAAGGGTTTGGGCGGATCGTATACTTCGAAACCCTAACAAAGATGGCTCTGTTGCATGCTTTATGCACAAGCTTTTAATGCGTCACTCGTCTTCTTCGAACTGTTCAAATTGTATGGGGCGCATGTATGTCCCACGTCCGAGCCGCATGGGGGTATACCCCATGTCCGAACCGTATGGGGGTTTGTCTAGTAGCCGCATAGGCACTTCACAAACTGAACCGCATAAAGACCCGTCGCACAGAGCCGCATAAGTCTCTCTGAATCGAACCGCATGAAGTCTTCCTTAAACAGGACCGCATAAGCTCATCTGGATTGGGCCGCATAAGGCTGTGGCCATCTTCTAACTTTGTTTCTTTTTATCTTTGATTCATGCAGCATCCCTGCCGAAGGCTGAGATCATTGTGAAGGAAGAGATGCTGCCTCCTTTCAAACAAAAGTCATCGCTCGTTAAGGAGGAGGTAATACCAAAAATGGAGGAACAGAAAGGAGAGCTGGCACCGATTGAAGTTGCTGTGAAAGAGGAGCCCCAGTCTGACGGCGGTAGTTTTGGGAGTTCTGACCCTCTTGCTTTGGACAAGGATTTTGCTCAAGTAGATCCTTCATATGAAAAATGGTTGAAGGATTGGTATATGCGCCCCCGCAACTAGGATTCGTAGGATCTCATAAGTGTCCATCTTTTGTCTTGGTATTTCTGTCTGTCTTCAGCTGTAGTTTATGTTTTCCTTCTTTTGGACATCAATGTAATCTTCTTTCTTCTTGTCTGAATGAAATGATAGAGGACTTTTCTGGCTTACTCATGAGATGTAGTCATGTGAATGTAACTAATTTTGAATGACCGAAATACATTCGCTCTATTCTTTGCTTGTAGTAGTTGCCACAATGGAAGATTTTTGTGGACCTATTATCCTTGGCGTACCCTGGTTCTGGATACGGATAATAAGTTGGGAGAGAACCAACATATTTACTCAGAGATAATGAGGACATGGTAAATATAGGGGTTTCTTCGATGGAGCCTTCTACTCAGAGGTAATGAAGACATGGCAGGAGTGGGCTCCATGAAGGGTACATAGAACAACTCAGAGGTAATGAGGACGTGGATGTTCTATGTGAGGGGCGGTTTGTTTTGATGGAAGGGAAACAACTCAGAGTTAGCATCGACGTGGTTGCTTCGGAGAATCTGTGGATCTGTTACCCTTTTGTGCACTGAGAGTGCGGGTATTGGATCATAAGGAGGGAGCTCTTTTAGGAGGAAAGTTCAGAGGTATGATCATACATGACTTACTACCTAAGAGAGGCGATATAGATTTATCTGTAGTGACCAGAGTGTGAGTTCAGCGGTACCTGCAGGTACATAACTCGACAATCTGGAGATTTAGGATCAGAATGTAAGTTCAGTGGTACCTGCGGGTACATAACTCGACAATCTGGAGATTTGAAGTCGGGATGTGAGTTCAGCGGTACCAGGTGGTACATAACCCATCAATCAGGGATATTTGGATTTGGAATGTGAGTTCAACGGTACCAGGGGGTACGTAACTCGACAATTTGGGGAATTTGTAGTCGAAATGTGAGTTCAGTGGTACCACAGGGTATATAACTCATCATTTTGGAAATTTGTAGCCGGGATATGAATTCAGCGGTACCACAGGGCATATAACTCAACACCCTAGCAGATGTCATTTTAGACGTAATACTTCTTTAGGAACTTGCCGTTGATGGGCAACATGAGCAAGTCTCTATTTTGTTTTGCGAGGCGGTAAGCTCCACTGGAGAATACAGCATCGATGATGAACGGGCCTTCCCACTTTGGCTGGAACTTGCCGGTGGTTTTGTGAGTCATAACCATCGACCTTCGAATTGCAAGAACGAGATCGCCCACTTGGAATGTTCTGATTTTAACCTTTTTGTTGAAGGCTCCGGAGATACGTGCTTGGTACAGCTTGATTCGCTGTTGAGCTAACAGGCGCTTCTTATCTAGGGCCTCCAACTCTTGCAGTCGGTGATAGTGATTATCATATGTTGTCAACCGATAGGTGAGGGCGACGCAGAGCGAGGGGATTTGAGTTTCCAGTGGGAGAACTGCCTCACTCCCATATACCAGAGAGAATAGTGTGTTTCCAGTGGCCGTCCGTACTGTAGTACGGTATACCCACAAGCATTCGCCGAGCTTTTCATTCCAGTCGTGTTTGTTTGATGATACGAACTTCTTGAGAAGCTTGATGATTGTTTTGTTGAATGCTTCAACCAGACCATTAGCCGTCGAATTATATGGTGTTGAAGCAATATTCTGGATTCGGTGTTTGTCGTAAAACCGATAGAAAGCATGGCTTACAAACTGCGGACCATTATCATAGATGATCCTTCGGGGCAGTCCAAAGCGATAGATGACGTGATGTTTGAGAAAGCTGATCACGTTTGAAGTCTTGACTTCTGCCAGCGAAATAGCCTTCGCCCATTTGGAGAAGTAATATGTGATTGCGAGTATGAAGCGATGTCCTCTGGACGAAGGTGGAGTGATCGGATCAATGATATCCATTCCCCATGCTTTGAATGGCCAGGATGCCACCGTCGGATGTAGAAACTCAGATGGCTGGTGAATGAAGTCTGCGTGGACTTGACAGGCTTTGCATTTTCGTGTATAGTCTATTGCATCTGTAACCATCGTGGGCCAGTAATAGCCCATTCGTCGAAGGCAATCCTGTAATTTCGGGCCAGGCTGATGGGCCCCACAGATACCATCATGAGCTTCACGTACAGCTTTTTTTGGCTTCTGTATTTGACAAACATCGAAGCAGTAATCCATCGTATGATCGCCGATATAGCATTTTCGTCTCTGTATCGTAGAAGAATCTGAGGGAACGTCTTCTGATAGAAGTAGCTTCCTTCAAATTCTCTGGCAGGATGTCGTAGACTACAAAGTCAATGAATGGTTGTCTCCAGTCTGGTGCTTCGTCGACTGTCAGTGCGGAGTAACTCTCAACACATTGAACATTATTCCTGGGATAGACCAACTCACGACCTATGATGATAACTAGATGATGAGCATGATTTGGAACTGCTAAGGAAGCAACGAGGCCTGCTAGGGCATCGGCTTCAATGTTCTGGAGCCTGGGAACGTATTCTATGAAGAACCCTTCCAAGGACGAGATAATGTTAATCGCTATTTGGTGATAGGGGATCATGTCTTTATGACGCACTTCGTATGAGCCCCGGATTTGATTGACGATTAGCTACGAATCGCCGTATGCTTCAAGGTGCTCTACCCCCAGCTCCTTTGCAAGTCGGAGGCCGATGACCAAAGCATTGTACTCGGCCACATTGTTTAAACAGGGCTCCGTGAGGGAATGAGCTCGATTGATCACCAGCCCGGTGGAAGAAATCAGCACTACTCCGACTCCAGCGACGATGTTGCCCTTGGGCCCAGTTCTAGAAGCGCCGTCAAAGAACATCCGCCATATAGTATCATGGGAGGCCACATTTGAATTAGCGACCTCGTCTAGAATTTCTTCGTCTATTTTGGTTGACTCCGAACCTGGATGAGCTACTAAAAAGTCTGCCAGAACTTGACCTTTAACAGCCTTTTGCGGGACAAAGATCATGTGGTAGGGGGACAACAATATCGCCCAGGTAGTGAGGCGAGAGCTGAGTGCACCTGGCTTGGTCATGAGGATCCTGAGGGGGTTGACTCTTGATATGACATGGATGGTTTGTCCCATGACGTAGTATCGTGTCTTCTGAATGGCAAAAACCAGAGCAAGGCACTCTTTCTCTACGGCAGTGTATCGATGCTCCGGCCCTATCATCATTTGGCTGAGGTAATATATAGCTTGCTCATGGCCTGCCTCATTGTTTTGTGCTAACAGAGCACCGAGGGAATGTTCCATCGCTCGTACATAGAGCAGGAATGGTCTTCCAGCAACCGGGGCTACTAGGACTGGAGAGTTCGTCAGATATTCTTTGATGCTGTCGAAGGCGCGCTGGCATTCTTCATCCCATACGAATGAAATGCCCTTTTTCATGAGGTGGGTAAATGGCTGACATCGTCCGGAGAGGTTGGAGATAAACCTCCTGATGTAGGCTAGCCTCCTTTGAAGGCCTAGGAGTTCACAGAGATTTCTCGGGGGACCCATCTCTATGATTGCCTTCGTCTTCTCAGGATCTACGTGGATACCCTGGGAGGTAATGATGAAACCCAAGAACTTCCTGCTGGATACGCCCAAGAAGGATTTTGTGGGATTCATTTTTAAATTGTGCGCTCGTATCAAGTCGAACATTGTCCTCAGATCATGCAGATGATCTTCCTTAAAGCGACTTTTGACGGCGATGTCATCGACGGAGCATTCCACTGTCTTGCGCAAGTGATCTCTAAAGATGATGCTCATAGCTCTTTGATAGGTGGCGCCAACGTTCTTTAAACCGAAAGGTATGACTGTGTAGCAGTATGTGCCAATTGGTGTTCAGAATGATGTATGCTTTTCGTTATCAGGGAACATCTTGATTTGATTGTATCCCAAGAAACCATCCATAAATGACATACACTCAAAGCCTCAGGTGTTGTCGATCATGATGTCTGTGATAGGGAGAGGAAACTCATACTTAGGATACGCCTCATTCAGATTGCGAAAGTTGATGCAGATTCGAATCTTTCTACTTTTCTTAAGGACTGGTACTATGTTAGCGACCCAGTCTGGATGCTGTTCATCACGGATGAGGCTGCTGGCTATCAGTTTGTTGACCTCAGCTTCAATGGCGTTTATGACGTCGGGGTGGAACCGTCGTTGCTGTTGCTTGACCGATTTTGCCTTCCGGACGGATGTTGAGCTTGTGAAGTGCAACCTCGGGGTTTAGTCCTGGCATATCTTCGTAGCTCCAGGCGAACACGTCGATATATTCTCTGACGATTTATAGTAGTGATTTTTGCTCTTCGTCTGTCATATTCTTGCTGACGAAGATGGGCTTTGGAGAGGAATCATCACCGAGATCGACTTGTACAACCTCATCCTCGGTAGGAGGCTCTCTTTGTTCGAACCGTTTCTCCCACTGCACATATAGTTGTTGTGCCCACGGCTCTAACTCAAGAAGTTCAGGGATGTCTTCATCTTCTTCGTAGGCGTCGGCAAATGCCATATTGACCGACCAAACTTGTCTAAGTATGTCCTCGATGCTGACATCCGAATCGGAAGTGGGTGATCCGATTGAGTGTGAGTGCCAGTCGCTGGCGACCCCTTCCAATGCTCCAATAAACAGCCTCGTAAGGATGGCGTCGTCATGAGACAGATGATCGGTTGTGACTTCAAAGTAGGTGATGTACCCACTTGCAGATGTCTTCCCATCATATGGATTGATGTGGAATGGTTCATATTTTGGTGGAAAGGGGACATCTCTCCACGCAGCAGGATACGGTTGTCGTATCCTGAGGTCTTGGCAATTTTCTCGGGCATGGAACATGGCCCGGAGCTCCTGGACCTCTCTTCTTACCTCCCTGGCCTCGTCTACCGCGGTGGGGGCCGATGTTTCAGGAGGATTATCACCCGGGTTTGGTGCAGCTGAATTTGAATCTGCATTGACCGCGGGACCCAAGCTTGTTTGGCCAGGTGTTCTTTCTTGTAGAGTTGGAAGGGCCGTTTTGATTTCGTCCACGGACTTGACCAAGGCATGTAGTATGGCCTCCAGAGTATCGATGCGTTGGCGATCACTGGGACCGTCCTGGTTGCTGTCCGTCATAAATACCGTCCTAACATGAGGAAAGATGGAAGGAACGGTAGAGGACGTGCCCTATGAGTCATACCCTTATACAGAGAAGTCGTCAGGGTATGTGGGGATGTTCTTCTCTGGTTCAGACTCAGAAAGAGTGATACCACCAGCTTCAGAGCTTGCCTCGTCTTGAGAATTGTGGACGTCCTTGGAGACGTCGGGATCTGCTGCATCTGTTGGGTGAATCGTTTCCCCTGTATTATCTTCTTGGAATATCGGGTTGTCGTGGATATTTGGGGGAGTGCTACCACCGGCTCCAGTGCCTCCCAGAGATGTGGCAGATTTCGTCTTTGAGCGGGTACCTTGGTAAACTCCTCATGTAATGGTGGTAGACAACCGCTTAGAAGAGAGTTTCTTGGTTACGCCGGTTGAGATTTTTGGACTGGAGACATTTGTTTTCTTTCCTCTACCACTGCCAGGAATCTTCAGGGCAGAATTGAAGGAGGCGACGAGAAGCGCCTCGTCTTCTAAGCTTGGGTGTTGCAGCCGTTGGAAGACGGACCGTCGGTCTTCTTGTACTGCTGCCTTGTTGCAGCAGCAGTTGACAATGACTTGGGTGCATTGATGTCCCTGACAGGACTCTCTGCACATCAAATCTTCGTCTTTTTCCTTGTGTTTGTGAAGAATCACGTTGCGCAAGTCACCCATTTTGTGGGCCCGAGAGTTTTGAGCCCATGAGTGTATTGGCCTCCTGCCTGCTCCCTGATGTGGAGGCAGAACGAGTACTTGCCCCTGATCCTTGTTGGGAGATTCTTGATAACTATCCCGTTCGTTGGCCACCGGGGGCTGGACACGGATAGTTTTATACAACTTTCCATCAGGAGCCCGCGTAATAGTCAGCGGGACGCCCTGATAGTCAGAAGTTGGGATAGTCGACTGAGCTCGCCGAGCCTGTGCTGCCCGAGACTTATTCCTTCTAGCACCTGAGAGCGTATAGTAGGAAGAGTCCACGGAGATTGGCACATGAGAGCATCTGGGTCAGGATCGCCTGAGAGGCAGCCGAAAACTGACCGTGAGCCGTATGGGACAGATGGTATGCGGCTGGGATCAGTGGCCGTGTAGCCTGTCTGCATGCGGCTATCCTTTGTGGCCGCATGAGCCTTCTGTATGCGGCTAGAAGCGGTGGCCGCATGAACATTAGGGATGCGGCCGGAAGTCATGGTTGTGCAGGCTGCCTGCATGCTGCTGGCAGTTCTGGCCGCATGGGCTTTCTGCATATGACTAAATTTTGTGGCCGCATGAGTTTTCTCCATGCGGTTGGCAGTTGCGGCCGCATGAGCCTTCTCCATGCGGCTGGTGCCTTTATGCGTCTCGGATCGCATAGACTTCCACTTTGCCCCTGCAAGTCCAGCATCATAGTGTTTTCTTCTGCCGGACTTGGGGACAGCAGAGTCTATGGTCTGAAGTAGGGTCGCCTACGAGACTTCTACGCCATCTTGAGCAACAAAGAGTACTTCTTCGAGAGCTTGGGGAGGAGCGAATGATTTGGGCCTCCACTCCCTGCGGGCCTTCTTCGTACGGGCTTGCCGCTGGATCGGGCCAGCACTCCTGTCGGAGAGCATTTCTTCAAATGCCTGCTGGTCGAATCGGGTAACCAATATTTGTTGAGTGGAGCCAAGTTTGGCTGCGTCCGATTGCATCACCAACTCCTCAGCCGTGGAGAAGTTAGTCCCCAGCAGAGTCACCATCGTGTTTGCCATTGATTGTAAAAGTACAGAACAATTTTATAGGAGGACTGAACTTAGACTCACAATACAAACTCGCTCGCACAAAGAAAGCCTAGGAATAAAAACCTAGGTACAGCAATCTAAGTACGATTGTTTATTTTTGATTCTGGGGGGTGACGATAGAGGCTCGGGAAAGCGACGTCAGCTCTGCCTTACTCCTTGGACGATCGGACGTAGCCATGGCTCTGATGAAGAAACGCTCTCGGGATGTGTGGAAAGACTCTTCTGTGCGTGCCTTTGTATCTCTATGTGTCCAGCCGGGTGGAAAGAATCTCTGTTGCAAGGGAATGGCACCTTGCTATATTTTTTTCCGGATCCTTTTGCAAGGGAATGGCACCTTGCTATTTATAGGAGTGGGGTGTGGTCATTAGGGTTTGTAATGATTGCCCCTTGAAAAGTCGGCGGCCAATAATCTAGACCATTAATCTTAATTGTATCAAATCTGAGCAATTAATTTTTGATTGCACCAAATCCATATGGGCAAATAATACTGATTATCATGAATCTTTGTGATAAACTCGGATCTCCTGCCATGTGTTCATTCTGCTTGATTGTAATTAATCTGATTTGATCTGAGTAATAATGGTGATTGCACTAAATGTGGTTGTTATGATTTGCGAGCAGCCATAACTCCGAGGGGATAAGACAGCCACGTGTCTCAACTATCATGAGGATCGCCACGTGTATGAGGACCGCCACGTGTCTCAACTGTCATGAGTGGGGTATCCCGACAGTGCCGTATGAGTGCGGTCTCTAAATGAACCGCATATGGGTGGCCTCCACACTCCTAGCCGCATGAAGGTAGCAGCCGCATGAAGGTGGCAGCCGCATGAAGGGGACAGCCGTATGAAGGAAGCAACCGCATGAAAGAAGCAACCGCATAAAGGTGGCAGCCGCATGAAGGAGGCAGCCGCCTGAGTAGAGCAATCGAATGAAAAGAGCAACCACATAGGGGTGTCAGCCGCATAGGAGTGGCAGCCGCATAGGGAGCTTTGAGATTTGGCGGATCATGCCAGCTGTATGAAAAGATTTTCTTCTTTTCCCTAGGAACATGCCATCATGTCAGAGTCATCATTTTGATTTTTATGTCAGAGCTGTCATTTGTCAGAGTTGCCGTCAGAGCAATTAATTCAAGCTGTTGCTTTATGGCCAGTTGTCGGATCGGACAGCGTGAGGCTACGTGGCGTGGACCCATTCGAGCCGCATGAAGAACTTTTGGAGCCGCATAAGGCTCCTTCTATTTGTGAGCCGCATAGGATCCTGAAGGACTTATGAGCCGCATGAGGCTCCTTCTGTTTTGAGCCGCATGGGCTTTCCTTGTCTTTTTCTATGCTTCTACACCAACGTCTTTCAACTTTTCGACAGATAACTCAAGAGCAGTAGGGCCTAAAGCTCGTCATTAATCACCATCTTGATCGCATACAGCTGATTGATGATACCCTGAACCTCGCTCTGATGTTGTGCCACTAGGGCACCCTCTGTGTACTTCAAGTTGACGAGTTAGCGAATAAGAAATGCCCTGTTGCCAGCCATCTTTCGTTTGTACAGCGAATGCAGCTTCTCCCATAATACTTTTGTCGAACTCTCCACGGACACGTGGTGAAACACCGAATCATCCAACCATTGTCGGATGAATCCAACGGCTTTCTGATCCAGTCGTTTCCAGTCTTCGGTAACTTTGTCCGTTGGCTTTGTATTGTCGCCCTCCAACATACCATGCAAGTCCTTGCACCATAGTAGATCCTCTATCCTTAGCTTCCAAATCGCCCAGTTTCCTTCTGTGAGGGTGATCATACGAGTGTTCATCTCCTCCGTAGACATGGGTGCAAAAACCTCCAAAGCTCTGATACTAATTGTTGGACGTGTGCGAAAGCGTTTGGTAGCCCACCTGATCAAAACCAACCTCCGTCTAACAGACCAAGCACAATATGAATACAAGTATATTATGGTGACGTACGTCACTTGGACAAATCCCAACCTTTAATAACTCTAGATAGGAATAATTATGTCAATATATATTATATATATAGTGTATTTTTATCTATTAATTATGGTGATAGTTATTATGGTTAGTGGGCTAGCCTATTTATTCGACTCATGCTAGTGGACCCAAGTATACTTGACATGACACTAACCCAACATTTAGATTGACCTATTTGGGCTCAATTGAGCCATTTCCTTATCACCTAGGGATTACTTTAATCCCTTCATTAGGAGTAGAACATTTCCACTAATTAAATAACCTTCATGACAATTAATTAAGGGCATATTGGACATTGTACATTGGCATTGAGAGGTTATAGGTGGCCATCCCTCTATAGAGGGAGGAGTCTCTCTCTCTCTCTCTCTTTCTCTCTCTCTCTCTCTCTCTCTTCTTCATTTATGCACAATCCTTCCAAATTTGTTGTTCTTACCCAAATTGATCCATCCCTCCATCAATTCCACTCAATTTCACTCTTAGTTCCTTCCCTACTCTTCCTCTAAGGAGTCCAGAAGCTTGGGATTTGCAAGAAGCACTTGGAGAGGAAGGACTTGGCAAGAAGCTTGTGTCCAAGTCGTGTCCATTGGACTTTGTATTAGGAATCCATCTTTCAAAAGGTAAGATTCAGAATTCTCTCTTTAATTAGGTTCTATTTGTGTAATTTGATCATTATGAACCCACCATGGACTAGGACTACCTATAGAAAGAAAAAATTGCCTATAGGTACACCTATTGTGAAAGTTATATCGAATTTTGTGTCCAATTTGGAAGAATTTTAAGATTGGTGTACCAAGTATTTGTCATTTGGTAATTTAGATCTATATAGACTAAATTTGGTTGTGTGTGGCTAGTTACGTGTCCACATTGTGATGTGAGTACGCCGTATCATGATACGTTATGATACGATGGTTTTGGGGGTTTTTCCTTTGATACGGGTGATACACATGTCATATTTTGTCACAAGCCCTAGAATAGGTTTCTATTACTTTCATTAGGCTTTAGTTATGATAATTGTCTTGTTCATGAGCTTTAGACAAAGTTGGTGATGGTTTGGTAGTGTATCAAGGGTGTATCATAAGGGTATCATAGAGTAGTATGATATTTGGATGTGCACCACTTGTGTTTGATGAGTTGCCTTGGTATTGTGAGTGCATTTATTGTACTCTACTTACTAGAGTGATATAATATATATATATATATATATATATATATATATATATATATATATATATAGTCCGGATCGGGAGCCCCCTAGCGGGAGCCCCCCAAAAGCCCCCCTTCTACTGCACCGTTGGATCGAGGGGACGCGCTCGCGGGCCCCACGCAGCCCGCTCGATCCAACGGTGCACTAGGGGGGCTCCCGCTGGGGGCTTTTGATCCGGATTATATATATATATATATATATATATATATATATATATATATATATATATATATATATATATATATATAATCACGTTTCCTAGAGCTCCCTCTTCCTCGTTTCCGTCTGGCGTACCCCCCTCCTGAGGTCGGCCCTGGCCCCTCCGTCTACCCCAGCCGTGGGGGCGGAGCTCTCCGCCCATGGTGTCTCGACCATCCTCTTCCTCTCCGTGTACTCGGGCGGCCCCTTGGGCGCCGGAATTGCTCGCTTTTCTCGGCCTCCCCCCCGACCCTCCCCGTCCTCCTTTGCCTGCCGCCTCCCTCCACATTCAACCTCTGCACCCCCTCCTCCGCCACTCCCCCTCCTCACCCTGCCACTCTCCTCCACATCTTATTCCCCATCCATCCCCTCGCTCTCTCTTCCCCAGCTCGGTTTCCCGGTCGGCTGGGCTGGAGTGGCTGCCCACCAGCTGTCGTCCCCGACGATGGTAGGGGCCCCCGCCTCGGGCTTTTTCTGGCTCCCGCTGGCCTTGGCCTAGGCCGCTCACCTCAGCCGACGGTGGCTCCCCCGCCGTAGCCGCATGACGGTGACTGTCAGTTCCTTCCTGCTGCCTCGCTGGCCCTTGTTTCGTCCTCTTCTTTTATCCTCCCACCGCCCAGCCACCTGTCACTGCCACTTTTCTAGCTTGAGGGTATTTTGGTCATTTTCAAAAATTTTAGAGTTTAATTTGAATTATTATTATTATATTTAATTAATGTGATTTTTGGGTGATTTTTAGAATAATTGTTTTTGGTGTTTTAGAGACTTTGACTTAAGTTGACCTTGTAGGCTAACCTAGTGGCTAACCTAGGTCTTGACTAAGAGATTAGGATTTGAGAACCTAGGTTGACTTAAGTTCATGAGGATGAACTCATTGGGATTAATTTGGTGAAATTAGGAGCTAGTTTGATATAGAAATGGCTTGTGAAGTCACAAGTCATTTTATGACTAATAGGCTTAATGGCCCATAGCCCACACCCATTGAACCAAGCCCAAACCCTAGGAATTCTGGACAGCCCCTATGGTCAGCCCCTCCCCTATTTATATGCTCTTAAAACTAGGGTTGCCTCTTTAGGAAACTTGCCATTTGGAAGAGGTGAGTCCCCATCTTTATAAATCCTTAGAAAATCCATTTCTTCTCCAAATTCCTTCAAATAAATTGCAACAGGACCTAAATCCCTTGTTCTTGCTGTTTGAAATAAGTTTTGACAGGAAGGAATCAATTTGAAGGACTTTGGGTGGTTTGAGGAATCATTCCTTTGAGGCTTTTTGGGAGCTTGTGCACATAGAGGTATAATCCTATCTATTGCTCCTAAAATCTGTTAAAAATCATTTTAGGGATGCCCTAGCCCTCACCCAACTGTAGGGTAGGCTAACCCTAGGTTTTGGACTCGTTTCATATCCGTATCAGACACGTATCAGAGTTAGATCTAGGTGTTCGACGAAATGTCTCAAAGGACATTTCGTTCGAGATTTTTGATTCTAAATGAATAGAAAATTAGCCCTAGGTGTCGTCTAAGGATTCCCAGTGTCATGTGGTGTTTTGTGTGTCGTGTCGAGTCGTGGGGAACACGGGACACGCGAGTGCGGGTGCGCGCGCGGCACTGTAGCTCCCCTGCTACTCGGGGGCTACTGCGCGCTGGACACGCGACTTCGACACGTGATTTTTGGCATAGGGATAGGGACACTGACTGACACGAGGCTCACAAAGTTTTATGAGTCCTCGTGTCGTGTCGGACACGTTATTTCGTGCGCACGGGGAAAACACTGGTGCGTGCATGGGCTGTGTGTATATTCTGATGTTTAAATTGATTTTAAATATTTTAAATTATGTTTTAATGTTTAATTAGTTCCTAAATGTGATGTTTAAACCCTTGTTACATTTTGTTACATATTAGTTTTAGGTTTAATGTTGTTTTTCGATTCGAACATGAGTTTGGGGGGGTTAATTCTGATACTCACTGATACAGTGGGATTCCAGGGTTCAAAACCATTTAATTCCATTTTGTGTTGTGTTTCCCAATTTATTTTTGATTCCCACATGTCACATATCATATTAGCTAGGTAATTGGCATGCAAGTTAGGCTTTAGGGTGTGTGGAATGGAATTTAACATCCAAGTTGGATGAACTGTTAACTGAGATTTCAAAACCTGAGATGTTGATTTCCAATTCATTTATTCACTGTTACATTCCTATTAAACTGAGATTTGTGGGTTCTTTCTGTAACAAAAACCTGGGAAGGGTTTTGGTGTTCCCAGTTTTTAAAACCTGGGATTCAAAATCCTGAGAATGCATTTTTTACTTTGGACTGTTGGGGTTAGTCGAACCTGAGATGCAAATTCAGTTAGCTTTCATTGTTTCCAGGATACATGGTTACCTACTGGATTTCCTATTCCTATTGTACTTCTCTGTCATGTTCCCTTCACTAATTTTTGTTTTGCCATTTCACTGTTTCCCTTTTATTTGTTCAAATTTTGTTAACTGATAAAACCTGGGTTTTGGTTTGTGTTCAATTCTTGAAAACCTGAAACTGACTGTCTAAAACCTGAGTATCAATTACATTTACTGGTTTGAATTATTCTTCTATACCTGAGATGGTTTAACTAATGTTGTGTGGTTCATACATGAGTAAACTGAGATTAGTTCCCAGTTTTCTTTTAGCCTGAACATTGTGGACATGAGTCACATTATATGTTTCAATGTACTTCCTTTTAACTGTTTTGAGGACTGAGATTAAGTTCTAAAAATCTGAAATGTTTAATGTATTAGAAAACTGAGATTTGATTTATGTTCACTGTTACCTATGTCTTTTCTCTCACTGTTTTCAAACCCTTTGACACACACACTCACACACACATGTATCATACACTATCACCCTCATGTTATGGTACATACACACACACATACACTAGTATGTTGTTTCCTCTCTTTTCATATGTATATATGTTATATTTTGAGTTTGTTATATATATAGGATTCCTATATATGAATTTGTATATATATTAGATATATATATATAGTGTATGTGATACCATGAGATAGTGTATTGTATATATTTATAAGTGTTGTCTTATAGGTTGATGGTATTCACTTGTAGCTATAGGTTTATTTCTTTCTAAGTTATTTGTATATCACCAATATGTGTTTCCTTTTTGCATTGTATAACTAGTTAATGTGTGATTTTCCTATATTAGAGTATATAGTCATGTAGTACTTGTGTATTATTTTAGATATAGAATTGAATATGGTATTGCCTATTGGCATATGGTATAGTCTATTGGCCTATGGCCTATGTTTGTGTTGTTTAGCTAGTGAGTCTAGTTTAGACTTGTTTAGTCTTATTAGACCTAGAAGGACTAGTTAGCCTAGTATAGACTAGATTTAACCTAGATTAGACTTGGTTGACCTAGTTTGACTTCTAGGGTTGACCAGAGTTGACCAAGAGTTGACTTTGGTCTAGATTGACCTAGTTTCATGTAGAATGCATTAATTTGCATTGTATTATCATTCTGGACTTGTTGTGACTCGTACTGTTCTAAATAGGAGCCAGACACCACTCCTCGGACAGTACTTTCATCTCGGACTTTCAGATAGCAGGCGAGTACATTCTCTGATCTTTTCATACCTGTCTGGATATATTCATGCTCTAGATTACTCTACATGATGCTGACACGTATCTTCACGGATTAGTACTATATGGATCCCTTCCTGAGATGTTATTCCTCTACGGGTGCATCGGGTATTACATGTTCATGTACTTTATCATGTGCATCACGTACTCCTTGTACTCGTACTAGTTCATATTTTTACATGTTCTCATGTGCTTTCACGTGCCTCATGTACTACTCATTACATGAGTTCACGTATCTTAGTTGTATTCATGTGCTTATAACGTAACTTGAATGGATCCTTGTGTACTGACTGGGGCGGGGTGAGTAGAATTGGTTATGTGAAAACTATCCCAAGTAGCTGTATAAATGTGCCTCCTTATTTGTATTCATGTGCCCCTAAGCCGTTTACATAACCATATTGTACTCTAAATCACGTAGTCACTTACAGTCTTTACTATCATGTATCTATTTCCAGTTACAAAATATCTCCTGTTTTACTTGTACTTCCATTCAGCACTTCCTGTATTTTACTCTATTGCAATGATTTATACTCCTAACCTGATATGAACTGTTGAGAGATATGTGCTCGTTCCCGTCCTGATTGGACCTGTTGAAATATTACAGAGGACGAGGATGAGGCGTTCTGCCCTACTTACTACGGTGCCACACTAGATGAGTGCCCAGATTTAGACCAGCAGCAGGATCCATTAGCTGTAGACGACACTCCATTAGTTTAGGATTGTCTTACTTTTTGGGATTTTTGTACTAGACTTTGAGATATTTTGAGATGTATTATTTTAGACACTTAGAACTCTGGATTGTATCTCTGTGATTCTCTGTTCTGGATATTTATCTTTCATTATCAATCTATCTTACCTGTTCTACCTTAGCTGTGGTTGAGTTATATTTCTGTTATGTCACCCCCATTCGGGGAGTATAACTGTTTTTTTCCTTCATTTGTTAGATGTTGTGACCTAGGACAGCGTTCTACCACCGACACTGCGACATAGGCTGGACGTACCCACGTCTCGTGCCCTTACTCTAGGGTGCGGGTCGTGACACATTTTTAGTGGTGGCCCATGCAGGTCTAGGATATAAGTGTAGTGGTATTCGAACTAGAATATCGCTGCAGCCTGCAGTAGAAATTAGCATATGTTTGAAGGTACTCAATCACACTAGGAAAACTCCTTATCAGATTCCGTATATCTATTTTGCTGCTTATTGTCTTCCTTAGAATTTTAAACTGTTCTCCTTTGATTATTTCGACTCATTCTCGTAATTGCTTCTTGTTTGATCTGTGTCTCCAGGATGGTTGAGACGCGATCGCATCACCCCGTGACGGGAGAGGCTGGAGAGGGGTCTGCCACCTCTCGTGTCCAGCAGCCAGCTTCCGGTGCCACAGGACCAGTACAGCCCTCAGGAGTGAGAGTTTCTGCCACTTTTGGAGGAGCACCTCCAGCAGTCAGGAGGCCAGTTGTGATTCCAGAGATCCTTCCCACGCAGCAGCCTCCGCCTGCGGGTATGGTGGATGCTGCCCATCTCTTCTCCTTCGTGGAGAGGATTCTTGAGTCGCACCAGCAGCAGCAGACGAGGCAGACTGCACCCGGTTCCTTTGCGGTTAGCACGGGCCATGCTTCCCTTCTAGCGCCTGTTGGTGCCAGGCCTACCGCGCTCACCTCTGGTGGCGCGTGCCCTCCCCTCCCTTCCGGGCCTGATGGCGCCACTCAGGAGCTCATGCCCCTTGCGCCTCCCATCGCGTACTCTTTTTCGCCTGCTTCAGCTGACTTGTTGGCCATCTTCGGCCCTCCTCCTGTGCCGAGTATGGTCAGAACCTCCGCACCCCTTCATCCACCGTCTCTCTTCTCTGCTAGTGCGCCTTCCACTTGCGTACGCCCTCCTGGCGATGTGATCCCTCCGTCGGCCCGACAATTAAACAGCCCCAGCTATGCCATATTAGTGAGGCCTGACCTTGCCATGATGAACTCCTTTGTCATTTTCGATGTGGAGCTTCAGGATTTGGATCCTTCTGCCTCTCCGGAAGCCCTAGACATCAACATACCATTTTTGCACATAGAAATGGCTACCCTCTCAGAGCAATTTGCCCTCACTTTCATTTTCAAATTCCCCACAGGCTGCCCGAAGCTGTCTCGAATGAAAGAAGTCATAGCCACATGGGGACTTTCCTTAATCTACAGGATGGCCCTCTTTGACCCCAAATATTTTCTTCTCTTCCTATCTTCGGAAGGAGACCATAAGATCGTTTGGTCCAGAGGCTCCACAAAAATTGACTTACACGTCATGAAGATTGAGAAATGGTCTCAGGAATTTAATACTAAGAAAGATTCGACGATTGCGTCGATCTCGATCACTCTGCCAAATCTGCCGCTGATGTGCTTCGTCCCCGCCGTTTTGCGAAGAATAGCCAACTCCTTGGGAACTTTCGTCGCTTGGCGGACGAAAATCGCACCCTTTCCAAAGCTAACTACGCCAAACTGTGCATAGAGGTTGATCTGACCAAAGAGCTTCCCAACTTCATCCAAATATCCCTCGAGAACAAAAAGCACACGCAAAGCATTATTTACGGCAATTATATTATCTTCTGCAAGCACTGCCACATGCGCGGCCACTCTTTTGACCGATGCTATAGAGCCCATCCAGAATTGAAGAAGAAAGAGGCCCGACACACTGCCACCCCCCAACCAAACAACAAGCTCAAGTCCCCTATCCTCTCATTGCCAAATTCCCACCGTCGGTTCGACTCTAGCACCAGTCAGAGTCGTTACCAAGTTCACCCACGGAAATCTACCTTCCAGACTAGCGTTCCCAACCCCTCATCGTCTTCAGGAATCATATTAAACAACAAATTTGACATCCACAAAACAGTTGGAGCAGAGGACCACAGTGAGTCCTCCACCCCTTCACCTAACTCTCACATCCGACTCGAAGTAAGCACTACCAACCCCCATTCTCAAAAGCAAGCTTCTCAGGGAAGAGATATTGTCCGATATAATCCCTTAGGCATGTATGTCGTAAACAAATTTGATACTCTCGAATCAGAACCCACAGCAGACCTCAAGGCATGGAAGATCCCACAGGTGCTAACATAACGGAAGAGGAAACATGGACCAGTGGAGACAAAGAAAGAGAGGCTATAATTGTCGTAGAGTCTACTACATCGGAGAGCACTTTGGCTCAGACGAGCATGGAGGACCCCCAACCTTCCGACACTTCGTCCGCCGCTACATCCCACAATGTGGTCATCATTCGTACGGATGCCTTGGCCAACATTGGCCAACCAACAGTCGCCAGAATGCAACAAGCCTTAAACGTTGGAATCAACACCACGAACAGCTTCTTCGAGGCTGTGGCTGAAATTGTTGGAGAGTCCTAAATGCACCCGAACGAGGACACAAATAATTTTATAACGGTGGTCGGAGAGGAAGGGTCCACCACTAAAAAACCAAACAAAGGAAGCGCTATAGAGGCCACGACAAGGACAACTAGGTCAGCCACGAAACTCAAAAAAAAAAACCCCACCCAGCAACCTAAAGGCTTAACATCCTATCTTGGAATGTTAGGGGCCTCGCCAATAAACCCACCCTGAGCAGATTGAAAAGTCCCAAAAAAATTCACAAAATTGATATCCCCGTGATTATTAAACCCAAAATCCCCCCAAACAAACTCAGATCCATTCAACTGCAGTTAGGCTTCTCCTCGGCTATTGTCGGCTGCTATGATATTTGGATATTATTCACAGCCGACGTCAAGAGCGGCATCATCCATGACTCGAGACAAGCCCTCTCGTGCTGGGTGGAACATCCTATGCTCAACACTCTCTCCCTCTTGTCTGCTGTCCACGGAAGCTGCGACATTCTGGAATACAGACAGCTGTGGGAAGACCTGCAAAATTTAAGCCACATTAATCTTCCATGGATATATGTCGGCGATTTCAACGCTATTACTTGTAGAGAGGAAAGGTTGGGGGTCACCCCCCTCCTCCGTCGGCTATTCAAGAATTCACCAGCTTCATATTTAACGCTCACCTGTCTCCCCTTCAGTTTAACAGTAGCGCCTTCACCTGGTGTAATATACAAGAAGGTGATCAAAGGCAATACTCTCGCCTTGACCGTGCCCTCATCAACTCGAAGTGGTCAGAGTTGGAGATCATCTCCAATATCTCGTACCTCAACACCACCGAGTCAGATCACTCACCTCTCCATATTAAGATTAGCAGCAATTCGAACCAAATCAAGAAAAGCTTTCGCTTTCTCGACTTCTGGTGCCACCACCCCCAGTTTAGGAACATCGTTGCTACAACGTGGAGTGGTATAGACACCCTCGACCCCCTTTACCTTGTCACGAACAAACTCAAAGCTACCAGAAAAGCCCTTACAGTTTGGAGTAAAGAAGTATTTGGGGACATTTTCTAGGCTGTCTGTACAGCTGAGGATGACGTTACCTGTACGAAAGCTCTCTTTGCTATTGACATATCTCTTACCTCATGTGCCGCCCTGAACCTAACCAGAGCGCTGCTGAAATTCTGCCTGAAAGTTGAAACTGAATTCTGGAAATAGAAAGCCAAACTGAGCTAGGACAGTGAGGGGAACAAAAACACTAGCTACTTTCACTCCTGTGTCAAGGGGCACAGACAACAGCTCAGACTCGATCAGATCGCAGATAAAAATGGGCACATTATCAAAGATCAACGAAGTATCCAATTGGCGTCGGCTGACTTCTACTCTGATTGTTCTCCAAAGAAGACATAATCAGGGACGAGGAATTCCTAACGGAGGTCCCTCGTCTGATTGACATCAGAGACAACACCAAGCTGGAGCTCATCCCTTCAGAACATAAAGTTAAAGATGCAGTTTGGGCTCTTGATGAACACAGCGCTCCTGGACCCGACGGTTTTACTGGCGTATTGGGACATTATCAAGTCGGATATCCACGAGGCAGTTATCGCTTTTTTTAAGGAGCCAGATACCCTAGATCTACTTTCTGCGCTAACATGATTCTTATCCCCAAATAGGAAAACTTGAAGACCTTTAAAGACTTTCGCCCTATAATCTTGTGCACCTTCACTATAAAATCATCTCCAAGATTATCGCCAACCGCATGACAGAGATCCTCCCCAAAATTATCTCTGAAGAGCAGATTGGCTTTGTCCGCGGACGGAACATCTTAGACAACATTATGATGGCCCAAAAAATGATCACATGCATGAAATTACCAGCTAGAGACAGGAACATTGCTATCAAACTGGACATAGAAAAGACGTATGACAGGCTGGATTGGCAATTCATGATTTGGGTCTTCAGGGCCTTCGAGTTTTTGGAACACTGGACCAACATCGTATAGAGATCGATCAACAACTCGTAGTTTTCCACGATTATTAATGACCAAGACGAAGGCTTCTTCAAATCTAGCCACAGTGTCAGGCAAGGAGATCCTCTATCCTTCACTATCTTCATCATCGTCGCGGAAGCCCTGAACAGAAATCTGAACAAAATGGTGGGCACTCTGAATTTCCAGCATTTTTATGCCACCAGCGGATGTTCGATCATCACCCATCTAGCGAACGCTATATATATATATTTAACATGCCAGATCAGAGACCACACCTCCACGTATTCTAACATTACTTCATTCTTCGTTGCGTACCCACCTTTCTCCTACTTGGGGTGCCCGTTGGTTTACGGCAGATCTAATGCCGGTATATTTGAAGGGCTGATGGGCAAAATCAAGATAAAAACTGGAGGGGTAGCACAACGCTACTATTTTTCCTGGCGGGAAAATGATTCTAATTCAATATGTGCTCTTCTCTATCCCCATATACACCTTAGCCGCCTACTCCCTCCCTAAGAAGGTACTAGCGTCTATTGAAAACCTCTTTGCCAACTTCTTCTGATGCCACTGCGACGGTAAGGATATGCATCATTGGGCGAGTTGGGACACCATGGCCAGACCCACTGATGAAGAAGGCCTTGGATTCGGCAGGCTGTCGCACGTCATTGATGCTTTCTCGATGAAGCTATGGTGGAAGCTCCGAGTGAGCCAAAATCTCTAGGCAAGATTCTTGAAGGCCATATATTTCAAGCACATTCACCCGTCCACCGCTGATTTCAACTGCAGATCATCTGCATCATGGCGGTGCATCCTTCATGGATGGAGCATCGCTGATCCCATGATCCGTCTTCAACTATGATCTGGCGTATCATCGTTATTCCTCGAATGTTCGACCGGGGACGATCTCCTTCGTCAGACTCTGGCTGTACCCACCAACAGGTCAATTAGTTTTTTGTAGGATCCCTCGGACGACTGAAACTGGGATAGGGTTCGAGAATGGGTTGGAGATGAGGCTGTAGCTTTGATCCGTGCCAACGGGCTGAAGATCAGACCAAATCCTGACGCTCTGCAATGGTCCATTACGGCCAACGGATCCTTCTCCGTAGCATCGACCAGAAGAGTCACCCGCAGCATTGGGGTGCATTCTCCCACCATTGGATCTTTTTGGCATTCTTTCATCCCAAAAAAATGGTCCTTTCTGATGTGGAGAGCATTTTGCAAGAAGCTTCCCACTGACGACACTCTCACTACCATCGGCTTCAGTTTAGCATCTACGTGTCATTGCTGCTCGACGAGACAATCAGAAACAGTTGAACACATTTTCCACTCCGGAGAGTCACCAGTAAGGGTATGGACAGTTCTTTTTTACTGTTGTAGTCAGGATCAGGTTAATGGGAGCTTCAACGATCTTCTGGTCACTTGGGCTAACGGCTCCTACGGCCACCAGATTGTCGCAGTCGTTATCATATGGGTCATCTGGAAGAACCGTAAAAAGTTCAGATACGAGGGCTACTAATATTCGTCCAATCAACTTATCCGGGAGGTACTTTGCCAAATTTACACAAAGTCAGCTGGCATTGCAACCACGGCATAGAAGACTTCTGGCAGTCCTTGCTCCCTAAATTTTGTCCTTGGAACGGGAGCTCGCCTTCTTTACTGTTCTTTTTCTGCCTCGTTTTTTGTGCTTACTTGTAAAGGTTTCGACATTTTATACCTTATTATGAATAAAATTGGAGGGGTTTTGTTTTTTAAAAAACTATATATATACACCATCGAGGACCCCGTGGTAGAGGCCCTAGTTATTCTAGGGCCTGACCTAGTTCGGAGAGGGCTCCAGGTACTTGTCGCGGGTGTCCCTCTTCAACAAACTAATCTTCTGACAGGGAGCACCAGTGACTCCATAATCATCCCTCCAGAGAATCCTATCCTGGACTCTGTCGAAGAATCGGTCAATCAGCAACTGACTCCGCTGGAGCAGTCATGTAACGATCACCCACCCTCAACGGAAGTAGGACCTTCTGCCTCGAGCGAGGCCAGTACAAACCATGGACCCACTGTAACCACTACCATCCAAACCAGATCCGTCGCCAAGCGGAACAAAAAACCCCCCTACAACATCCTTAATGCTTAACATCCTATCCTAGAATGTCCGCGTTCTGGCGAACAAACCGACGTTAAGGAGAATAACCAACCTGCAGAAAATCCACAATATAGACATCATCATCATTCTCGAACCCAAAATCCTCCCAAAAGATTAAAATCCATCCAACTGCAACTAGGCCTTCCCATGGCCATAGCTGGCAGACACGACATTTGGATCCTCTGTACGAAGGACGTCAAATTAGGAGTCATCCAGGACTCCCGGCTGGCCCTCTCCTGTTGGTTCGATCACCCAAGACTTCCTAATCGCACCATCCTGTCAGTGGTCCACGGCAGCTACGATGTTGCGGGGAGGAAACAACTCTGGAAAGACCTCCTTGACATCCATCGCCTCCACACCAACTCCCCTTGGCTTTGTATTGGGGACTTCAATGCGATCACATGCAGCACGGAGAAAATTGGAGGCCGTCCCCCACCTGCTCCGGCCATGCTTGACTTCAACAACTTCATCTTCAATGCCCACTTAACCACTCTCCATTTCACGGGCAATGCATTCACCTGGTGCAACATGCAGGATGGCGACCGTCATTAATACTCTAGGCTAGACAGGGCCCTCACGAACGCCTTCTGGCACGGAATGGGGATCACCACCAATCTGTCCCACCTCAACTCCACAGAATCTGACCATAACCCCCTGTTGGTTGAGATAAAAAAAACAAGACTAACTCATCCAAAAAGAGCTTCCAGTTCCTCGACTTCTGGATCGGGCACCCCTACTTCCTGGGCATCGTTACGGAAGCATGGAATCGCGAGGAATCCTCCAACCCCCTAATCCGGGTTAGCAACAAGCTCAAAGCCACCAGGAAAGCCTTGTCCGTTTGGAGCAAGCTCGCCTACAGAGATATCTTTCAAGCCATTCGCATCGCCGAGGATGACGTCACCCGCGCCGAAGCCCTGATCGTCACGGATCGCTTCCTAGCGGCTCAGAGAGCCCTCAACCTCACCAAGGCTATGCTTAAATTTAGGATCAAAGTGGAGACCAATTTCTGGAAACAGAAAGCGAGGTTGAAATGGGACAGCGATGGGGACAAAAACTCAAAGTACTTTCATGCCTGCGTTAACGGGCGCAGACAGAAGCTCTCGATTCACAGGACAGCTGATGACAATGGGAACATTATCACCGACCAAAAGAGCATCCATGAGGCCGCCACGGATTTTTATTCCAAACTATTCTCCAAAGAGACGGTTCACAAAGATAGATCATTCCTAGACCAAATCCCCCTCCTCATTAACGACAACGACAATGCCCAGTTGAACCGCCCCCTCTCTGTCCAGAAAGTTAAAGATACAGTGTGGGCTCTGAACGAGCACAGTGCTCCAGGCCCGGACGGGTTTTCGGGGGTATTCTTCCGCACATGCTTGGATATTATCAAGCAAGACATCACCGAAGCGGCGATCGCTTTCTTCGAAGGTGCTATATACCCTAAAGCCATTTCTAGTGCCAACCTGATCCTAATCCCAAAAAAAGACAACCCGGAGTCCTTTCATGACTTTCAACCCATCAGTCTTTGTAACTTCACCAACAAGATCATATCCAAGGTCATCGCGACCAGAATGGCGGGTATTCTTCCCAAGATAATCTTGGAGGAGCAAAGCGGGTTTGTTTGCAGAAGGAACATCCCGGACAATATTATGTTGGCCCAAGAGTTAATCACCTGCATGAAATTTTCGGTAAGGGGAGGCAACATTGCCGTCAAAATTGACATGGAGAAAGCCTATGACAGACTGGATTGACAATTCATGATCTGGGTTTTCAGAGCTTTCGGATTTTCGGAAACTTGGACCAATATCGTCTGGAGTCCATCAGTAACTCGTGGTTCTCGACGGTCATCAATGGCCACGCTGACGGGTTTTTTAAATCCCATCGTGGGGTGAGACAAGGAGACCCACTTTCCTCCACCATCTTCATCATAGCTGCTGACGCTCTGGGTAGGAACCTCAATAATATGGTCAACATCCCTAACTTCCAGCACTATCATACTTCCAGCGGTTTCCCTATCATCACCCATCTGGCATTCGCAGACGACCTTCTCATCTTCTCTTCCGGGGATGAAGGCACGGTGGCAATGGTTCACAATACCCTGATGAGATGGTTCACAATACCCTGATGAGATACTCTAGATGCTCAGGCCAGAAAATCAATTACTCCAAGAGCGTTATCTACGCCCACCACAACACCAATAGAGAGCACGCCAACAACCTCTCCAACTTAACTTCCTTCTCGATTGCCAAGCCCCCGTTCAACTATCTCGGTTGCCTTTTAGTGTACGGGAAATCCAACTACGGCATTTTTGAGGACTTAATCACCAGAATCAGGAAGAAACTGGAAGGTTGGTACAATGCCACCTTATCCCCGGGTGGCAAGATTATCCTCATCAATCACGTACTATCCTCCATCCCCATCTACTTCCTAGCTGCGAGCTCGCCGCCCATTAAGGTTCTCTCTTCGATCGTACAGATCTTTTGTAACTTTTTCTGGGGGCATAGAAACGGCCAGGATAAGCATCACTGGGCTGCCTGGGATTCTATGGCTCACCCGACAGGCGAGAGGGGTTTGAGATTCTCCAAACTCACTCACATTGTTAAAGCATTTTCGATGAAACTGTGGTGGAAACTTCGCACAAGCAACAACTTTTGGAGCAGGTTTTTGAAAGCCAGATACTTCAAACACATACACCCCTCTGTGGACATATCCAACTGCAGATCCTCAGCGGCTTGGCGTCGCATCTTTACCGACCGCGACCTGGCCGAGCCAGTAATGAGACTCCAGCTGGGAGCGGGGGACTCGAATCCATTCCTTGAGCGATGGGTTGGAGACAGCTTGATCCCGAGTCTTACGGAGACCCCGAGAGATTGTAGGATCAGAGACCTGTGGAACCCCTCTATCGACGACTAGAACTGGGACCAGGTTCGTCAGTGGTCCGGTAATGATGCGACAGATGGCATCCGTGAGAGAGGGTTACGCATCAGTGGCGATGAGGATGCGTTGAGATGCTCCCTCGAGGCGACGGGGGCATTTTCGGTACGGTCGGCAAAAATTGCTATCCAGGGTGCCGGTCGGCCATACCTCCCCATAGCACACTATTGGCATTCCTGCATCCCTAAGAAGTGGTCTTTCCTCTTGTGGAGAGTCATCCGTAAGAAACTACCGACAGACGACATCCTTAACACCATCGGGATTAGCTTAGCATCAGCTTGTTGTTCTGAGCGTCAAACGGAGACTATCGATCATATCTTCTGCCAGGGGATGCTGCCAGACAGGACTTGGACAACCCTTAACCAGCTATTCAGCATTGAGCAGAGCGATGGACGCTTCCATGATCTACTGACTTCCTGGGGTTCTGCCTCCCATGGCCACCAGATCGTCGCAGCGGCCGATACTTGGGTCATTTGGAAGAATCGCAACAAGATGAGATACGAAGGTCACCTATCCTCGACAGAGCAGCTCTTACGGGAAGTTGCCTGCCAATGCCGTAAGCTGAGCACCCTGTGTTCCCACAGTTCGAGAGCTTTCTGGTCGGTGCTCACCTCCTAGCCCCTGCGATTGTTTTATTTTTTCCCCTCCCTCCTTTTGTGGTATACCTGTATAGGCTTCGGCATTTTGCGTCTTGTATATGGAGTTCTTCTGCGATTTTTGAGCCGCCTTTAATAAATTGAGAGGGTTTTCTTAATATATATATATATATATATATATATATATATATATATATATATATATATATATATATATATATATATATGTGTGTCCTATTATATGTCCTATTAATCCAAATCTAAACAAATATTTTAAAAAATATTTTGATACTTCTTAAATAAGATATTTAATTAGTCGCAAGTAACAATTTATTTCCATATATAAAAGTTTATTTGTAAAGTTACTTATTATATAATTTAAAATAAAATACCAAATATATATACATACAATATATCTATATGGACATATTTGGTCGCACTATATGTCTACATGGCTTGGGTTTGGTTCGGGTCAAATCCCGGCTAGTTTGGTACAACCGAGTCTACTAAAACGTTAAAAAAATCTTAATAATTAATTATTTAGACCATTTATAGGGGTTAAGCCATGACTTGACTTGTTTTCCTAGAAGGGACATAGATATGGCCGGGCCTTCCCTACCACGGCTAATACACTAGTCAAAGCACACAACTACACTAGTCGTGCAAAATTCTTAGTCGATGTGCATCTCAAAACTTAACCATGACTAAGGCCATATATATTCATAACTATTTTATAAAAATATTTATAAAATAAAAAAATCATTATTTAAGTCAAATAAATAATAAAAAAAATTAAAATTTTTGGGGTTTTACAAATGACAACGCAGATAAAGACTACTCTGAAGAAGAAAAGAGAATAGCAAGCAATAATGCAAAGGCAATGTACATCCTCTAATGTGTCCTAAGCAAAGCTGAATTCAGACATACCTCAACATACCATATGGCACATGAGATACGGTAGCAGCTAAAGGCAATATATGAGGAACATGAAGTGGAATCTCATAACACTGTATACCCTTGTTCAATTGAAAAGGAAGCAAAGGTGACGATAAAAGCAGATATTCCTTGCAAGAACAAAGACGATCCTCAACATGATACAAATTTGTGCCTAATGATAAGTGAGGTAAGAATGAGTCATTATTTGATGAATTTTCTTCTAATGAGTTATCAAATGCCTTTCATGATCTATTTGATGACCACAAGAAAATTCTAGATAAATAAAGACAAACTCGAAAAGTTGTTGTATCCTATAGGATTGAGATCAACATGCTTACTAGTTCACTAAATGATGCACAAAATACTTCTACTTCTGACAACTCTACTGAACTGGCCACACTTAAGCTTAGACGGCATCATGCTCTTGAATGCTCCGAAAAAAACATTCAAGAAAATGCTAAACCTAATGAGGAACTTGAGTCAGAAAGGAATAAGCATTTTATCACTTTACGTAGTTGATACACTCACTGTTAATCACAATGATCTGGTTGGGAACTCTAAAGAAGTTAAAGATCAGAATAAGAAAGCAGATAATACATCCTATGACTCAGCCTAACATGAAACACGTGATTAACCATAAAGTCATACACAACAGATACGTGAAAGAAAAACAAGCAAAAGTGATTATGCTTTTATCTATACACGGACACGAAGGAATACTAATGTTCTACATCACACCTTTACACCCACTTCAAGCTCAAATAGTCATGTTATATGTTAGTATTGCGATTTGAAAGGTTATACCCCATACTATGTGAAGTTAGAAGACTAGTCAATAAGAATATCTTTATTTGGGTTCCTAAGACTAATCATTGCTGGGTACCAAAAACATTGGCTAATCATGTAGGAGGAACTCTATGCCACAACAAGATATAACATCAAAGGAAGCTACAAAGGTTATTCTTCAAGCAATTGCACCAACATAAATGTGGTCACTAGAACCACTGCAGTAGCATGCTTAACAATTCCTCTCAAGTATGTTTATTCATATATCTAGCATGTCATACCATCATTAAATATATATATTAATAATGATATGATCTATATCATGCACACATAGATATTTAGTCCATGTATACTTATGTTTGAATTTATTAAAGTTCCTTTTGAAATAGGCTCTCTGATTTCCGTGGTTTATGATTGCTTAGCTTATAAGAATAAAAGCTTTGGTACACATTCTTAAAATATTTTCAAAATCCAAAGAGTGATTCCTTGCATGAGTTTTTTGTTTTAAATCCTTGGATATTAAGAAAGAGATTTATTTTGGGTACAAGCCGAAAGGTTCCTTCTGTCACAAAGTCGTAAATAGCCTAAGCGATATGGTGTCAAGTGTCTTCGGACTACCGCTAGCTGGGAACCGTCATTTACAGCTAACCCAAGATTAATCAACGTCTTTATTAACCAAAAGATTCATAAAGAACTATGTGCAAACAATTATTCTTGGATGATTATTTGCTTATATCTATATATACATAAGACTTTGACCATATTTGATTCTGAATTGATTTGATCTTAAATATTTTATTCTAATCCTAGCTTTTATGCTAAATTTATGATCATGACTTACTGATAATTTTTTTCTTCTAAGATTTTATTATTCTCTTCTTAATTGAGATACTAACTACCTATAGTAGTAATTCTTTGCGGGAAGATTTCAAGTAAATTGAATCCCTCTTCTCTCAAAGCGTTTCTTTTCTTTAACCCTACGGTCATCAAATAGATACCGTGCTAAGGTCTTAAAAGAAAAGAAATAAACTTTAATATGAAGACCTAAAATCTTTGATATGAAAATACTTCTGAAATATTTTTATATACTGAATTTTTCAAAGGGAACAAGTTATTCCCATAATATGTCATATAGCTAGAATGCTATTCAATTGGACAACTATTTTTAAAATAGAATATTTATGATTTATGGAAGTTGTTTCTATTCGAATCGTCAGCTGTCAGTCTGAGGACTAAAAGGACACATTTTTGAACATTTATTAAAGGCAACTTTTCATAATAAATTCTATATTTCAAAAGATTTTGAATTCTCTTAATAATTTTTCTCTGATATTTGAATATGTCCGTTACTCGATTATTATTATTAAGATAGTTTTCAAAAATTCTTTATTGTCCTAAAATTATGTCTATTATTTGAATTAATAACTTTTATTTTAAAAAGATCTATTAAATGATTTTAAAAGGCAAAAACCTCAGAAAATCCTAGCAGTGCAGGGACAGAACTCGGACCGAGTTCGGTCCCTACATCGAGTTTGGACCGAACTCGGTTCTGCGTGATACAGAACAACAACAGCTCTCGAGATGGGTCTTTTATACAAAATCCTTTCTATTCTGCTTCTTCTACCCACGAAAATCACCTCATAAACTCCAAACCCTAACCCTGGCTTTTGTGGATCTCTATCTCTAAGGGTTATCATCCTCTCTGGGCTATGGATCTAGGTCTCTCGTAGCATTCTCCTCTCTTCTCCATAAATTTGGAGGTATCTCTCTTCCTATATCTCTCAAATCCTCATGGCTTCCAAACTCTTTTCAAAGATGAAAAGGAAGGTCAGAGAGCCTTATCCTCAAATCCTCCTCCAGAGGATACACTCACTCTCTCTTCTCTTCTGTAAAACCTAATCCAGGGGAATTTGATGATTTTAATTTGCCTTCTATTGAAAATTCAATAGCATGGTTTAAGGATTTTGTAAAAAATGAATATTTGCACTGGAAGTCCCATCAATTTTACTGTATTTTATGACTATAAAACAAAATTTGAACAAAATTCCATCTCAGCGACCTAGTCTTTACTAGGATATATATATATTGCTATTAGGATGTTCTATTGTAATTTATCCTATGAAATGGCGTCATATCTTCTAGAGTGGAAGGAATTGACATCGAGTTTGATGATGCTAAATTGGGTGAAATCCTCAACATCCCAAATGAGGGTAACGTACTAGTTAGTATCAATAGAACAGATTTGGTAAAGGAATGTATATTGACTCCTTTCGAGATATTCTTTGTGCCCCTCATCCTTGTCCCTCTGGGAAGTTTCACGTTCACTATCTTAACCAATACTACTATGAACTTTACTGAATTATCTTTTCAATAATCCTTCCTAATAAATCCTCTACTGACGAGGTTTCTTCTTGCGAGTTGTCAGCCCTCTATCACTTCTATCTCCTTCAGTCTCCCTAAAACTATAATCAACCAAATGATTAGATATCGTTGCGCCAAATGCCAACTTCTTTATGCCATGTACCTACCAATAGTCGTTGCTCACTTTCACATTCCTATGGATGAGGCAACTATCCATAAGAAGCCAGCTTTTCTCAAAAAGGCCCGTAGGACCAATCCCACATATCCACTATATGATGAGGATGGCTCTGCATCCTCTAATGACCATATGGACCCTGCTAACTCAGCTGCTCCCACACCACCTGTCACCTCTACACTAGCAGCCTTTGGACCATCCACATCTGCTACTTCAGCCTCCTGGATTCCATTCAAGTGATTTTTTGCGAGTAGGTTCGTTTGCAAAATGAGATGATCTTCGATCGGCACACCATGATCATGTCTTATCTTCGCAAGCAGGACTATCGCACTACTTTGCAGTTCCATTCTTTGGCAAACTCTATTGCCGACATTCAGTATCTTATCCAGTAATGTGTAATCCTTCATGCCAGGGCTACAGGATTGAGGTTCCTTATGTTCAGCCTTACTTCGATCCATCTGGCGTCTTCTTTTCTAGACATCCACCCACTGATGATCTCACTGGTGTGTCGGCCTGTAGCTGATTTCTACTAGCTACTTGTAAGGAGTTTATGTTTTGATACTCATGTTTTTTAGTTTTTTTGATATAAGATTTACTTTTTTAGTTGACATTTTGATGTACCAAAACATTAGCCTTGTTGATTTCCATCTTTTGGGACTATACTTTGACATTTGCAGTTACTTATGATCTATTTATGTTATTCTCAGCCTTGATGTTAGACAATATACTTTTCTGATTCATGACAAGTTACACTCATATAGTTTCTGATTCTAACACTACACTCATATAGTCTCTGATTCTAATACACACTCATATAGTCTGAACATCTTAATATATGTCAATATATTGCCAAATTGTTTCATATTATACTATGCTCCTATGTTATCTTTTTTTCATGATTTTCAAGATCTTGTGTATATTTTTACTCTCTATGGTTCTAACCTTATGATCATTAACAAAGGGGGAGAAGAATACAACTACCACATATACCAAATAGTGATAATTCTTTTTAAGAAGAATATAACTACTTCTAAATATTAGTGTTAATAATAGAGACAATTCTAAATATTCGTGTTAATTATGAAATAGTTTAACTTAGAAAATATTGCTCTTAACATGTTTATGTTTGAATTATGTTAATCATGTTGAATTATGTTGATCAAATGCTATCCAATATAATCGGTCAAATCAAACAAATTTTTTTGGTTCTACAAATAGGTTATGCAGCCCATGCACTACTTAGATGAATTACTGATTTACGAGGGAGCATGCACTTTACTCAAAAGCTACCTATGAATTACGAGGAAGCTTTATGTCAAAGGCTACCTGCTGATTAAGTTGTATTGGCATGGTTTGTCAATTATCATAATGGATGAGATTGTTGGCACAATTGTCTTGGTCAACCAGATTCTAATAATTGACATAACCTAACTTAAATACGAGAGATCAATTACAAAGAAGAAAAGACTTCACTTACATGACGGGACATCTGTTTCAACATACTGGATTAACAAAAATGTCAATTATTGTGTCTTCTCATCTATGTAATCTTATGCTTTATTGAGTCTAGGACATGTGTACATCGAGTTGCACTTGGTACCTGAAGTCCTCTTAAGTACAAGCCCAATCAGTCCACTCAAAGGCCTAAAAATCCACTTATAAAAGCTAAACCCAAAACCTAACAACTAATGCAAAATAGGTCAATACCCATACCATTTTTGATAATCGAACTCTGGCCGAACTCGGTCTAGATGTATCTGGACATTCCCGACAGTTGTAAAATTTTAGATTTTGTGGTTTCTAACGTTCGAAAAAATTTAAATCTACACCCGAATTCTGGCTGAACTCTGCCCACAAAAGCCTATAAATAGACATAGATTTTTATATTCTTACTCACTCATCTATTCTCATCTTTCTTATCCTACAGAGTTATCTCTGAGCTTTAACCTTCCCATCTCCAAGATCAACTCCCTCAGCCTTCTAGTTCCAAATACGATCTTGGTTAGAAGTCTGTAAAGAGTTATACAAGCTTGGTTTATAAAAGATTATCTCTGCTGCTGAAATCGTGAGTTCTTCGGATCAAAGCTCGTGTTGAGAAGTTGTTGTGTGCTTTGGATAAAAGCACAAGTTGTAGGAGCTGCTAGTGCTTTGGATTCAAAGCTTGTGTTTCACTATTGTGACTATAGTAGATTCAACTCCGAGCCAGAGTTTTCGGGCCTGGACTAGTCATCTCAGAGGAAAACCAAGATAATAATCTTGGTCTTTGCGTTTAATCTATATACTCCACTGCTTTCGATACTTGTTTTTAATTTGCATATATTTTTATACGGTTGGTCACTTCCTTCACTTAGAATATTTTAATTGAATAGATATTTTTGATGCACTCTATTCACCCTCCTTCTAGAGTTGTCTATCGACTCCTCACTTTGTTCAGGACTTTTGTGCAACGATCCCATCGTCAAGCTGCTGTAATCGGTCGTTATGGTATTCGTCTTGCACGATCGCAACATAGGCTCGCACGGCATCACGACCATACGAGGACGATCGGTTCTGTAAAACCGAGGCATGATACCTCCTACCCGATGTGGGACTAAATTATCAATTCCATTGTTACCCCCTTTGAGTGCTCAACCGGAAATGAGATGCTCATTTCCGTAGCCGAACAACCTTATTACCCATGCTACATTTGCTCGTTTCCGTCAACCGAACAACCTTAGCAACCTTGCTACATTTGTTCATTCCCGTTAGTCGAACAACCTTAGAACCCATGCTACCTTTGTTCGTTCCCGTCAACAGAGCACTCGTAAGATACAATATATTGTCATATCGATCCGTTCGACCACAGAACCAAACCGTCACGTTCATCCACACCATTATGTGTCAACCCCGATTGAGAAGAGAGCTCGTATATCCGTGTATATGTATGAATGTTCAGTACTTTCAGACACACCCCGATTCCGAAAAATCGATAGTCGTCCCCCGGGCGTGATGTCGTGCAAACCTAGGTTGCGATCGTATAAGGCATAGTCATAAGGTTATCCGAAACACAATAGCTAAGAGAGTACGCAGAGAAATTGAACAACACATTGAGGCAGAGAAACTTTTCATTTTATTGATAATAGACATTATTTACTAGACTCTATTACAATCATGCCGCACGGGCATCACAAAATGACTCGACTAGAAAATGAACACCTATGAGATAGTTGTTCCATACATATATTGTCACGACCCGCACCCACCGTGAGGGTACGAGTACGTAACAGCGCCCAGCCTACGCCGCAGTGTCGGCAGTAGAATGCTGTTCTAGGTCATGAACTATAACTAACACAATATAGAATAATCTCCAACTGGAGGCTAATCACAGAAGGTACAACTCAATCACAACTAGAGATAGAATATGGCACGATAAAATAGATAAGAAAATCCTCAACTGAGGTACAGCAGAATGAAATAACAAGTCTCAACAACTACCAGTCTCAACATCTCTAAAATATACAAACTCTGGAATCAAGGACAACAACTAAACATGAAAAAGAAAAACAGTCTAAGCTATCTATACTAAGCAAGGTATCGTCCTCAGCAGCTGCCTGAACCTCCCCAGGGGTCCAGGTCGTGAGAGTCATCTAGACAAGCTCCAAAGTAAGGGGTGCAGGGTTCCTCATCATCCTCTGTAAAATTTTCAACAGGTCCAGTCAGGACGGAAGCGAGCACAATACATCTCACGCAGATCATAACAGGTTGGAGAATATAAACATGCAAGAGAGTACGATACATGAAACTGAAAGAAAGTACATGATGTAAACAGAGAGAGAACTGTAATAGAAATATCTACAATAAGTAGAGAGCTACCAGTGACTAGTGATTTAGAGTACAAAGTCGACATGTGAACGGCTTGATTTGCACATGGCTATACTAAAGAGGCGTACATGGCTATTCTACTTTGGAATTGTTCATATGACTATTTATACTCCCCTATACCCCAATCAATACACAAGGATCCAGACAAGTTATGTTACGTACATGATTTTCACATGAAGCCCATAAATGGGTGCACAAGAAGTATACATGGGAGCTCATACATGAGTGCACATGAAGTTCACATGGGGGCCCATAAATGGGTGCACACGAAATTCACATAAAGGCTCATAAATGAGTGCACATGAAGTATAGGTTATACATGAGATTCATGAGAAACACGACCGAACATGATAGCACATGAGAGTACACGAGCGAGCACGAACGAGCATGTAGCACATGATAAACATAAATAACATGAGAGCGAGGAATACACGATGTACATGAAATACACGACATGATGTATCCGATGCTTCCGAGGGGAATAACATCGCATGAAAGGATCCATATAGTACCAATCCGTGATAATATCGTGACAGCATCAAATAAGGTAAACTAGAGCAGGAATATAATTCTAAGCAAGTTATAAAATGATCAGAGAATGTACTCGCCTAGTATCTGAATGTCTGAAGTAAATGTACTGTCCGAGATGAGGTATCTGACTCCTATTTAGAGCAACACATGTCAAGATGTATACAGGGAACGATAAATGTAATCTACAATGCATCTGCATGCTGTCTAGGTCGAACTAGACTAAAGTCAACTCTTGGTCAACTCTGGTCAACTACACTAGTCAAACTAGGTCAACTATCCATTCTAAGTCTAATCAAGGCTATACTAGTCTAACTAGGTTATACTAGGTCTAAGCTAGTCCATACTAGTCCAACAAGCTATTCTAGGACCCAACAACAATATGCTAAGCTAACATCACACATAGTACATATACGCATATATATTAGGCATTCAATATTACATATAGATCTATACATTATTTATATAGGCTACCACCCAATATATATATAGGAATGCATCATTCATGTTATATATACATTATAATTATATAGGCTACATAATAACATATGCCTCACATATAGATATATATATATATATATATATATATATATATATATATATATATATATATATATATATATATGTATATACATAGAAGGATAGGTAAAGGCACATGTGAGGTGTGTGTGTGTGTACATGAGTATCTAAGATTAGGTAATAGTGAGTGTCACATAGGAATAATGTGTGGCATGGTGTGTAATATGGGAAATCAGTTAACATGGTAGTGTAAAACCTGTGTGTGTGTGAGGGTTTAAAGTGGCATGTGTTCTAACCTTCATTCAATTTATACAAATGACAGTTAACATTTCATTGGATCCATTCACAGGTTTAAGAATTGACAGCCCAACTAACTTCAAATCCGCATACTAACATCAACCCATGAATAATCAGTGAACTATCATTGGGATAACAAAATTGGAAATGAACTTAAAATTCAGTTGACAGGAATTAAAGAACTTAATGACAGTGAGCAATAAACCATAGTGATCTATCACACTTTATTGAATCAACCAATGCATAAGAAATTAACATTCAAATTTCCAGTTCCAGGAAAGAAAATGGGAATCAATCACCAGGATTGGGTTGACAGTAAAATAATGAATCAAATGACTGTCATATAACCCAATCCCAAATTCGACTTTCCATTTCCCTTTGGAACACATGTATCCAATTTGAATCCAACAGTTAACTAACAATGCTAGTGAATGACTGAGCATGGCAAATAAATCATTCAAATTCAGTTTAAAAAAAAGGAATGAATGGGACTCAATGACAGTTTCTTAGAAAACCAATTCCAGTGTATCACAAACTCAAGTTTTAGTGCACCATACAATTTGTATTTGTGTGTAGGCGGGGACCATGTGTGACAGTGTCAACATACAACTAAGGTTCTGGATTTAACTTACCATGCAATGTTCATTTAGGAATTTAATATGGAAATGCATTACACTATCATTCGAATGGGAAACACATGTATATACATAGGTTAAGGCCTCAACCATGGAGAGTCTATAATGATTAATGAATAAAATCCCAACCCAGCATTGCATCAACTGTAGCAACATATAAACTGGGTTTGAATAATATCATAAAACATGAAGAAATGGTATGAACTCGCTATTCGAGTTTAGGAGGCTGGAACATGAGGATTATGGCACGAAAATAAACACAAAGTGAGGGAAATGATTTTAGATTACATCTACATGTATACATGAACTTAATTAACAAGTTATCACTCGAATTAACATAGTAAAAATGGAATTAAAC
The DNA here is from genome assembly GCA_029216955.1 of Iris pallida. Lineage (NCBI taxonomy): Eukaryota > Viridiplantae > Streptophyta > Magnoliopsida > Asparagales > Iridaceae > Iris > Iris pallida. Next base: position 18,912,648 of record JANAVB010015000.1, on the reverse strand, counting down.
AGGAAAAAATTGCATTGCAAAGTCGGTTACTCTTCTTGTATCAGAGATTGGGAAAACATGAAATTAATTTATCAACACATGAAATGATCGCAACAGTTGGTTGATAATACATGTGTCACATGTGGTTGTGTCCAACCAAGTGGATACAACGTGTCCAAACAACCAACATTACACAGACACAAAACTGCGTTCAGACAGTGTCGTGCACGCGTGCACGTCATTCGTGGACACGACACGACACAAATTAGGACATGTGCCCGTGGCTATAGGTTCGCCTAGGATAGGGCTAAGTGCCTAGGGTCCTGAAACGTGTCCAATATGTGTCTAGGTGAGACACAAATACCGTGTTAGTGCGCGTTCTGTGCGTGTACTCCTCCAATGCACGAACAGTGTGGGCCAATTTTCTCTCTAACTACTCGATAAGGTCCCACGAGATTTTGTGGGCCATGTGTCAGTCACCTAAGGAGTGTCCACACCAATTTTGGTGCCAAGAGATGGCGTGTCCAGTGAGATATAGGACACGGGCAGCAGGGAAAGGCTACAGTGCCTTGTGTTGTGTCCAGTCAGTGAGTTCGTGTCCAAAATGGACACGAACAGTGAACAAATTAAACTCAGTCACCTGGAATATTAATCTACACATATTAAGCTACAAAAATATGTAATTTGTTTTGGAAAACATAAAGTTTTAATCCATTCAAGCATTTCATCAAACACCTATATAGACACATTGATACGTGTCCGATACGGACACCAAACCGAGTCTAATTCCTACCAAACTTGAAGGACAGCTAGGGTTGACCTAAATGAATGCAACCATGCAAAGAAATTGGAAAATGGAAGGGTTTTGATAGGTTTTACCTATTGAGAGCAAGTCTCAATAAAAAGCCCCAAATTAGAGAATCCCTCTTCCTCAAATTATGTCCAAAAGAGCTCTACTCCTTGCAAGCAAGCCTCCTTCAATCTCCCCTCCAGATTTTGATCCAATTGCAAGAGGTTGGGATCAATTTGGTGGAGAAATGGAAGAGTTAGGCAATTTGGGGAAGAAATTAGGGTTTCCTACAAAGGGATGTTCTAAAGGAGGTAAGGGGTGTGTAGAGACATTATATAGGCTGAAGTTAGGTCTTGGTTGGGCTATTGTGGCTGCCTAAAATGAAGAGCTAGGGTTTCAAGTCATGGGCCAATGGGCTTAAGTCACAAGTCATTAAATCACATGTCATTACATTAAACCATAAGTCATGACTTAATTTCACTAAACCTAATCCCCTCATTCTAAAACCAATCTCTAATGACTAAAATGGGTTAACTCAAGTTAGGCTAGGGTTACCATAGCTAGGGTTAGGTTCTAGGCTAGTCCACTAGGTCTCAATAAGTCAAACTCAAACTAGAATTCACCAATTCAATAAATAATCAATTAATTCAAATAAGTCAAAATGACCAAATTACCCCTAGGCTAAAAATGATAATTAAATATCCTAATGACATGGTTAGGCTCTAGGTCATACAGTCACTAGGGTTTCACTAGCAGAACATCAAAATTATAAGTCATGACTTAAAACCATATTAAATTGATTAAAAATCACCAAAATTCATAATGTGATATAAATATCAATAAATAATAATATAATTACAAATTTTCAAAATTACCCTCATTTTAGAAAACTGAGTGTTACAAGTCTACCCACCTTAGAAAAATTTTGTCCTCGAAATTTAAGATGGTAGTACTACTTTTAGGTCAAACATAGTCAAGGGTCAACCACTAGTCAATTTGTCAACATCCAAGTACTTGGTCATCAACTGGTCAACTTCTTAGGATTTTTTCTATGCTAGCTATCTAGGTGTTGGCAACTAGAGATTAGCAAAAAGAAAAATTCTATAATAGGCTAACTCTTAACTTCCCAATCTTATCAAGTCACCCATAACTAAATACCCATAATCTTAGCACACAAATCCCAATACCATATATACATAAGCTCAAGAACAACAACCCACTATATATATCCTAAGTATATCATCTATATATCCATACATATATAACTGATCATCAAGGGTTAAAGTAGACTAAACTTATAAGGAACTGAACAAATGCTCAGAAATTAGGCTAAGGATGACTGGTCTGAAACATCAATGTAGGCAAAAGAAAATGATGCTAAGGAGACTGAATTTATAAACAAGGGTCAGGACATCTAGTGAAGGGTCTGCACACTGCCTATAAAGGTTGACCTATCCTGCCTGAACTAATCTCAAGGAGAACTTAACTAAAATAGAAAACTGAACCAGATATAGGCTAAGCAACATGTCTATAATTCTACACAACAATGGCCTATAGATACTAACCAACCCATATCCCATATGCCAATACCATCTGCAGTCTATCTATATATATAGACCTCTTAGTCTTAGGTGAACTACAACTATACTCAAGAACAGGTTCTGGTCATGGGTGCCTTACTAGAAAGTACAAGGGAAAATAATAATAATTATCAAGGATACAGAGCAGACTAACATCCTCTATGAAAACTGGTAGGTATTATAAATAACAGGGAAATCATCTACAATGGGTTACTATTCTAATACCAATGCTAACTATCATCTCTAGGGTACAGACACTCTACAAGTCATTATATCATTACACTATGAAAGAACTACATATGAATAAGCTATACAAAACTAAAATATCCCTACTCCTAAATTATTTGATGGTGGAATATAATTTATAACAACAGAAGGGTACGATAGAGATGATATGTTTAAAAACCTTCTCAAGATACAGTCTGATAATCATATGCGTCTGTCCAAAATCATGTTATTCAGAGCCTTCGCCATGCCAGTAAGCAAGGCTGCGATAAACGATAGATTCCATAACTGGGGCATGCACCTCTATAATCATGTCGTCTGGAATTCTCGCTATACCGACTAGTATAGCTGCGAGAAATTCCAAATCTCATAACCAAGATACGTACATCCGAAGTCAGGTCTCTATGTTTCCGCCACGCCAGCTAATATGGCTGCGATAAACTACAGGTTCCATAATCAAGTAGACGTTTTACCATCCCTGTTATTTCCGTCAACATATGTTATCAGAAAATATCGTAACTCGGGTCATAAAATTCATCTCGATAGGAAAATTAAAATCAACAACGATCCATCAAAATCAAATTCAATAATCAAGGAGTGAGAGCGAACAAAACAAGGGAAAGGATTTCAAATTGAAGTTTAAATAAGATTCTCAAGGGTCATCCCAGGAATGTCTCAAGGAATCCTAACTGTGATTGAGTACCTTCAAAAATATATCCTAATCCTAATGCAGGCTGTAGTGATACTCTAGTTTGAATACCACTACATAAACTCGACATGCATGGGCCACCACTAAAAACGTGTCACAATCCGCACCCACCGTGAGGGTACGAGTACGTAATAGCGCCCAGCCTACGCCGCAGTGTCGGCGGTAGAACGCTGTTCTAGGTCATGAACTATAACTAACACAATATAGAATAATCTCCAACTGGAGGCTAATCACAGAAGGTACAACTCAATCATAACTAGAGATAGAATATGGCACGATAAAATAGATAAGAAAATCCTCAACTGAGGTACAGCAGAATGAAATAACAAATCTCAACAACTACCAGTCTCAACATCTCTAAAATATACAAACTCTGGAATCAAGGACAACAACTAAGCATGGAAACAAAAAATAGTCTAAGCTATATATACTAAGCAAGGTATCGTCCTCAGCAGCAGCCTGAACCTCTCCAGGGGTCCAGGTCGCGAGAGTCATCTAGGCAAGCTCTAAAGTAAGGGGTGCAGGGTTCCTCATCATCCTCTGTAAAATTTTCAACAGGTCCAGTCAGGACGGGAGCGAGTACAATACATCTCATACAGATCATAACAGGTTAGAGAATATAAACATGCAAGAGAGTACGATACATGAAACTGAAAGAAAGTACATTATGTAAATAGAGAGAGAACTGTAATAGAAATATCTACTATAAGTAGAGAGCTACCAGTGACTAGTGATTTAGAGTACAAAGTCGACATGTGAACGGCTTGATTTACACATGGCTATACTAAAGAGGCGTACATGGCTATTCTACTTTGGAATTGTTCACATGACTATTTATACTCCCCCATACCCCAATCAATATATAAGGATCCAGACAAGTTATGTTACGTACATGATTTTCACATGAAGCCCATAAATGGGTGCACATGAAGTATACATGAGAGCTCATACATGAGTGCACATGAAGTTCACATGGGGGCCCATAAATGGGTGCACATGAAATTCACATGAAGGCTCATAAATGAGTGCACATAAAGTATAGGTTATACATGAGATTCATGAGAAACACGACCGAACATGATAGCACATGAGAGTACACGAGCGAGCACGAACGAGCATGTAGCACATGATAAACATGAATAACATGAGAGCGAGGAATACACGATGTACATGAAACACACGACATGATGTATCCGATGCTCCCGAGGGGGATAACATCGCATGAAAGGATCCATATAGTACCAATCCGTGATAATATCGTGACAGCATCAAATAAGGTAAACTAGAGCAGGAATATAATTCTAAGCAAGTTATAAAATGATCAGAGAATGTACTCGCCTGGTATCTGAATGTCTGAAGTAAATGTACTGTCCGAGATGAGGTATCTGACTCCTATTTAGAGCAACACAAGTCAAGATGTATACAGGGACGATAAATGTAATCTATAATGCATCTGCATGCTATCTAGGTCGAACTAGACTAAAGTCAACTCTTGGTCAACTCTGGTCAACTACACTAGTCAAACTAGGTCAACTATCCATTCTAAGTCTAATCAAGGCTATACTAGTCTAACTAGGTTATACTAGGACTAAGCTAGTCCATACTAGTCCAACAAGCTATTCTAGGACCCAACAACAATATGCTAAGCTAACATCATACATAGTACATATACGCATATATATTAGGCATTCAATATTTCATATAGATGTATACATTATGTATATAGGATACCACCCAATATATATATAGGCATGCATCATTCATGTTATATATACATTATAATTATATAGGCTATATAATAACATATGCCTCACATATAGATATATATATATATATATTTATACATATATATATATATGTATATACATAGAAGGATAGGTAAAGGCACATGTGAGGTGTGTGTGTGTACATGAGTATCTAAGATTAGCTGATAGTGAGTGTCACATAGGAATAATGTGTGGCATGGTGTGTAATATGGGAAATCAGTTAACAGGGTAGTGTAAAACCTCTGTGTGTGAGGGTTTAAAGTGGCATGTGTTCTAACCTTCATTCAATTTATACAAATGACAGTTAACATTTCATTGGATCCATTCACAGGTTTAAGAATTGACAGCCCAACTAACTTCGAATCCCCATACTAACATCAACCCATGAATAATCAGTGAACTATCATTGGGATAATAAAATTGGAAATGAACGTAAAATTCAGTTGACAGGAATTAAAGAACTCAATGACAGTGAGCAATAAACCATAGTGATCTATCACACTTTATTGAATCAACCAATGCATAAGAAATTAACTTCAAATTTCCAGTTCCAGAAAAGGAAATGGGAATCAATCATCAGGTTTGGGTTGACAGTGAAATAATGAATCAAATGACTGTCATATAACCCAATCCCAAATTTGACTTTCCATTTTCCTTTGGAACCCATGTATCCAATTTGAATCCAACAGTTAACTAACAATGCTAGTGAATGACTGAGCATGGCAAATAAAGCATTTAAATTCAGTTTAAAAACAGGAATGAATGGGACTCAATGACAGTGTCTTAGAAAACCAATTCCAGTGTATCACAAACTCAAGTTTTAGTGTACCATACAATATGCATTTGTGTGTAGGCAGGGACCATGTGTGACAGTGTCAACATACAACTAAGGTTCTGGATTTAACTTACCATGCAATGTTCATTTAGGAATTTAATATGGAAATGCATTACACTATCATTCGAATAGGAAACACATGTATATACATAGGTTAAGGCCTCAACCATGGAGAGTCTATAATGATTAATGAATAAAATCCCAACCCAGCATTGCATCAACTGTAGCAACATATAAACTGGGTTTGAATAATATCATAAAATATTAAGAAATGGTATGAACTCAGTATTCGAGTTCAGGAGGCTGGAACATGAGGATTATGGCTCGAAAATAAACACAAAGTGAGGGAAATGATTTTAGATTACATCTACATGTATACATGAACTTAATTAACAAGTTATCACTCGAATTAACATAGTGAAAATGGAATTAAACAGAGAAAAATTGCATTGCAAAGTCGGTTACTCTTCTTGTATCAGAGATTGGGAAAACATGAAATTAATGAATCAACACATGAAATGATCGCAACAGTTGGTTGATAATACATGTGTCACATGTGGTTGTGTCCAACCAAGTGGACACAACGTGTCCAAACAACCAACATTACACAGACACAAAACTGCGTTCAGAGAGTGTCGTGCACACGTGCACGTCATTCATGGACACGACACGACACAAATTAGGACACGTGCCCATGGCTAGAGGTTCGCCTAGGATAGGGCTAAGTGCCTATGGTCCTGATACGTGTCCAATATGTGTCTAAGTGAGACACGAATACCGTGTCAGTGCGCGTTCTGTGCGTGTACTCCTCCAATGCACGAACAGTGCGGGCCAATTTTCTCCCTAACCACTCGATAAGGTCCCATGAGATTTTGTGGACCTTGTGTCAGTCACCTAAGGAGTGTCCACACCAATTTTGGTGTCAAGAGATGGCGTGTCCAGTAAGATATAGGACACGGGCAGCAGGGGAAGGCTACAGTGCCTTGTGTTGTGTCCAGTCAGTGAGTTCATGTCGAAAATGGACACGAACAGTGCACAAATTAAACTCAGTCACCTGGAATATTAATCTACACATATTAAGCTACAAAAATATGTAATTTGTTTTGGAAAACATAAAGTTTTAATCCATTCAAGCATTTCATCAAACACCTATATAGACACATTGATACGTGTCCGATACGGACACCAAACCGAGTCTAATTCCTACCAAACTTGAGGGACAGCTAGGGTTGACCTAAATGAATGCAACCATGCAAAGAAATTGGGAAATGGAAGGGTTTTGATAGGTTTTACCTATTGAGAGCAAGTCCCAATAAAAAGCCCCAAATTAGAGAATCCCTCTTCCTCAAATTGTGTCCAAAAGAGCTCCACTCCTTGCAAGCAAGCCTCCTTCAATCTTCCCTCCAGATTTTGATCCAATTGCAAGAGGTTGGGATCAATTTGGTGGAGAAATGGAGGAGTTAGGCAATTTGGGGAAGAAATTAGGATTTCCTACAAAGGGATGTTCTAAAGGAGGCAAGGGGTGTGTAGAGACATTATATAGGCTGAAGTTAGGTCTTGGTTGGGCTGTTGTGGCTGCCTAAAATGAAGAGCTAGGGTTAGGGTTTCAAGTCATGGGCCAATGGGCTTAAGTCACAAGTCATTAAATCACAAGTCATTACATTAAACTATAAGTCATGACTTAATTTCACTAAACCTAATCCCCTCATTCTAAAACCAATCTCTAATGACTAAAATGGGTTAACTCAAGTTAGGCTAGGGTTACCATAGCTAGAGTTAGGTTCTAGGCTAGTCCACTAGGTCTCAACAAGTCAAAGTCAAACTAGAATTCGCCAATTCAATAAATAATCAATTAATTCAAATAAGTCTAAATAACCAAATTACTCCTAGACTAAAAATGATAATTAAATATCCTAATGACATAGTTAGGCTCTAGGTCATACAGTCACTAGGGTTTCACTAGCAGCACATCAAAATCATAAGTCATGACTTAAAACCATATTAAATTGATTAAAAATCACCAAAATTCATAATGTGATATAAATATTAATAAATAATAATATAATTACAAAATTTCAAAATTACCCTCATTTTAGAAAACTGGGTGTTACATATATCCCTCAATTTATAGCAAAAGTATTCCAGCCACCTGGAATGGAGGAAAGCCAAGACATGTTTCTTGGACTGATGTAGAGAGTCTTCAAAAGTGGAGTAGCGAGAGTCTTCGACGCACGGTCGAAGCTTCAAAACCCGAACATCGCCTTGGTTAGTTGGCACATTCCTTCTAATTCGTGGCACCTGCGGATAACGAGGGTCAGTACGATCACATGTACTGGCGAGTGGCTAATTAAACCCAAGCTTCCATTTGTTCAAGTACTTTTATAAAAAAAATTATGTTAGCCATTTTGTGATCTTTCTAGCCATCATGATTGATTTGCATATTAACATATTAAGAGGCAAGCATTCGATAGGCAATAAAACATAACTTACGATACATCTTACCTACGGAAGAGTGTACCATTGTAGTGTAACTTACTATGTTCATTCCCTGTCATATTTATAACAAGTTTTGATTTATATAAAAGTGTGGGTCACTGACAATTCAAGCCATCCTGGATGTATAGTCTGCTCGAGATGGCACCATTTTAGCACGGGTAGCTAGCCCCGCTGAAAGTCTCGAATGACCCGTGCTTGCATCCAGCACAGCTATCTTGCATTCCTCCTAGGCCAAAACGGTCCCGTGGCCTCGGGTTGCCGTTCGAGGAAGTGAAGCCTTGCGCATAAGTTGTCCATGACCGTGCTTAAGTTAACAAGTTATTCAAGCAAGTTTTATGGTATCGTTGGGACTATTATGTAATCGATTCATTTAATTCGTTTTACAGAGCCTGAAATAATTCTATCTCTTTTCTAGAACCTTATCTTTTCTCTTTTTGAGCATAGAACTTGTATTTTTCAAGTAAATCATTCTATTTCGATACAGTTATCCGAGTTCCTGTTTTTGAAATAGAGGGTCGAGGTGAAGAAGGTCAGCCACTCACCTTAGTCTTTGCTTCAGGCGAGGGACTGGTTGGCCGTGCTTAGACGTCGCCTACGCGATCACCTGCAATCGCATAAGCAACCGATTAGAACACTGTATTATTCAAAGGGATTCAATAATGAATGCGAAGTTCAAAAATGCAAGCCATGAAACTATCGAAAATATTCATGAAAATGCATTCATGAAAACTAAAGCCAAAGCCAAAGCAAGTGCGGCATGAAAACCAGAGCAACGGGAGGTCTCTCCAAGACTCAACCGCAGAGCCAATTCTTGAGGCACAACCCGCTGAATGTGGGACTTAATTTCGAAGAAGCCTTTCCATAACGAGAAAAGGATCTTAATTCAATCGTTCCTGTTCGACTGATTCGATCGATTCCGACCTATCGGTTCCGACCAAATCGATTACAACAGTGTTCCTGTCTCGCGCACCCTATGGACGGGGAACGGGGTACGATGTAGGGACGGGGCACTACATCATAACCAACTAAGAAAAAGTTTTGTCCTCGAAACTTAAGAATAGAACCTACCTCTACGAGAACAGTGAAGGAAATTTCTCCTTCATCTCCGATTCAAGTTCCTACGTCGACTCTTCAACCGAATGGTTACTCCAAAGTACGTAGACGAGGGGGATCGTTCGATTCTGCAGCAGCTTATCCTTGCGTTCCAAGAGTTGGACTAGCTCTTCAACGTAGGATAAGTCAGACTTCAGCTCCAGCTGACCAAAATCTACCGTGTGGCTTGGGTCGTGCACATACTTTCGCAACTGAGAGACGTAGAACATAGTGCACACCTGTTAGCGCTGGCGGCAGGGCAATTTGATAGGCCACTGGGGTGACTCACTTGAGTATCTCGAATGACCCAATGAATCTCGGACTCAACTTTCCCTTAGCACCAAACCAGGTAACTCCCCTCTTGGGCGTCACTTTAAAAAATACGTGGTCGCCTTCAAGAAATTTGAGAGGTCGATGATGGATATCAGCATAGCTTTTTCTGACGACTCTGAGCAGTCTTTAATCATTCCCGAATGAGCCAAACTTTTTGTACAGTCTGTTCCACCAGTTCCGGGCCGAGAATCTGTCATTTTCTGACTTCATCCCAAAAAATGGGTGATTTGCACTTTCGGCCGTACAAGGCTTCATACGGCACCATTTGGATGCTAGACTGATAGCTATTGCTGTATGTAAATTCGGCCAGAGGTAGATGAACGTCCCAACTCGACTTGAAGTTGATTGTGCAGAGCCGTAACATGTCTTAGAGAATTTGATTTACACTCTCCGTTTGGTCTTCGATCTGGGGATGGTAAGCTGAGCTGAACTGCAACTTAGTACCTAGAGCCGACTGAAGGCTACTCCAGAAGTGCGATAGAAATCGTACATCCCTATTAGAGATGATAGATACAGGGACTCAGTGCAGTCGTACTATCTCGTCAAGGTAAATCTGAGCCAGGCGATCAATGCTCCAAGTAAATTTAATGGCAATGAATTATGCTGACTTGGTTAGTTGATAAACGATGACCAAGATGGCATCATTTCTCTGCGGCATTTTCGGCAGGCCAACAACAAAGTCCATAGTAACATGATCCCATTTCCATTATGGAATGGCAAGATTTTGCATCTCCCCGCCCGGTCTCTGATGCTCAGCTTTCACCTGCTGACAGGCCATACAGTGCGACACGAAGAGTGTCGCATCTTTCTTCATTCTGTACCTCCAGAAGGTCGTGTGGAGGTCCTTGTACATCTTTGTGCTGCCAGGATGCAAAGTATATTTCGTGTAGTATGCCTCCGTCAATATCTTCTTTTTAAGTTCTGAATCATCCAGAACGCATAGCCTACCCTTCAATCGAAGCACGCCGGTTTCGTCTTCCGCAAAGTCGGTCGCACTATCCATTAAAATTTGCTCTTGCACTTTCTTCAGGTATGGATCATCCTTCTGAGCGGTCTTGATCTTTTCTCGAAAGTTCGGCTCTAGCTGCATCTGTTCCAACTGCACATCCCCGAATCGAACTCGGAGTTCAATACCCATCTTTTCTAGGTCGCATAGCAATCTGCGGTCGATGGATAGCGAGGCAATATACTTTCGACTCAAAGCGTCTGCCACAACATTTATCTTTCCCGGCGTATAGTCAATAGTCAAGTCGTAATCTTTGATCAGTTCAAGCCAACGCCTTTGCCGCAGGTTCAGCTCCCTTTGTGTGAATAGATACTTAAGGCTTTTATGGTTCGTATAGATCGTGCACGCCATGCCATAAAGATAGTGATGCCATAATTTTAACGCGAACATAATTGCCGCTAACTCCAAGTCATGAGTAGGATAATTCTTCTCGTGCAGCTTTAGTTGTTGGAAAGCAAAAGATATCACCTTGTTTTGCTGCATTAGCACACACCCCAAGCCATGATCGGACGCATCGCTGAAGATCTGGAATCCCTCAGTCCCTTCTGGAAGTACGAGTATCGGGGCTGAGACGAGTCATTACTTTAACTCCTGGAAGGAAGCTTCACAGTCGTCTAACTATTCAAATACGACTCCTTTCTGGGGAGGTGAGTCAGAGGCGATGCAATCTTCGCGAAGTCTTTCACAAATCGTCGGTAGTATCCTACTAAGCTAAGAAAGCTTCGAATCTCGCCGACTGACGCCGGTTGTTTCCAATCGACAATAGCTTTAAATTTCTTTGGGTTGACTGCTATACCTTCGGAAGAAATGATGTGCCGAGGAATGCGACGCTGCTCAGCCAAAACTCACACTTGTACTGCTTTGCATACAACTAATTTTCTCGAAGGGTTTGAAGCATGGTCCGCAGATGCTCAGCGTGTTGCCGCTTATCCTTTGAGTAGACGAGTATGTCGTCGATAAAGACTACTACGAACTTGTCGAAGAAGGGTCGAAACACCCGATTCATTAAATCCATGAAAGCAGTTGGGACGTTCGTTAGGCCGAACGGCATAACGAAAAACTCGTAATGGCCGTATCGAGTGTGGAAGGCTGACTTCGACACATCGTCTGGCTTGATCTTGAGTTGATGGTAGCCCAATCGAAGATCAATTTTAGAAAATATCGTAGCTCCTTGCAGTTGATCAAACAGGTCATCTATGCGGGGAAATGGATATTTGTTCCGAATAGTGGCCTTGTTCAGCTCGCGGTAATCGATACAAAGACGCATTGAGCCATCCTTTTTCTTGACAAATAACGCGTGTGCTCCCCACGGCAAGACGCTGGGTCGTATGAATCCCTTGTCGAGCAACTCTTACAACTGTACTTTGAGCTCTTTAAGCTCTACAGGGGCCATTCTGTACGGGGCTTTAGAGATCGGTCTGGTATCAGAGAATGTGTCAATGGTGAACTATATTTCTTGATCAGGTGGTGTTTCACTTAACAAAATGCCCTTAAAGGCTTTTGAAAGAAAACAAGAAAAAGTATACAAAAGTACAAGTAGATTCTGGAGAGTATTGCTATGGAAGTCTGATCTGAGAGCGATCACTTTGTTCCTTGGACCACACGATGATGATGAAAAAAACTGCTTGAAGATGAAAAACTGGAAGAACTAAGTCACCAGAAAGGTATCGACATAATTGGCACTAATAGCACAGTCGAATGCTTTCCTGTTTTGCTTCACTCTGTTCTTGCGGAAAAGTTAAAAAAGAAACACTCTGGAAAATCACTTTGCTCTGAAAGTATCTGGTCTCTAAAAGCTTGTCTCTCTTTCTTAAAAAAGAAGTCTTTATATAGACTTGTCATATGTGCGTAAAAAGTATCAATATTGGGTCTTTACGCAGGCTATTAGGATAACTGTCACCCACGTACAAAAATTAGCCTCTACGCCTGTTGACACATGTCCTATAATCCAATAAAATAACAAGAGCACGTACACACGTTCTTCGAGAAGTATGGCACGAAGGCTACGTCAGAAAACTATATTCCCCCATAATCAAGACAAATTGTGCATAAAAATGATGTTTAAACATGTTCGAGCGTAAAATAGCTCAAAGTAAGCTTCCTGCATAAAGTGACTAAAAATAGCCTTGAGCGTAAAGGCTCAAATAAACTCTACGCACGCAAAAAGAGTAGCTGAGATGGCCTTGAGCGTAAAAGCTCAAATAACTCTTATGCGCAAAGTGGAAGCTGTTCCTCAAGCGTAAAGCAGCTCATTGGCACGCTGAACAACAAACTTCTCCACTTCTGTGCAATCATTTGTCAGAAAATCAATCAGTCAGAACAGTATCTTCGTGCATTTAAGGCAGCATGGACAGCTTATTCCTCGCGTAAACAGCATGGACAGCTCATTCTTCGCATAAAATCTGAATTTAAGACTTGCGTAGAGTTTTGAATTTGACCCAGTTTGACCTTTGCGTAAAGTCTAATATGGAACTGTCTTTGCGTAAATATCTCAATTTCTTTGACTTGGTCTTCGAAATTTATTTATGCTTCTACAAGACCCCCTTCAAAGTTTTCAAATTTTTCTAATATTTGAAATACTTTGAACATAAGCGTAAAGTTTGGGATATCCAACAGTCATCAGCGTAAATTTAGGGATACCCAACAGTCACTAGCGTAAAATTAGGGATACTCAACAGTCATTTCAAGAATTCATATCACCCTTAAGTTTCCTATAAATAGGACTTCTGTTTAAAGAGAAAGAACTTTACTTTATCTCTTTCATCTCTTATTCCCTTCTTCATTCATCTTCAAACATCCTTTCGAACAAATGGCACCGAAGAGGAAAGCTACCGCCTCAGCCAAGGGCAAGAAAGCTGCCTCTTCGTCGACGGCTAGGTCGTCGGAAGAAGTTCACACCGCTGCAGCATTAGAGATCCCAAAGACCAACCCAAACGTGGCTCCGGCCATGATAGGTAGAGACCCTATTTCGACCAAAGGTTGCGTTGGAGAAGATGACCCAGAACCAAAACTCCAAAAATATGCTCATGTTATACGTGCCAACGTAGATTTTGAAATCAAAAATACGCTCACGTTATACGTGCCAACGTAGAACTTAAAAATACACCCACGATATACGTGTGAGCATAAAACTGAAAATAAGCCCACGTTATACGTGCGAGCGTAAAACTGAAAAAATACGCCCACGTTATACGTGAGAGCGTAAAAACTAAAGATACACGAGTCAAAAGACTATGTTTTTCACTTGTAAAACTTTACTCTTTTGAACAGAAGCGTAGAACCAAAACTACGCTCACATTATGTGTGCGAGCATAAAACTGAAAAATACGCAAGTCAAATGACTGTATTTTTCACACGTAAAATAAATTTTCTTTTAAAAATAGAGAACTTTTTACGCGTAATAACTTCAAAAACTCATGTATAGTCATTTGCGTAGAGCTTCAATTTGCGTAGAGTTCATACTTAGATTTTTTACTAACTTGATTTTTCTGTTTGAACTTCTTTTGCAGTGGACTTGGGGGCCCAACCCCTCTCTGAGGTGTTTGGCTCACCAGCTGGTATTCTGGGATCAAATTATCTGGAAAATTTATCCCATGTCGAGTTTCCTTAAACCGACAAGCAGTATCTCCAAGAAAGACATCAGCTGATAACTGCTCAAGGAGATAGGATGTTGCTGTCTCTGATGAACGGAGAATTATTGACATCACTGGATGGCCAACATTATCTGAAGCCTTCATTCATGTTCGGGGATGCCATTGATTTCAAATCTCAGACAAACCCCAAGAAGGAGTCTTGGGTGTTCAAATTTAGGAAAAGGGTGATGTATCTCCCAACAATGCCGAGAGATTATCCCCTTTCTTCTTTTGTTCATGCTACTCATCCGAGATGGATGATCTGGAATCTGACTCCCAGCAGTCATGGAAGACCAGAAAAAGTCATATTCAAAAGAGATGAGAACCAAATGGGCTACCACACCAGTACTCCCAGTGGCGGTGTTGTTTCTTTCTTAGGCTTATTGCTTGGATTTACACCAAGCGAGGGCTCATCTCTGATCCAGCCTGTGCAGATACCAATATTCATCAACAGGTTTATGAATGCCTCAGTATTGTATCCCCAAGTCAACCCTAGACTTCCAGGGTGGATGACTCCTCACAACAAAAACTGGGTTCAACTTAGTTCTTGGATCATAAAGAATTTTGAAACAGAACTAAAAGCCATTGGTTTATTTGAAGCAGTAGCCTCCACAAGTCAAGGCATACCTATAAACAATAATCTATTCTTAGCTCTGATGGAATTGTATATCAGCTCGACAGGTACTTTTGCAACCCCAGTAGGCGAAATAGGTTTTGCACTCCAAGAAATGCAGTTTATCTCCAAGCTACCCATGGAAAAAGTTCCATATGAAGAGTATGTTCCCTGCAACCGGGAGCTAGCAGAAATTAGCAAGAAGAACCCTCGCTTAGTCGAGGTGTACCAAGAGCTGATGTGCCACAATTTGATCTGCACTACTATGTATGAAAGTAGATCAAATTTGGCATACATCAATAAATGGACAACATATCTATTCTACCATAAGAATAGAATATCCAAGGAAGACAAAGAGAGATTTCAAGGTAACAAGCTCCAACCATCAACCCTTGTTCAATAATTTCTGCTGATTTGATAAACAATTGGATGATCACATATAAGTCCCAAGACAAGTATTTGACCACCAAGGCTGGAGAATTCCCTGCGGGGAATGAAACATTGAGCTTTTTGAAGCATGGAAGTCGAAAGCTCTCAAATGAAGCCTTGCTGGTAGGCTTTCTTTTCCTATGGCTGCGAAGATGGGTTGTACCAGGGACTGGTACAGTCGACAGAATTCATCAAAACATACTATGGCCAGCAATACGTTTGGTATTCAAGGCCAGACTCAGCCTATTACCGGCAATGGGGTATCGGATAAATACAGGTTTACGAGCATTTGGTGAAGAACTGATCAATAATGCTTCCTACCATTAAGATTTCCCTAGGATGGAGATGCCCTATACTTATTTGATGGGCTGACTATTGCATCACAACTGCAGTTTACTACCATCAGGCCCTAAAAATAATGCGGAGGTATTCCTTCAGAAATTCAGTAAAGCTACCTGGAAGGTGACTTCAGTGATAGATACAAGGGCAGCACTGAACTCCTTCCGTGGGTGGAATTTCTTTTGCACACGACCAGCAATTCCAGCTGACTATTTCGGTGTGCAATTTGACGACGTAGGTCGAGAAAGGACCGAGATACCTGCGCCCGTCTTTAATTGGCTAATATGCATCAGACCCTCACATCTGATGTATAGAATTGAAGACAACTGTATCTTCGAACCGTATCTACCCAGCCGGTTCGCTCATAAGTTCGGGTATGACCAGGTTCACGTTGGTAATCCGTCCACCACTTTTAACAATTATGGCAAATTGATCGATGGAGCGAGGGCATGGCGGTATTTCAGTGCTGGATGCACCGACGCCAAATTTCATGTGTCAACCGCCACGAGCACAACTGAGCTACGAATGCTTCATTCGTATGCACATTTTTATGTTTCCATTCGTTCCTTCGCCAAAGACTACAACATGAAAGGAAGTCTTCGGTGGAAAATGGAGAAAGATGTCGAAGAACCTGTTATGGTGCCTTCGGACATACCTGATGACGCTACTCCAGATGAATATCTGGAAGCGATCCCTATGGAAGTTGGGGAAACAGCTGCAGGCGCAATTACTATTACTGAAACCCGGAAGCGGAAATCAGATACAGCTGTTACTCTCTGGGAGAAAAAGAAGAAGGTTACTATAAAAGGGCCTTCCAAATAGAGAGCCGCTACTCCAGAAAGTGAAACTCCTGTTGAAGAGCCTCAAAACATTACATCTTTTTTAGCTCAACCTGGAGAAGGGTCTTCAGTACCTCAACCAGCAGCAACAACAGAGGTTACAGGAGTCCTATCCCCGGGACGTCTTAGTACTTCATTACATCTAACTTCGCCACAAAAGGCGAAAGCTGTTGAAGACACTGCCACCACTCATACTAATGATCCAGAACCCATCCCTTCGGATGAACCGGCTCTCGAATTAGATGATGATGACTGGGATCTGGATTATGACGCACTCTTGTCGCGTCCTGCACCTACTCCAGGTAAAGATAAATTACACAAAATTTATACAAAGATATGTATTATGATTTTGTATACTGACTATTTTGTTTAATCTTTGTAGGTATCATCACTGTAGCAAAGCCTGTTGCTCCTCCTCCTCCTCAAAAGTCTATTCATGACGAGGTGATAGAATCTGAGGAAGGAAGTTCTTCTTCAAAAGAAGATTCTCTTTCTAAGGAAGGTTCTCCATCTATGGAGATTCAACAAGAGCTTGCAGGAGAGGCATATCAGGAATTGTCTTCTCTTGCCGAAGAAAGAGAAGAATAACTAGCTGCAGAAGAAGAACCAGCTGCAGATGAAGAGTCAGCTGCACTCAGAGAATCCATTGCTGCTAAAGAACAGATAGCTGAGGTCGTAGATATAGCGGCAACATAGCGGTAACATCAATTACTGCAGCTAATCCTGACCAGATTCCTGAGACAGTTGTGTTCGAGTCTGAATCGAACATAGGAGGCAGTACCTCCGTAATACCATCACCTATCACTGAAACTCATGCTCCGGAGGTAGCAGAAAAGGTTACTGAAGATGTAATCCCGGAACTCCCTGGAAATCAATTGGCTATGGTAACGATAACAGATATATCATTAACTCAGCTGGCTACCACAGCAACAACAACACCCGTCTCCGGTTTTCAAGAAAAGAGATTGGCAGATATCGCTGATACACCAAGTTCCAATGCTGATATGAATCTTTTAGTAGAGATTTATACTGAAACTTTTTACAAAACTTTGGCAGCGTTGATAAAAATGGTTTTAAAGAAGGGCCTCAGTTATGAAAGCTTAAAGTGCGATTGCCACCACTATTGACAATATCGCCATGTTCAATGATACTGAGAGGGCGGCAGCTTTGCAGAAGATATATAGTCCAAGGACTTGAACAACCAATCAAAGAATATCTAAGGTTGTCAAGTAGGACTATTGAAAGCCTTGTCCAATCCGAGTATGATGCTCTTACTAATGAGTATACAACTCGGGAAACCATCTTTAAAGAATCTCTTCAAGATTACAGCAATAAGGTTGCCGTAGAAAGGACCATCTTAAGAGAAAATAAACCCTTGTTGGAGCAGCATCAACAAGCTTACGACTCCATGAATATCAAAATCCATCAACAAAATGATAAGATTCGTGAAGTCGAGGTTGAGCTGGCTTGATTAAAGGAGGAGCAAAACCGGATGACAGCAGATCGGGATCAATATTTGAGACAAAACTCCATTTTGGAAGAACGGATCTTTGGTTCCGAATCAAATATCAAAACTCATAAAGACGCCAAGGATAAAATGATAGCTGCTTTTGCCGAACTCTCTCATCTCTGTACTGCGGAGGCTCGAAGATCCATAGCATACACAACTGTACTGGGCTCTCGCGAAAAGCGTTTAGCAGAACTACAGAAGATGATTGAAGATCTGTCTGCTCCACAATAGGAATCTTTGTACTCAATAAAAAAATTATCTTCTGTCATTTTCTTTCTTTTGCTGATGTAATATTTCAAACTATGCAATGAATAAAATATTTATAAAATAGTTGTGAGATAGAAAACAATTATCAGAGGTAATATGGACATGATAAGTCTTCAAAACTCAACAAAGTAGATTATATCTATCCAGAGGTAATGTGGATATGATAGATAATGAATTTTTTTTCTTTTTAGAGTGTACAATACTATCAAAGGTAATGTGAACATGATATATCGTAATAACTCAAAGAAAATAAATTAATATCTATTCAGAGGTAATATGGACATGATAGATAATAATGAAGAGAAGTAGATTTAATATCTATTCAGAGGTAAGGAGGACATGATAGATAACAAATCTTGTTTTCTTTTTGAAATCAGCTGGTAAGACAGAAAACCAAAATTCTCTTTTAGAAGAATATTCAATCAGCTTAACCAAACTTTGGTAGCTTGGGGAATGAAGAAGAAATTCAAACGTAGTATTTCTTCAAGAATTTACCATTAATTGGCATTATGAGCAAATCTTCTTTAGGTTTAGATAACCTATAAGTACCATTCGAGAATACAGTTTCGACTACATAAAGACCTTCCCATTTAGCTTGAAACTTGCATTTACTCTTATGAGTCATAACCATAGGTCTTCGGACAGCTAGAACTAGCTCCCCTACTTTAAATACCCTTTCTTAAACTTTACGATTGAAAGCTCGAGATATGCGGGCTTGATACAGCTCAATGCGCTGTTGTGCTTGAAGATGCTTCGTATCCAAACCTTCAAGTTCCTGGAGTCTTAAGCGATCATTATTCTCCGTAGTTAGCTCATTAGCAATGGCTATTCTAAGAGATGGTATATGGATCTCCAGTGGAAGAACAGCCTCACATCCGTAAACCAATAAAAATGGTGTAAAACCAGTTGGAGTTCGGACTGTCGTTCGATAAGCCCATAAGCATTCTCCAAATTTCTCGTTCCAATCACGTTTACTAGAAGAGATGAACTTTTTGAGAAGTTTGATAATTGTTTTGTTAAAAGCTTCTGCTAAACCATTAGCAGCTAGATTGTAAGCTGTAGAAGCTACGTTCTGGATTCGATTCTTATCACAAAATTGATAAAAACGCCTGACTAGCAAATTGTGGTCCATTATCATGGATTATCCTTCGGGGAATCTCGAAACGATAAATGACATGATGTTTGATGAAGTTAACAATATTAGACGTTTTTTACTTCAACAAGAGGAACTACTTCCGCCCATTTAGAAAAATAATCAGTTATAGCCAGGATAAACCGATGTCCTTTGACAGAAGGAAGATTAATTGGACCAATAATATCCATACCCCAAGCTTCGAAAGGCCAAGAAGCTGTCGTAGGATGTAGAAATTCAGAAGGTTGATGAATAAAATCAGCATAAATCTGGCATACTTTACACCGTTTGGCATAATCCACAGCGTCTGCTATCATGGAAGGCCAATAATAACCCATTCTTCGAATACGGTCCTGTAACTTTGGACCTGGTTGATGTGTACCACAAACTCTATCATGAGCTTCACGAAGTATTTGCTTAGCTTCGCTTTCCGAGAGACAATACAGTAAAAGCCCGTCATAAGAACGACGATACAATACGTGCATAGAAGTATCATAGTAAAATCGAAATGATCATCTTTTGATTGATGCAGCTTCCTTTGGATCTTCAGGTAAAATCCCATAGACCGCATAATCAATAAATGGACTTCTCCAATCCTTTTGTTGAAAATATGATTCGATAACATAACTCTGTTCGATATGCAAATTATTTTTTACATAGAATAGGTCCCGATCCAACAAAGTGATGGTATTTTGTCTTCTGATTGGAACTGCTAAGTCTGCAGCTAAACTAGCGAGGGCAGCAGCTTCTAAATTTTGAAAATGTGGTACGAATTCAATAAAGAACCCTTTGAATGAGAGAGCCAATTCGATTACCACTTGATGATAGGGAATGAGGTCATGATTTTTGACTTCATGTCCCTCTGACCTGATTAAAAATCAGTTGAGAATCTTCATATGCTTCCAAGAACTCAATGTCCAATTGTGTGAAGACCAATCAGCAGAGCATTATATTCTACCACATCATTGGAACATGGTTCGTTGAGGGAATAAGCACGGTATATAACCATTTTATCAGGAGAGACCAAGACAATGCCTACTCTAGAGACAATATTGCCCTTAGGTCCAACTCTTGATGCTCCATCAAAGTATAATTGCCAAATATCATCCTTCAAAGTCATGTTGCAATCTACGACTTCATCCAGAATGTCATCATATAGCTTAGAAGTTTCAGGTATAGGGTGAGCTGCTAAGAAGTCAGCTAACACTTGACCCTTCACTGATTTTTGAGGTATATAAACCATATCATAGGGGGTAAGCAACATTGCCCAGGTAGCTTACCGGGAGTTAAGAATACTCGACTTTTTTATTAATACCTGAATATGATTTATTCTGGATATGACATGAATAGTCTGTCCCGATACATAATGCCACATCTTTTGAATGGCAAAAACCAAGGCTAAACATTCTTTTTCTACAGGAGTATACCTGTGTTCAGCCCCAACCATCATTCGACTGAGATAATAAATTACATGTTCATGACCCTTATCACTTTTCTGTGCAAGAAGAGCACCAAGAGACTGATTTAATGCTCGAACATACAGCAAAAATGGTCTTTTCATTACTGGGGGTAATAAAATAGGTGGATTTGTAAGGTATTGATTGATGTCATTAAATCTTTTTTGACATGCTTCATCCCAAACAAATGATACACCCTTCTTCAATAAACGAGAGAAAGGTTGACATCTCCCAGAAATATTTGATATAAATCTCTTGATATAAGCAATGCGACCTTGAAAGCCACGAAGTTCTTTCAAATTATGTGGAGGACGCATTTCAAGAATTTCTTTGACTTTATCAGGATCAACATGAATACCTTGAGAAGTAATGATAAATCCTAAAACTTACCACTGGAAACCCCTAAGAAAGACTTAGTAGGGTTTATCTTTAATTGATGTCGACGCCTCAACTCGAACATTGTCTTCAAGTCTTGAATATGATCATCTTTTAAACGACTTTGACGACAATATCATCTACATAATATTCAACTATTTTTTGCACATGTTCTTGAAAGATGTTGCTCATGGCCCTTTGATATGTAGCACCGGTATTTTTCAGACCAAAAGGCATAACTGTATAGCAATAAACTCCAAGGGTTGTACGGAAAGCAGTGTGCTTTTCATCTCCTGGATACATCTTAATTTAGTTGTTTCCTGAAAATTCGTCCATGAAGGACATTAGTTCAAAACCACATGTATTGTCTATCATGACATCAGTGATAGGAAGTGGAAATTCATCTTTTGGACAAGCTGCGTTAAGATCTCAAAAATCTATGCAAACTCGAACTTTTAATTCTTCTTCTTGACAGGAACAATATTAGCAACCCAATCTGGGTGTTGTTCTTCACGGACAAAGCCACATGTAATCAGCTTTTTAACTTATGCTTCAATTGCATCCATCATATCTGGTCGAAAATGTCGCTGCTATTGTTTTACAGGTTTGGCATTAGGAAGAATATTGAGTTTATGGTAGCTACTTTAGGATCTAGACCTGGCATATCCTTATAGCTCTATGCAAAGATATCAATATACTCTTTTATCAGCTTTATCAACTTTTTTTTCATCTTCGAAAAGGTTTTTGCTGATAAATATTGGCTTTGACGTAATTTTGTCTCCAACATCAATCTGGACAATTTTATCTTCTGTGAGTGGCTGTCGTTGTTCAAACTGAAGCTCCCACTGAGTGTCCGTTTGTTGTGCCCAAGGGTCATTTTCAAATGGTTCAGACTCATCATCGGTTTGAACCATATTAACTGAAAAGACGTGTTCAGATTCAATATACTGGACTTCTTCAGAATCTGAGGACTGTGAAGAACTGAAAGAAAATTTTTCTTCGATATCTTCGTTAAACATGTAGGATGTATCGTATCCCAAACCATAACGGGTTCGTTGATAAAACGGATCACCACATAATGGTAATCGTCTACCTTTGCCTTGATTGAGACCTGGCATGGTTTTCAAATCATATCCTATATTTTGAATAATTTTACGGGATTGTTGACTATATCTATTAATTTTGATGTTTCCTTTATCCTTCTATTCGAACCTATCTTTCTGTGTAATAGGAATATTTCTAGCCAAACCAAACACAATTTGACGCTTGTCTTTCTTAGTAGACGGAATCAAAAAATAAGGTTCTTCATGACGTCTATAAGCCACACAAGCTTGTGATGATGAGGCAATAGGTAGTAAATAAGAAGAAGATGTTAGGAACCTCTGAGCATAGGGTCTAACATCAATATGAGGAGGAAAAGAATTCTCTTTATGATTAATATATAAGGTTTCCTCTGTATTTTTGTCAATTTGTTGTTGATGACTATGATTATTATCAGATAATGTCATTTGTTCAAGATATTTGACAGCCATATACTCCAAAAGGAAATCTTTATTAAAATGAGAAAACACAAATTGATCAATATTTACATCATTGACAGACTGATTACTATGCCTTTAATCATTAATGGACCATCATCCGTCTTAGGCGTAGACATGCCGAGGTTAATGACTAGTGGTTCTGAATTGGTTGGACGAGAAGTACGTCCTTTAACCTTGATCATGAGAGGCTGATCATTAATGTTGGCTTGAACTCGACTCTTAACTGGCACAGATTCATCAGACATAGCTTAAGTTCTTCTTTTAACTTTAATCATCAAAGGTTCAGCATTGACAGGTTGAGGTCGAACCTTGCATTTAACCTTAATCTTCAAAGGTTGATCCTCTGAGGACGATTGATCTTTTGAAAGTAGTTGGTCTTCTGAAGGCAATCGATCTTCAGCCATATCGAATATTTCCTTCGCATGCTCCTATTTATAGAGTATTGAATCAGAGAAATAGGCTTCAACACATTTAAAAGGATTAATATCTGCAAATTTAGTCTTTACAATCCCCTGAGAATCTACATACTTGAAGCATTGGTAGAGAGTCGAAGGCATAATGTTATGTTCATGTATCCATGGTCTTCCGAGTAGGATATTGTAAGATACGTCTGAATTGATAACATAGAAAGTTGCCATGGTTCGAAGATCATCTATTTGAATCTTCAGACGAATTTTCCCCAATGGTTTACTCCTTTAAGAATTGAAACCAACAATTGTCATACTAGTGTAAGTCAACTCACTAGTAGGAATCCTCAATGGTCGTAGCATACTCTGAAGAATAATGCTAATGGAAGACCCAGGATCGATGTAAATCCTGTCAATTTCAGTAGAGTCAATATACCCTGTATAACACAAAGGCCTGTCATGTTGATTATGCTTCAACAGCATATCCTCTTGAGTGAAAGTAATGTTAGGAATTGATTCCATCATACTGTGACATTGGGGACACGACACCGGTGTATTATCAGGACTTTTGAGTTGAGCTAAACATGAATCTGCCTGTAGCAAAGCTTCACTCAAAGTTTCTCGACTTTCTTTAGAAAGACAAAGTAACTCAAAGATGGAAAGTCTAGCCGGAGTATTAGCTAACTGGGCTAGTATGTCAAATTTATAGGGTTTTATCACCCCTTGATTTGAACCAGACTTCAGCGGGATGTCAAAACGTACTGCCTTCTGTTTTCCTTTTTCAACCACTGGAGGTTTAGAAGGCTTTGCCTCAGCAGGAATAGAAGATGACTGAGTCAGTAGTATTTCAGCGGCATCATCTGCTTCTTTGGAAGTTCCCTCGTAATCTTTGTGGTAGTCTTTTCTAGATCTTGTACCAGCAAAAGCCTCTTCATCAGACTCATGAGAATGAAGTACCATATTATAAGATTTAGTCTTCTTTCCCTTAGTCTTCGTCTTATGGGGATTTTTATGAGGAACTTCAAATCCCAATCCGATAGATGATTTTTGACCTTAAATTTACAAAGGAACTCGCATACCTTTACCATGGTTCAAGCCTTTCGCTTTTTGAAAGTCATAGCCCATCTTTTTTATAAGATGGACCGATTGTCGACTGTACATGTGAGTGGGTAGCGGACTTTCAACAAACGGTTCAACAGATGAAGAAGGAACGGAGACCCCTGTAGTCGCAAGAGTGGAAACTTTCGGTGCATGAGATGAAATTCCAACCGGAGCTTTCTCATAGGCAGCAAAAACTTGTTGTGTCCTATATAAAGGGATAATATTCATTGCTAACCATTGCTGATGAGTAAGCTTTAGTTTGGTAGGAGGAGCCAAACTTGGAGGGCATATGTTCAAACCTCTTAGCCTATCTTCCAAAGGGATGTCATCCCATAGATGATCAGAATTATCATGATCTGAGAAAACAACATGAGAAATCATATTGCAGGTTTTGACTTTTTGACCTTTCTTGGATTTTGAAATTTTACTTTCATGTTCCATTTCAGGTACTAAGTCAGGATGTACCCACATGATTTCACCATTTTTCAAGGTGAGAGGCAATAGTCCTTTACTTTGATCTCTGGCTGGTGGAAGATTCACAATCTTCATTGTCGCCTTCGAAATTGGGACAATTCCATCAGGAACTTGCTGTGGAGGAAAAGCTCCAAATTAAAGAAAAATCATATTAGTTGTGACTGTATGCTCATCATTAGTTAAAGTGATGGCTTTAGCATTTATCAACTCTTGAATCTTCTTCTTTAAGACATAGAAAGCTTTAGTAGGATGATTTATGTATCTATGATAGATACTATACTTGGGATTATCAGTCAAATCCATCTCATTAGGTCGTTTTGCATCTGGAATCTGGAGTTTACCACTCTTTACAAGACATTAAAATATCCTAGGAATATCACTGTCGTCGAAAGAGTATTCTTCTTTTGGCTTAGAAGATTCCGAATTACTTGGTATAGTTTTGGATTTTGAAAGGTTCACCACTAAGGTTTCCTTTCCTTTCCCATTGCGATTACCAGAATTGTTGCCTGAAAAGGCTTTCTTTCCTTTATCTTCTGAGGCAAAGATCATCCCATGTTCACGAGCCAATCTACCATTGGTCTCAGCTGAAACTGCTGCTATAATAAATGAGGTCCAATCTGTGAATTGAGAGCTAGTAAAAACAGCGATGGTTGGTCGCAGATTCATTTTGCATGTATCAATTAATGCTGAATCTGGCATACCAGGAGGCATTTTCAAAGTAGCCTGTCGGAAACGTTCAATAAACGACCGAGTATCCTCTTTCTCTTTTTGTTTAATTTCTATTAAGGAAGACATATTCATGTCCATCCCTCCTTCATAGAAACGAGAGAGAATCATTGCTTTGAACTCGTCAAAAGACAATATACAATTATCGGGTAGACTGCGATACCAGTCGTATGCTGTACCCGTCAAATACCCAATGAAGACTCGGATGAGAAGAGCATCATTCTTCTGTAGATGCACGGTTATAATATCAAAATAATTGATATATTGACTTGGAGAAGCCTTTTTATCAAATAATACCATAGATTGTGGCTTAAATTTAGGAGAAAAGGGCACATCATTCCAATGGGGAGGATAAGGTTGCTTGATTTCCAACTTCTGGAGTTGATCTTTGTGCTTAAGAACCTCAAACTGTACTTTTAACTCACGCACTGCTTGAATAGCTTCACTAGTTTGAGGAAGCATATTTGATTGAATAGTGGTTGGATGTACCGTGACCCCCACCGGAGGTGATACATCTTCTGGAATGAGAGGATCAGGAGATGCGGAGTTTTGATTGATAACCGGTTCTTGACTCAGATTATTCAAAGGTATGTCAACCCCCTGACTATCTTGAGTTTGCGCAGCTACCTGTACCGGTGTTAAGACTGCTGGTTGGACTGTTTGCTGAGCCGTTATTATCTGATGCATATTTTGCACCATGGCAAGCATATCCTTTAGCGATTGTTCTACCGCAGAAAGATGTTCTTCTATATTAGAAGTAGACGTTTCCTCCTCTTCTCCGATAACATAAGATTCAACTTCTCTTGAACATACAGAGGGATTGGTGTAGAGATATTAATCAATGCTATCAGTTTCTGACTCCAAATACTGGGTACCCCCAGCCTCTGAATCCGAAGAAGGCACACTTAAAGATCGTTGACTTCTTGACCGAGTGTGTTGATATACTCCTTCAAAAGTGTCAAGGATTCGGTTGAACCGTTGTTGACTTGGAGTCCGGGACGAATTGCGTCTTGGACGTCATCTTCTATTGATATGCGATGCCATATTGACCGATGCATAGGGGAACTCATGTTCTTGGTCATCAATTTTTTGCTGAGGTACATTGTAGCTTAATCGGTCGAAAACTAACCGTTTAGTAGCAGAACAGTAACATTTGATCACAATTTGGTGACATTCACAATGATAATTTTCTTGAGGGAGTGTCACAGGAGATTTTCTGTTTTTACGCTTTTATACAAGTAACTCGCGTAAATAAGAAGAATTGTAAGCTAACATTTTTTTTTAATATTTGGGACAGAGAAATATCTAGTCCCTTGTGTAAAAAGAAGATTACTAGCTTCATTGGCAGAAGAAAGCTGTACATTTTTATGCGCTTGGAGTTGTGTACGTAAATCCTGAGTTAGTTTTTGTGCACAGAGAACACCATCAGCATTGCACGTAATCCTAAGATTAGGCACTTTGCGTAAAGCTGCATTAGAGGATTATTGGCGTAAAATAGAAGTTTTGCCAAAATTTCTTGTCTCTTTGGACAAAACAAAGGAATTGTTTGCCATAGGAGACTTATTTTTACATTGTACGCATGTAAGCAAGTTCACTTTAGATGCAAAAGCACCATTGTAAACTTTATCTACCATATCACCGACATGAGATTTGCCTTTACACGTATAGTGCAAAACAGGAGCATCTGCCACGTCACAGACGAAAGATTTTCCTTTACGCAAGGAATGATTGTCTACCACGTCATAGACGGGAGACCGAATTTCACGCACAGAGCGCAACACTGAAGTAGGAATAGCCTCATCACAGACGGGAGCCCCAACAACAGGAGTGGGAAGAATTCCCTTTCCTTCAGAGACAATGGAGAGATCAGAGGGTGCTTTGGACTTAAGAATCTAAACTTTGCACACCTTTCGTGATTTTTGCACGTTGGAGCAGCGAGCACTACCCCCAGTTCAGAGCGTTTCTTCATAAGCAGTCTGGTCGAATTGAATGACCAGAGTCTTCTTCGTCGATCCAATCGACACATCATCGTATTGAGCAATTGCTTTCTCATCAGAGGAGAAAGTCGTCCCCCACAGAGTCGCCATTTTGTTTCACTTAACAAAATGCCTTTAAAGGCTTTTGAAAGAAAATGAGAAAAAGTGTACAAAAGTACAAGTAGATTCTGGAGAGTATTGCTATAGAAGTCTGATCTGAGAGTGATCACTTTGTTCCTTGGACCACACGATGATGATGAAGAAAACTGCTTGAAGATGAACAACTGGAAGAACTAAGTCACCAGAAAGGTATCGACACAATTGGCAATGATGGCACAATCGAATGCTTTCCTGCTTTGCTTCACTCTGTTCTTGAGAAAAAGTTAAAAAGAAACACTCTGAAAAATCACTTTGCTCTGAAAGTATCTGGTCTCCAAAAGCTTGTCTCTCTTTCTTAAAAAAAAAGTCTTTATATAAACTTGTCTTCTGTGCATAAAAAGCATCAATATTGGGTCTTTATGCAGGCTATTAGGATAACTGTCACCCACGTACAGAAATTAGCCTCTACGCATGTTGACATATGTCCCATAATCTAATAAAATAAGGAGAGCACGTACACACGTTCTTCGAGAAGTGTGGCATGAAGGCCACGTCAGAAAACCACATTCCCCCATAATCAGGACAAACTGTGCATAAAAAATAATGTTTAAACATGTTCGAGCGTAAAATAGCTCAAAGTAAGCTTCCTGCGTAAAGTGGCTAAAAATAGCCTTGAGCGTAAAGGCTCAAATAAACTCTACGCACGCAAAAAGAGTAGCTGAGATAGCCTTGAGCGAAAAAGCTCAAATAACTCTTATGCGTAAAGTGGAAGCTGTTCCACAAGCGTAAAGCAGCTCATTGGCATGCTAAACAACAAACTTGCTCGGCTTCTATGCAATCATTTATCAGAAAATCAATCTGTCAGAACAGTATCTTTGTGCATTTAATGCAGCATGGACAGCTTATTCCTCACGTAAACAGCATGGGCAGCTCATTCTTCGCATAAAATCTAAATTTAAGACTTGCGTAGAGTTTTGAGTTTGACCCAGTTTGACATTTACGTAAAGTCTAATCTGGAACTATCTTTGCGTAAGTATCTCAATTTCCTTGACTTAGTCTTCGAAATTTATTTACGCTTCTACAGGTGGCATGCCGGGTAGCTCATCCGAAAACATCCGGGAATTATGCCACAACATCGGTCTGACCCGCGTTTGTACCCTCCTGTCGCATGTCTAGAACGGATGCTAGATAGCCTTCAAACCCGGAATGTAGCATCAGTCGAGCAGATATTGCTGAGATCACCATGCAGGTCGGAGACACCTCACCACACGAATAGCAGAATTCAGGTACTCCAGGTATACGGAAGGTGCCGTCTTTTTGGCACAGTCGATGGTTGCGTTGCACAGACCGAGCCAATCCATTCCCAGAATGATATCATAGTCCTTAATGTCTATGACTATTGTATCGAGACCTACCTTTTGACCACCTATACAGATGATTCCATCTTCACAGGCTAAGTTTGTAAGGAGTGACGTGTCCGACGGTATATTGATGCTAAGATTTAGGCCTAACGGTGTCACAGGAAATTTGTGTTCGACGATAAAATCTGTCGATATAATGCTATGCATAGCACCTGAATCAAACAGTACACGAGCAGGTTTATTATTGAAATATAGTATACCTATCACGACTGTGTCAGATGCAAACGCTTCATTCCGGATCATGGCATAGACGTGCCCTTGGGCATTGGGGTGGCTGTCTTGGCCATTTTGTGGCACGGTTTGTTGGGCTCTTGGCGTTGGACCCTAATTCCTTAGACGGTGTTGTTGATGTTGAGGCGCCGTTGGGTTCGGCCTTCTGTTCGGGCAGTTTGCACGCAGATGGCCCGTCTTGCCATAGTGCCAGCATCCGCCTTCAGAGACATGACATTTATTTGCATGGTGCCCGAAATTATTGCATTTGTGGCAACGAGTTCCTGGATTTTGCCCTTAGTATTCACTGTAATTGCCATTGTTTGGATGCTTGTACGTATTATTTCCTCATGTATGGCTAGGGTGGTTGTGGTTGTATGTTTGTACAGCGCCAACAGCTCCTGGGGATATTGGCGCTCAAGGCGGAGAGCGTGATTCAGAGACTCGCCCATGGTCTTCTATTCAGGCACCGATACATGGGCAAAGATAGATGGACGCAGACCCACTTCGAACTGTCCAGTGTGACTCTCCGTTGTCGGCAAGAATGCTCCAACAAATTTGGCTAATTTATTGAATTCTGCTGCGTATTGCCGTACCGTCATGTTTCCTTGCTTCAACTATATAAATTTATTTTTTTCTGTCGAACGGCTGCGGGGAGGTACTCGATTTCAAATGCCTTTTTGAATATAGCCCAAGGAATCGCTGCTGTCTCGTCTTCACGTCGGATTGCTCGCTTTTGCATGGACCACCAATCATGCGCGTTCAATCGGAGTAGAAGTTGTGCACATGCGACTTTCTTTGAGTCATAGACACTCAGA
Source organism: Iris pallida (assembly GCA_029216955.1). Classification (NCBI taxonomy): domain Eukaryota; kingdom Viridiplantae; phylum Streptophyta; class Magnoliopsida; order Asparagales; family Iridaceae; genus Iris; species Iris pallida. The sequence goes on along the minus strand of JANAVB010015000.1, from coordinate 18,882,471 downwards.
AGTTCAAATTGCTCTTCCAGCTCCTCTAACCAGTCAATCTCCAGAGAGGGATCTTCAGTATCGTTGAAGGAAGTACAAAAATTCTTCGTGAATTTTGACACCTCAAAGTTGGAACTTCTTGGTGTTGCAGGTAGACGCTCGAGCACTTCTGGTTCGATTTTAATCGATCGGATCGCAGGCTCGATCACGGTAGGCGTTATCACAGAATTATTGTTATTAGCCACAACTGTCTGGACTATCTGCTGAAGAGTGTCAAGCTGCTTTTGCTGTAACTTGAATTGGGCCTCGAATCGGTTCTCAAAGTGAGTCTGTTGTGCCTCCGTCTGCTGTCGATGAAGCTTATTCTGGCGCTGGTTGGCCTCGACCTGACGTTATTGTGCCTCTAGCATACGCAACATTCATTCAATAGGGGCATTCGAGGGTTCAGGCCTTGAGCTACTCGAGCCGCTCGAGGCACTCTTCTCGTTCACGGCCGCAGCTTCTCCAGCTTCTGGAATATAAAAGCAACTCTCGTTAGTTTCAGAAAATATCATGGGTTCACCGTATCGAACAACTCATCTCATCGATATGAGGTCAATGGTTCGAGACTAGAGACTCGAGACTGGAGTCTAAGGACGTAAAGCCGTGCTCTAATACCATTATGTCATGCCCCGATTTTGAAGAATCTATAGTTGTCACTCCCATTTTCTGTTATATGTATTTTCAGTATACGTGTACGGATTCTCGACCCGTATTTTGACTTTTCTAGCATGGCTATGTTTGGTCTTGGTTTAGCTTGGCTTGGTTTATTTTGGTTTGGTTTGGGTGAAGATGGATCATCATGATTGAACCCCCTTATAACCCAACCCCCTTTTCTCTTTCCTCCTTTATTTTATTTATTTTCCTCATCCACTTTCTTCTTCATTAATTCTCTCCCAAACCCTTAGGCAAGTGCAACTTGCTTTATGGAGGAATACCATTTTATTTGTTCCATTGTCTTTCCTACAAGCTTCTAAGACTATTTAGTACTTTGTATTTTTAGTTTTGGAGGATTAAATCTTGTAGATCTAAGTTTTCTTAAATCTTGGTTTTTTTGGATTTTGATCTATCAAACTTCTTTATTTTTAAGTTTTGATTGTTCCATGTTGTAGAGAATTTGATTTTACTCAAAATAGACCTTTGAAAACCCGAATTTCGATTTGTTTTGAGTGATTTATGAACTTGGAAAGTTCATGGTTTCCATGAACTCATCTTCTCAGGTTGGAGAAGAAGAACAGTGTGGGCGCATGACATTTTATGTGCCTACAGTAGCTTTAGCCTTGGACGTATAGCCCTTTATATGCGCCCAAGCTCCATGCCCTCTTCTGGTTAGGCGCATAGCTTCTATATGCGCCCATAATTCTTTCAATATGGGCGCATAGCTATTATTATATGCCCACTTAGCCAATGAAGATAGTCTTCAGACTTATCTTCCAATGTACCATGCCTCACTCATGTGGGCGCATAGACCATGGGTGCATGCATGTGGACGCATAGACCATGGGCGCATGCATGTGGGCGCATAGACCATGGAAGCATGCATGTGGGTTCAAAGACCATGGGTGCATGCATGTGGGCGCATAGACCATGGGCGCATGCACTTTTTGGTGCATACCTTCCATAGCATATGCTCTACATGATGCATTTAGCCTTGGACGCATGCATGTGGGCGCATAGCCTTGGGCACATAGCCCTGGGCGCATGCTCTCCATGTCACCCCATTGACCCCTTTTGCCTTCTCTTGCAATTATCCATGTTTGTCCCCATAGTCCTTAGTATGAGTTGTGACTTTGTTTGTACTCTTTACTTGACTAGGTCCTATAATGTTATTTTCCATGTTGCACACTTACTCTGAGTTTTAAACACGATCTTGGTATGGCACGTACACTCTCTAATAACTCCTTGATAGTGGCCCGCCATGGTGCACTTACATGAACACGACATGACAATGTGACTTTACATGATAACTTTTGATAGTGGCCCATCATGGTGCACTCTTGCCAAGCAACATGACATAAAATAATCTCGATAGTGGCCCGCTGAGGTGCACTCTTGACAAGTAATCTTGATAAGTAGCCTTACATGATAATCTTGATATGATGTTGTGACGGCTATCTTGACTTGCTAAGTAACTCATATCTTGACATCGTGGATGTTTGTGCTTATATAAGCTACATGTCTCGTCTTGCATCATGTCTAGGACATGAATACCTAATTTTCCACGGTCAGGGATTCTTACTGAATCTGACTAGGATAATGACTAGATTGATCAAGTAGTTCATGAAGAGATTTTCCAACTAGAGGCAATCATGTTATTTGGGCGCTTTAATTGGACTTGTAGCCTACCTTCGACTAGGGCACATTTCCAGCACGATGTCATATGTTGCACCCCTAAAACACCTAATCTAACTCTTTCAACTTGTAACTGAATAACCTGGATTACGTCTGCAGGGCTTCTGGCTGTTGGAATATCTCAATGCATCTTGTTAGTAACTAGGCTTGTGATAACCCTAGTTAGTTAAAGTATCAAGTCGTACTCATTTCTTGGCCGTGATTGATGGATGGAGTCCAGTCTAGTCTTGTCTAGACAATGCCAGTCTATGATTACTTTAGTACATTTACTGTTTATGCTTTACCCTTATCGATAATCGGTCAAAGATTAAGTTCTGTTCAGGTGAAGAGTTACAACCCCGGTCCTTATTTGGTTTACGGGTTGTAACTTGGTTATCAGAGTAATTTCTTAGTTATCTTATTGTTTATCCCCTAAATTCTTAACTCTAAGTTTTCTTCTCATTATTATGCTATGTGATCTAACATGCTGGTTTTAGTTCTTAAGTGAAGCTTTCCTTATGGCACTTGCTCTTTCTGGGGTCTGATCCAGCTGGTTTTGTATGGCCAGATTTTAGAGTAGCACCCAATGATCTTCCATCCATCCAGCCAGATGGTGAATACTAGACGCAACCCTGGTAACGAGTGGGTTTATTTTGCTCTTCCACTCTATTATAAATTATTCTTTTGAGGTATTTAGCCGCCGAGCAAGTGTTAGCTCGTGTTGAATTTACATTCCTGTCTGCCTAAGGGCTGTAAAATGATTGACAAATCCTAGGGTTGATCATGTATGACTTTAACTCTTGCTAGTCTTCGTATTTTGTATGACTAGCTTCATGATCATCTGAATATGTAATGTATGGGATGCCTTACCTTGTATATCTGATGATCTACGATCTTGTTACATTTACTTGCTTGCTTGAGATTGAGACACTAGGCTTGTACTTGACCATATGAGACTAATGGCTTGTAGTTAAACCCTCATGCATCTAGACAGTCGTGATCGTATTGCGAGGTAGGATTCACTTCAATATACGTCGCTGGCTGTATCTGTCCTCCGCTCTCCAGTATTCTGGTTTTGGGGTGTAACACGGTTTAAGTGGTGGCCCATGAAGGTCTTGTAAATCAAGATGTGTGAGGGTTTCACTGAATAGATATCTCAATCAGCATTCGCCCTTGATCTCTACTCGTGTCTTCTAATCTTTTTGAAATCTTGACCTGATCACATGCTTATGTCCTCGATCTATCTTGGTCCTTCTTTATTGTTCTCTATGTCATTTCTTCAGTGGCATTGCTCTTGGTCCTATCGATCAGCAAGGTGATGCACCTCCAGTGAACCAGCAGCAACCTGGGGACCAAGCCCAGCACTCTGGAGCAGCTTCTCGAGTCATATATTCTGGGAACCCAGAGCCCCCGGTTCAGCCAGTCCAGCCTGCAGAGCCTGACAATAGAACCCTGGTGGGACTCATCAGGGAATTGCTTGCGTCACAAGATCTTCAGGGCGATGCCCTGTACCAGACAGTACAAGATGTTATGGGCAAAGTTGGTTATCAGGGTAACAATGCGTCCAACAGCTTCAAGCATCTGAACCCTGCTTTCTTTGATGGCAGTGAAGATGTTATTGCTGCCGATGCTTGGCTTCAGGATATAGAAGTTATCCTAGAGGCAGCTAGGATTCCTGAGGAAGAGAAGGTGGCCGTAGTGCGCCTACAGTTATTTGACTTAGCCCGCAGCTGGTGGACGATGCCAGCAGTTGGATTAGCAACGCCTATTTTATGGGCGATATTCAGCAACAAGTTCCAGACGAAGTATTTTGATGCAGTAGCTCGGTATGATCTGCAGACGAGATTCACTAATCTCAAGCAGATGGAAAGGACGGTCGATGGATATGCGGCCGATTTTTCTAGACTTAGTCGGTTCGCTCCCACCTTGGTGGCAACCGAATTGGACCAAGCGCAGCAATTCCAGTAGGGACTCCACCTAGAGATCATTATATCATGGAGAAGTTTGAGCACCAGATGTTTGATGCCATCTTGCGAGCAGCGAAGAGGCAAGAATATACTTCGCAGAGGATTGTAGATTGAACCGGAGGAAGGAAGAGGTCCCATGGACAGATGTCCCAGTTATTAGCACCAGTCCCGGCAGGTAGGGCTTTGACTATTGGAGCTCCTAGGAGGGCGACCACAGCCTCGTCGATTCAGTACTCGACACGACGTATCCTCAGCAGCAGAAGAAGAAACAGTCTTCCACAATGGGCTGCTCTCATTGTGGGAAGCCGTGTCACGACCCGTACCCTAGAGTAAGGACACGAAACGTGGGTACGTCCAGCCTATGCCGTAGTGTCGGCGGTAGAACGCTGTCCTAGGTCACAACATCTAACAGTGAAAGGTAATACACAGTTATACTCCCCGAATGGGGGTGACATAACAGAATATATCTCAATCACAACTAAGGTAGAACAGGAATAAGATAGAATGATAATAGATGATAATATTCAGGAGAGAAACATCACAGAGATATAATCCAGAATTCTAAGTGTCTATAAATAAATACATGTCCCAAATATATCTCAGAATCTATATACAGTAATCCAAGAAAAGTAAAGACAATCCTAGTCTAAGGGAGAGTCATCTACTACTAGTGGATCCTGCTGCTGGTCCAAGTCCAGGCACTCATCTAAAGTAGCACCGTAGTAGGTAGGGCAGAACGCCTCAGCCTCGTCCTCTGTAAAATTTTCAACAGGTCCAGTCAGGACATGAGCGAGCACAGTACATCTCATCAAATCATAGCAGGTCAGGATATATAATCATGCTATAGAGTAAGATACAAGAAACTGAAAGAAATACATGATAAAAAAAGAGAGACTGTAAATAAATAGCTACAGTATATAGAGAACTAACAGTGCTAGTGATTCAGAGCACAAGATGGTTATGTAAACGGCACGATGTTGTACACGAGAAATCTACAGAGGTTGTACACGAGTAATCTACTGGATTGAATACATAACCACTTCTACTCCCCCGCCCCAATCAATACACAAGGATCTAGTTAAGTTATGTTATTGCACACGAAGTATAGTCGCACACGAGATCATGTGAATACATGAATATACACGATTTCACACGATTTGTACACGAATATCACGAATACAAGGAGTACACGATGATCACGATAAAGTACACGAACACGAGTACCCGATGTATCCGCTAAGGGGATAACATCGCACAACAAGATCCATATAGTACTAATCCGTGTTTCCAACGTGTCAGCATCATGTAAAGTAATCTAAAGCAGGAAATATACTCCTAATACAGGATATGAAATGATCAGAGAATGTACTCTCCTGTATCCGGTGAATCTGGAGAATATATACTGTCCGAGGAGTGGTGTTTGTCTCCTATAGAACAGTACAAGTCACTACAAGTCCAGAATAGTAATGAAATGCACTACAATGCGTTCTACATGAATCTAGGTCAATCTAGACCATAGTCAACTCTTGGTCAACTCTGGTCAATCCTAGAAGTCAAACTAGGTCAAACTATGGTCAAACTATGGTCAACTAGGTCTAACCAAGTCTCACTAGGTCAAACAAGCTATTCCAGGTTCTATCAAGGCTAACAGTCTATTCTAGACTCCATACTAGGCATACCATGCCATAAACCAACCCATAACTCATCTACACAAGTCAATCTATAAGCCTAACTTTAATACACACAAAGATATATATTATAATCTAATAAAAGATTATACCTAACATGTAGGCTACCTATATATATATCACATACATATATATATATATATATATATATATCTAATATCTATAAAAGTACAACACATATATAATATATATAGGATATATATGTATCTATTCATCTCAATACCTATACATGTAGAGAAGGAAGAAAGGGAAAATGTGTGGTAGCATGTATGAAAATACAAGAGTGTGTGTATCATGGGGATGTGTGCAAGGGTGTGTGGGATGTCAAGAGTGGTGAGACATGAGAGTTAGGAAATATCCATGAGCATGTGTGTGTGGGTGTATACTGGAATTTAAGAAAATAGTGTGACATTACAGGAATTTTAGTTTACAGGAATCAACTATCAATTCAGTTTAAACAGTCCTAAAATCCAGTTTCAGCCTAATACTTAACTCACAGATTTAAGCCCCAAACGAAAACCAAACAACCCCAATTTCGACATACCATTAGAAATCATATAGGTGTACTCATTAGGGTTTTTAAATCACACTAAATAACAGTATACAATGGTTAAATAAGCTGCCAAACTTTGAATGAAAATCTGGAAATAATTTTAGGTTTTGAAGAAGGAAGAGGAAAGGAGAAATCAGTTCACAGGTTAAGCTAACAGTTCATGAAGGACTGAACCTAATCCCATGTCATACAATCTCATGTTAGCTATCATTTCAGTTTAATAGCATTTCGAAATAAAGGAAATCAGTTCAGGTAAGTTTTAAGAAAACTGGAAATCAGTCTCAGTTTTGAAAAGGAAAGAAAATCAATGTATCAGCATTTGAATCCCAATCAAAATGTCAATATCCCATCCACAAAACCAAAGGCAAATTTAAATATAGTAAACCTAGCTAAACATGAATTATAATATGTGGGGATAGTTTACAGTGTGAAACATTACAATAAACTGGGAATTTACAAGTTTAAGAAATGGAGAATACTGAGTATCAGTGAAGGTTTCAGAAAACATGCCAATAGCCCAATTTTGAAACCAATTCTTCCCATTCAACCTAATCTAACACATAATCCTAGTCTAACATAGATTATACATGATATATAGGATCTAATTAACAATTAAAATCATGAATTAAAACATTAATTAACTGAAAAAAAATAGTGAACACCAAATGCACTGCACACACACAGTACACGCACTGTGCACGCATAAATACGTGTCCGACATGACACGAGGACTCGTGCAACTCGAGAAACCTCGTGTCAGTCATAGACACAACACGTGTGTCAAATTTCAAGGGCCAAAGTGGTGTGTGCACTGAGCAAATGCACCCGAACAGCAGGGCATGCCACCTGCCCGCGCGCACGTGTGCACGACCGCGCGTCCACGTGTCTATGGGGACACGATGCGACACCAAACATGACCCAGAATACTAGAAACATGTAAGCGAGAGTAAAACCTAATTTCCTATTCAAATAGATTTCTAAAACTCAACCGAAATGCCCTTTAAGGTATTTCACCAAACACCTACACACATGGGTTGATACGTGTCCGATACGGACTCGAAATGGACTCGAATTCTAGGATTAACTAGTCCTACAGTTAGGGTAGGCCTAGGGAAATGCAATAAAATGAGGAATTTATGGAGAGGATTGAAATATACCTATTGATGAGCAAAGGCTCAAAATCTCCAAATGGAAATGGTTCCTCAAGCCACCAAAACTTCCCCAAATTGTTTTTTTCCTGCAAATACTCAATACCAACAGCAAGAACAGTAAATTTAGGTCCTAATGCAATTGGTTTGGAGGAAAAAGGAGTTGAAATGAATTTTTTATGATTTAAGGAAGATGGGGACTCACCTCTTTCCAAACTTGCAAAAATCCCAATGGAGGCTAGCCCTAATTTCTAGGAGGGGATTAAATAGGGAAGAGGGATCAATGTGACCAGCCATGGGCTGATTGGGTTAGGGTTTGGTTCATGGTGTGGGCCTATGGGATTTTAAGGCTTTAAGTCATATAATGACTTGTGAAATCACAAGCCATTCCTTAATCAAATAAATTTCTAATTCCTCCCAATAAATTCTAATGAATTAAAAGCCACTAACTTAGGTCAAGCTAGGGTTACTTAACCTAACCAAGTAGTCATGACCTAGGTTAGTCTCCTAGTCAACACTAGTCAAAGTCAACTATAGGCCCAAAATCAATTATACTAAAATCACTAAAAATCACATTAATTCTAATAAATCTAAATAATACATAATAATTCCAAATAATTCCCAAAATTTCAAAAATGACCAAAATACCCTCAAGCTAGAAAAGTGGTAGTGACAAGCCAGGACATGTAGTATCAGAATATCACAGAGCACAGGAATTGTGCTTGGCTTCTAAGGCACCGGATCACAAGATAGGGTCCTATCCGAATAGTGCCAGTTCATCGTCATCAAACCTAACCAGTCTATCGGTTAGGGGTCCAGCGCCAGTACAGCAGCAGTACTAGCCTCCAGGGTTATTGTCGCCTCAGGCTCAACAGTATGCCCAAGCTCAGATTCAGAACCGACAGAGAGGTTTCCAGCAGAGGGGACCAGCACCAAGAGGACAAGGACAGGCTATGGCTCTGACCGTGGCAGAATAATTGGCATTAAGTGAGGTGGCGGCAGGTACCATTCTTGTCAACTCTTTTCCAGCATCAGTCTTATTTGATTCGGGTGCATCGCACTCATTTATGTTTGCACGATTAACGACACGGATAGGACTAGAGCCTGAGTCATTATCAGTAAGGCTCAATATACTTACTGGTAACAGTCTTGTGGAGGTAGATAGAGTATTTTCCTCGTGTCGAATCGAAGTTAGTGGTAGAGAGTTTTCTGCTAGATTGATAGAATTTTCAATGGCCGACTATGATGTGGTCCTAGGAATGGATTGGTTGAAGGATCAATACGCAAGAATAGACTGCCATATTGGTAGGATTATTTTTGGTATTCCCGGCGAACCAGGGTTTTCATTTTCCAGAGACGAAGTAGAACCTTCTCCACCAGTCTTACGGATGGCAGTAGCAGTAGCAGTTTAGTTTCCCAAAGTAGTAGAAGAGATTCCTGATGTATTTTCCGAAGAGCTTCCAGACATGCCTCCAGAGAGAGAGAGAGAGTTCACCATTGATTTGCTTCTAGGGACGGCACCAGTGTTAGAGGGAGTCTACAGGATGGCACCTTCAGAGTTAGAAACCTTGTATAAGATGATTGAAGAACTCAGAACCAAGGGATTCATTCATGCTAGTAGATCACCTTGGGGAGCCCCGATACTTCTTGTGAAAAAGAAGGATGGTACGTCAAGATTATGTATTGATTATCGTACCTTGAACTCTGTAACAATCAAGAATAGATATCCTCTACCAAGGATAGATAATTTATTTGATCAACTCAGAGGAGCGACAATATTCTCGAAGATTGACTTGTGGTCAGGGTACCATCAGATCAGAGTCAGAGAGCAAGACATCCCGAAGACAGCATTCAGATCTAGATATGGATATTGGAAGTTCCTTGTTATGCTATTTGGACCGACCAATGTACTAGCCGTATTCATAGACCTCATGAATCGTATCTTCATGTCCTATTTAGACCAGTTCGTGATAGTGTTTATAGACGACATCTTAGTCTATAGCAAGAATAAGGCAGAGCATGAGCAGCATCTTCGTGTAGTTCTTTAGATTCTCAGAGAGCACCAGTTGTATACAAAGTTCAGTAAGTGCAAATTTTGGCTGGATCGTATTTCGTACTTAGGTCATATCATCACCAGAGGTAGAGTGGAAGTGGATCTCCAGAAGATAGTAGCTATAGAGTCATGGCCAGTACCCAGTACCATCGCAGAAGTTCGGAGTTTCCTAGGATTGGCCGGCTATTATCGGCAGTTTGTATCAGACTTTACTCGAATTCAACACCATTGATGCAGTTGACCCGCAAGGATGTGTAGTTTGCTTGGACAATAGAGTGTCAGAGTTTATTTGAGAAGATGAAGCAAGGATTGATGACGGCCCCTATTTTCACGCTTCCAAATAGGGCTAGAGGATTTTCGATTTATTGTGACGCTTCCGGCAGAGGATTGGGTTGCATCTTGATGCAGCATGGTAAGGTAGTAGCTTATACGTCACATCAGCTTCGTGATCATGAAAGGAATTATCCAACTCACGACTTGGAATTAGCAGCGATGGTTTTCGTACATAAGTTGTGAAGGCATTATTTGTATGGAGATCGGGCGGAGATTTTTACCGACCACAAGAGTCTTAAGTATGTGTTTACTCAGAAAGATCTTAATATATGTCAGAGAAAATGGCTAGAGCTACTTGTGGATTACGACATCAACCTGCAGTATCATCCTGGGAAGGCCAACGTTGTTGCAGATGCATTGAGCAGAAGAGCCAGAGTTTATTTTCTAACAGCACAGCCATAGTAGTTAGCAGATCTTCAGAAGATAGGTATTGAAGTTGTTCTTCCTACCAATGTGGCATTGATGGCCAGTATGCAAGTTCAGTCCAGTATAGTTGAGAGGATTAAGTTAGCTCAGTCAATGGATTCTAAACTTCAGCGGCTTAGGGCAGAATATGTAGCGGGATGGAGAGCAGAGTTATGTATTTATGAGGACGGTACACTTTAATATGGAATACATCTTTGTGTACCTAGTGGTGACATCAGACAAGAGATCATGGCAGAAGCTCATAGTTCACAGTATTCGATTCATCCCGGCGGTACGAAGATGTATCATGATATCCGTCAGCATTTTTGGGGGGAATGGCATGAAGAGGGAGATAGTCCAGTTTGTCTCTCGTTGTTTAGTTTACCAATAAGTTAAGGCTGAACATCAGAGACCAGCTGGACTTCTTCAACCTTTACCGATCCCAGAATGAAAATGGGAGCACATTACCATGGATTTTGTAACTGGGTTACCTAAATCCCCAGCTGGGAGAGATGCTATCCGGGTTATAGTTGACAGACTCACCAAGGTAGCTCATTTTCTTCCTTTCAGGATTGGTCAGTCGACGGATCAGCTTGCAAAGATGTACCTCGGGTAGATAGTCAGAATGCATGGAATGCCAGTTAGTATCGTGTTTGAAAGATATTTAAAATTTACATCACACTTTTGGCAGAGTCTTCACGAGAGCTTGGAAAGTCGTCTCAAGTTCAGTTCAGCTTATCATCCGTAGACAGATAGTCAGTCGGAGCACCCAATACAAAATCTTGAAGATATGTTGCGGTCTTGTACGCTTGACTTCAGTGGTTCGTGGGAAGATCACCTGCATCTAGTAGAGTTCTTCTTTAACAATAGTTTCCAGGTCAGTATCCAGATGGCACCATTTGAGGCCTTGTACGGCAGAAAGTGCAGATCCCCGTCAGCATGGGATGATATCGACGAGAGACAGATGCTTGGTCCAGAGATGATTATGCAGATTATTGAGGTAGTCAGACAAGTCAAAGATCATCTTCGAGTTGCACAAGATTGCCAGCATCATTGGGCCAATTCTCATCGGCGTCCCCTTGAATTTTCTATCGGCGACCACATATTCCTTAGAATCTCGCCTATCCATGACGTCATTCATTTTGGCGTACGGGGAAAGCTTAGTCCTAGATATATAGGGTCGTTCGATATTCTTGAGCGAGTAGGTGATGTATCATATTGTCTTGCTCTTTCATCGTCCTTACGTGAGGTACATGACGTGTTTCATGTTTCCCAATTACGATGGTATATCCCGGATCTGAGTCAAATCCTCGATCATTCAGAATTGGTTGTTGGTACCAACATTTCGTATGAGGAAAGACTTGTGTCCATATTGGACCGGAGAGAGAAGATACACAAGAACAAGACTATTAGTCTAGTCCGTGTTGCTTGGGGTCATCACTCTTTGGGTGAGTCAACGTGGGAACGTGAGGATGATATCCGATCGCGATATCCACACCTATTTGACTCATAAGGTATAATGTCTTTTTTATGCCTTATGCTTTTAATTCCTTGCTTGTATGAATGATTACTTGATTGACTGCTAGTCATAGATTGCTCATGATTCGTATAGCTTGCCCCGCCATCTCTAGCCTCTTGATTAAATTTTGAGAACGAAATTCTTTTAAGGTGCGTAGAGTTGTCACTCCCGTTTTTCGTTATACGTATTTCCAGTATACGTGTACGGATTTCCGACCCGTATTTTGACTTATCTAGCATGGCTATGTTTGGTCTTGGTTTAGCTTGGCTTGGTTTATTTTGGTTTGGTTTGGGTGAAGATGGATCATCATGATTGAACCCCCTTTATAACCCAACCCCCTTTTCTTTCTTCTCCTTTACTTTCATTTATTTATCTCATCCACTTTCTTCTTCATTAATTCTCTCCTAAACCCTTAGGCAAGTGCAACTTGCTTCATGAAGGAACTCCATTTTATTTGTTTCATTGTCTTTCCTACAAGCTTCTAAGACTATTTAGTACTTAGCATTTTTGGTTTTGGAGGATTAATTCTTGTAGATCTAAATTTTCTTAAATCTTGGTTTTCTTGGATTTTGATCTATCAAACTTCTTTATTTTTAAGTTTTGATTGTTTCATGTTGTAGAGAATTTGATTTTACTCAAAATAGACCTTTAAAAACCCAAATTTTGATTTGTTTTGAATGATTTATGAACTTGGAAATTTCATGGGTTCTATGAACTCATCTTCTCGAGTTGGAGAAGAAGAACAGTTTGGGCGCATGGCATTTTATGCGCCCATAGTAGCTTTAGCCTTGGGCGCATAGCCCTTTATATGTGCCCATGCTCCATGCCCTCTTCTGTTTGGGCGCATAGCTTCTATATGTGCCCACAGTTATTTCAATATGGGCTCATAGTTATTGTTATATGCACACTTAGCCAGTGAAGATAGTCTCCAGACTTGTCTTCCAATGCACCCTGCCTCACTCATGTAGGCGCATAGACCATGGGTGCATGCATGTAGGCGCATAGACCATGGGCGCATGCACTCTTTGTTGAATATCTTCCATAGCATATGGTCTACATGATGCATTTAGCCTTGGGCGCATAGTCCTGGGCGCATGCTCTCCATGTCACCCCTATTGACCCCTTGTTCCTTCTCTTGCAATTATCCATGTTTGTCCCGATGGTCCTTAGTGTGAGTTGTGACTTTGCTTGTACTATTTACTTGACTAGGTCCTATAATATTATTTTCCATGTTGCACAAATACTTTGAGTTTTAAACACAATTTTGGTATGGCACGTACACTCTCTAATAACTCCTTGATAGTGGCCCGCCGTGGTGCACTTACATGAACACGACATGACAATATGACTTTACATGATAACTTTTGATAGTGACCCGTCGTGGTGCACTCTTGACAAGCAACATGACATGAAATAATCTTGATAGTGGCCCGCCGAGGTGCACTCTTGACAAGTAATCTTGATAAGTAGCCTAACATGATAATCTTGATATGCTATTATGACGACTATCTTGACTTGCTAAGCAACTCTTATCTTGACACCGTGGATGTTTGTGATTATATAAGCTACATGTCTCGTCTTGCATCATGTCTAGGACATGAATACCTGATTTTCCACGGTCAAGGATTCATACTGAATCTGACTAGGATAATGACTAGATTGATCAAGTAGTTCATGAAAAGATTTTCCAGCTACAGGCAGTCTCGTTATCTGGGCACTTTAATTGGACTTGTAGCCTGCCATGGAGTAGGATACATTTCCAGCACGCTGTCATGTGTTGTACCCCCCAAGTAACATAATCCATCTCTTTCAACTTGCAACTGGATAACCTAGATTTTGCCTGCAGGGCTTATGGCTGTTGGAACATCTCAATACATCTTGTTAGTAACTAAGCTTGTGATAACCCTAGTTAGTTAAAGTATTAAGCCATACTCATTACTTGGATGTGATTGATGGATGGAGTCCAGTCTAGTCTTGTCAAGACAGTGCCAGTCTATGATTACTTCAGTGTATTTACTGTTTATGCATTACCCTTATCGATAATCGGTCAGAGACTAAGTTCTGTTCATGTGAAGGGTTACAACCCCGATCCTTGCTTGCTTTACGGGTTGTAACTTGGTTACCGGAGTAATTTCTTAGTTATCTTATCATTTATCCCCTAAATTCTTAACTCCAAGTTTTCTTGTCATTATTATGCCGTGTGATCTAACATACTGGTTTTAGTTCTTAAGTGAAGCCTCCTTTGTGGCACTTGCTCTTTCTGGGGTCTGACCCAGCTGGTTTTGTATGGCCAGATTTCAGAGTAGCACCCGAGGATCTTTCAGCCTTCCAGCCAGATGGTGGACACTAGACGCAACCCTGGCAACGAGTGGATTTATTTTGCTCTTTCACTCTATTGTAAATTATTCTTTTGAGGTGTTTAGCCACCGAGCAAGTGTTAGCTCGTGTTGAATTTACATTCCTGTCTGCCTAAGGGATGTAACATGATTGATAAATCTTAGGGTTGATCATGTATGACTTTAACTCTTGCTAGTCTTATCATTTTGTATGACTAGCTTCATGATCATCTGAATATGTAATGTATGGGACGCCTTACCTTGTATGTCTGATGATCTACCATCTTGTTACATTTACTTGCTTGCTTGAGATTGAGACACTAGGCTTATACTTGACCATAAGAGACTAATGACTTGTGGTTAAACCCTCATGCATCTAGACAGCCGTGACCGTATTGCGAGTTGGGATTCACTTCAATATACGTAGCTAGCTGTGTCTGTCCCCCGCTCTCCAGAATTTTGGTTCTGGGGCGTGACAATAGTCGTCCCCCGGGTGTGATACCGTACGAACCTAGGTTGCGCAGACAAATTGAACAACACATTGAGGCAGAGAAACTTTTTATTTTATTGATAATAGACATCATTTACAAGACTCTATTATAATCATGTCGCACGGGCTTCACAAAATGACTCAATTATAAAATGGACGCCAATGAGATAGTCGTTCCATGTATACATGCCTCAATTTACAGCAAAAGTATTCCAGCCACCTGGAATAGAGGGAAGCCGAGATATGTTTCTTGGACTGATGCAGAGAGTTTTCAAAAGTGGAGTAGCGAGAGTCTTCGACGCGCGGTCGAAGCTTCAAAACTTGAACGTCGCCTTGGTTAGTTGGCACGTTCCTCCTGATTTGCGGTACCTGCGGATAGCAAGGGTCGGTACGATCACATGTACTGGCGAGTGGCTAATTAAACCCAAGCTTCCATTTGTTCAAGCAGTTTTATAAAAAAATATATGTTAGCCATTTTGTGATCTTTCTAACCATCCTGATTGATTTGCATGTTAATATGTTAAGAGGCAAGCATTCGATAGGCAATAAAACACAACTTACGATACATCTTACCCACGGCAGAGCGTGCCATTGCAGCGTAACTTACCATGTTCATTCCCTGTCATATTTATAACAAGTTATGATTTATGTGCAAGTGTGGGTCACTGGCAATTCAAGCCATCCTAGACGTATAACCTTGTCGAGACGGCGCCCTTTCAGCGCGGGTAGCTAGCCCCGCTGAAAGTCCCAAATGATCCGTGCTAGCATCCAGTACAGCTATCTTACACTCCTCCTAGGCCGAAACGGTCCCCTGGCCTCGGGTTGCCGTTCAAGGAAGCGAAGCCTTGCGCGCAAGTTGTCCATGGTTGTGCTTAAGTTAACAAGCTATTCAAGCATGTTTTATGGTATAGTTGGGACTATTATCTAATCGATTCATTTACTTGGTTTTGTAGAGCCTGAAATAATTCTCTCTTTTCTAGAACCTTATCTTTTCTCTTTTTGAGCATAGAACTTGTACTTTCTAAGTAAATCATTTTAATTTGATGCAGTTATCCGAATTCTTGTTTTTGAAATAGAGGGTCGAGGTGAAGGAGGCCAGCCACTCATCTTAGTCCTTGCTTCAGACGAGGGACTGGTTGGCCGTGCTTAGACGTCGCCTACGCGATCACCTACAATCGCATAAGCAACTGATTAGAACACTATGTTATTCAAAGGGATTCGATAATGAATGCGAAGTTCAAAAACGCAAGCCATGAAACCATCGAAAAAATTTACGAAAACGCATTCATGAAAACCAAAGCCAAAGCCAAAGCAAGTACGGCATAAAAACCAGAGCAACGCGAGGTCTCTCCCGACTCAGCCGCAGAGCCAATCCTTGAGGCGCAACCCGCTGAATGTGGGACTTGATTCCGACGAAGCCTTTCCATAACGAAAAAATGATCTTAATTCAATCGTTCCCATTCGACCGATTCGATCGATTTCGACCTATCGGTTCTGACCGAATCGATAGCGACAGTATTTCTTTCTCGCGTACCCCGTGGACGGAGAATGGGGTACGATGTAGGGACGGGCCACTACACTTTTTATCTAGAAATAATTAGAGCCGTCCAAACCAGCTTTGTACCTAGGGCTCTGATACCACTTGTTGGAAATGCGGTGTGACTCGAACCAGAGTTGCCCCATGGGGTAAGATACTGAATTGGGCCCATATTGTATTTCCGTTTCCCGTTATATGTATTTTAGTATGCGTATACGAGATCTCTGATGTTTGTCAGGTGACCTGTAGTTGGACTTGACTTGCTAGCCTAGTCTTGGTTGGTCATGACTTAGCTTGGTTTATTTTGGTTTGGCTTGGTTTGATTGGGCTTGGTTCATTATGAGAAAATCCTCTCTTATAAAGCCCAACCACCCATTTCTCTCTCTTCATTACTTCCATTTATTTTTTCTCCTTCTTTTCCATTACTTCCCACCAACCTAGAGAGCTTAGGCAATTGCAACTTGCTTTATGATGGATCTTCCATTTTATTGTTCTATCTTCTTCTCTACATGGTTCTAAGCATCTTCAGGACTTGGAGTTTTCGGTTTGGACGGATGGATTTGTGTAGATCTAAGTTTGTAGCCTTTTCGGTTTTCTTGGGTTTTGACATACCAAACTTCATTATTTTCAAGTTTTGATTATTCTATGTTGTAGAGAATTCGATTTAACCCAAAATGGACCTTTGAAAAGTTTGATTTTGACTTGTTTTGAGGACGTTATGGCCAAAATAAGATTTGGATATTTTCTAGTTCATCTGTCCAGAATCTGGCAGGAACGATAAATAGTGCTGCATAGTGCAACATGCTGCATAGTGTAGCCTGCCGCATAGTGCAACCTACAGCATAGTGCAGCCTGCCGTATAGTGCCGCAGAAGGCCGCATAGTGTCGCAGAATGCCGCATAGTGCCGCAGAAGGCCGCATAGTACCGCAGAATGCCGTATAGTACCGTAGAATGCTGCATAGTGCTGCAGAAGGCCTCATAGTGCCGTAGAATGCCGTATAGTACCTATTTTGGCTATTTTTTGGCTATTTTATGTCCTATTTGGCTGAATTGTGGCCAGAATTTCTCCCAACTTTCAATATGAAAGTTGTAGATCTTTTCCTTGGCTTCAAGAATATGTTACTAGCTATTTTATGCAAGTTTCTCTCATTCATGATAATGTAAGGATAGAATACGATAGTGGCCTGTTAAGGCGCACTCTTAACAAGTAACAAGTAACTTGACATGATAGTTCTGGATAGTGACCCGTCGTGGTACACTCTTGACAAGTAACATGACATAATAGTGGCCCGTCGTGGCGCACCCTTGACAAGCAACCATGGCATGATAATACATGATAATGGCCCGTCGCGGCGCACTCTTGATAAGTAAACCTAACATGATAATCTCGATATGCTGTTGTGACGGCTATCTTGACTTGCTAAGTAACTCTTGTCTTGACACCGTGGGTTTTGTGCTTGTATAAGCTACATGTCTCATCTTGCATCATGTCTAGGACATGAATTCCTGGTTACCACGGTCAGGGATTCATACTGAATCTGACTAGGATAATGACTAGATTGATCAAGTAGTTCATGAAGAGATTTTCCAGCTACAGGCAGTCCCGTTATCTGGGCGTTCTAATTGGACTTGTAGCCTGCCGTCGAGTAGGGCACATTTCCAGCACACTGTCATGTGTTGCACCCCCAAGTCACCTAATCCAACTCTTTCAACTTGTGACTAGATAAACTGGATTAAGACTGCAGGGCTTGTGGCTGTTGGAACATCTCAATGCATCTTGTTAGTTACTAGGCTTGTGATAACCCTAGTTAGTTAAAGTAGCAAGCCGTACTCATTGTTTGGCCGTGATTGATGGATGGAGTCTAGTCTGGTCTTGCCTAGGCAAGGCCAGTACATGGTTATTTCATCACATTACTGTTATGCTTTACTTTATCGATAATTGGTTAGAGACTAAGTTCTGCTCCGATAAAGGGTTACAACCCCGGTCCTTGTTTGGTTTACGGGTTGTAACTTGGATACTAGAATAGTCCTTTAGTTATCTTATCGTATATCACCTTGTTTCTCTAACTCATGTCGTTTGTTATCATTGATGTATTTATGTGCTATTATGCTGGTTTTAGTTCTTAAGTGAAGCCTCCTTTGTGGCACTTGCTCTTTCTGGGGTCTGATCCAGCTGGTTTTATATGGCCAGATTTCGGAGTAGCACCCGAGGATCTTCTAGCCTTCAAGCCAGATGGTGAACACTAGGCACAACCTGGCAACGAGTGGGCTTTATTTTGCTCTCCCACTCTATTATAAATTATTCTTTTGAGGCGTTTAGCCGCCGAGCAAGTGTTAGCTCGTGTTAAATTTATATTCATGTCTGCCTAATGGTTGTAACATGATTGACAAATCCTAAAGTTGATCATGTATGACTTAAACTCTTGCTAGTCTTCGTATTTTGTATGACTAGCTTCATGATTATCTGAATATGTAATGTATGGGACGACTTACTTTATATGTCTGATGATCTACCATCTTGTTACATTTACTTGCTTGCTTGAGATTGAGACACTAGGCTTGTTCTTGACCATAAGTGACTGTTGGCTTGTAGTAAAACTCTCATGCATCTAGACAGTCGTGACTGTACATCGAGGTAGGTTACACTTCAATGTATGTAGCTGGCTGTGTCTGTCCCCCGCTCTCCAGTATTCTGGTTCTGGGGCATGACACGGTTTAAGTGGTGGCCCATACAGGTCTTGTAAATCAAGATGTGTGAGGGTTTCATCGGATAGATGTCTCAATCTGCACTCGCCCTTGATCTCTACTCGTGTCTTCTAATCTTTCCGAAATCTTGACCTGATTACATGCTTATATCCTCGAATCTATCATGGTCCTTTCTTATTGTTCCCCATGTCGTTTCTTCAGCGACATTGTTCCTGGTCCTACCGATCAGCAAGGTGGAGCACCTCCAGTGAACCAGCAGCAACCTGGAGACCAAGCCCAGCACTCTGGAGCGACCTCCCGAGTCATGCATTTCGGAGATCCAGAGCCTCCAGTTCAGTCAGTCCAGCCTGCAGCACCTGATAATGGAACCCTGGTGGGTCTCATCAGGGAATTGCTTGCATCACAAGATCGTCGGGGCGATGTCCTGCACCAAACAGTACAAGATACCATGGGCAGAGTTGGTTACCAAGGGAACAATGCAGCCAACAGCTTCAAGCGTCTGAACCCTCCTTTCTTTGATAGCAGTGAAGATGCTATCGCTATTGATGCATGGCTTCAGGATATAGAAGTTATCCGGGAGGCAGCTAGCATTCCTGAGAAAGAGAAGGTGATTGTTGTGCGCCTGCAGTTATTGGACTTAGCCCGCAGCTGGTGGGCGATGCTAGCAGTTGGATTATCGACGCCTGTCTCATGGGCGGTATTCAGCAACAAG
The DNA here is from genome assembly GCA_029216955.1 of Iris pallida. Taxonomy (NCBI): domain Eukaryota; kingdom Viridiplantae; phylum Streptophyta; class Magnoliopsida; order Asparagales; family Iridaceae; genus Iris; species Iris pallida. The sequence goes on along the minus strand of JANAVB010015000.1, from coordinate 18,862,674 downwards.
TTCCAGACCAAGTACTTCGATGCAGTAGCTCGGTATAATCTGCAGATGAGATTCACCAATCTTAAGCAGATGGATAGGACGGTCGATGGATATGCGGTCGAGTTTTCTAGACTCAGTCGGTTTGCTCCTACCTTGGTGGCAACCAAATTGGATCGAGCCCAGCGATTCCAACAGGGGCTCTACCTAGAGATTATCATATCAGTGGAGCAGTTTGAGCACCAGACGTTTGATGCCATCTTGCGAGCAGCGAAGAGGCATGAGTATACTCCGCAGAGGATTGTAGATAGAAGTGGAGGACAGAAGAGGTCTCATGGGTAGATGTCCAAGTCTTCAGCACCAGCCCCGGCAGCTAGGCTTTAACTATTGGAGCTCCTAGGAGGCCGACCACAGTTTCGTCGGTTCAGCACTCGATGCCGGCGTATCCTCAGCAACAGAAGCAGAAGCAGTCTTCCGCAATAGGCTACTCTCATTGTGGAAAGCCAAGACATGTAGTATCAGAGTATCGCAGAGCACAGGGATTGTGCTTGGCTTGTGGGGTACCGGACCATAAGATAGGGTCATGTCCGAATAGAGCCAGCTCATCGTCATCAAACCTAACTAGTCCATCGGTTAGAGGTCCAGCACCTGTGCAGCAGCAGTACCAGTCTCCGAGGCCATTATCGTCTCAAGCTCAACAGTATGCCCAAGCTCAGATTCAGAACAGGTAGAGAGGTCACCAGCAGAGGGGACCAGCACCAAGAGGGCAAGGTCAGGCTATGGCTCTGACCATAGCAGAAGAATTGGCATCATGTGAGGTGGTGGCAGGTACAATTCTCGTCAACTCTTTTCTAGCATCAGTATTATTTAATTCGGGTGCATCGCATTTATTTATGTCTGCACGATTTACAACACGGATAGGACTGGATCCCGAGTTATTATCAGTAAGGCTCAATATACTTACTGGTAACGGTCTTGTGGGAGTAGATAGAGTATTTTCCTCGTGTCGAATCGTAGTTAGCGGTAGAGAGTTTCCCGCTAGGTTGATAGAATTTCTGATGGCCGATTATGATGTGGTCCTAGGAATGGATTGGTTGAAATAGTAATACGCAAGAATAGACTGCCATATTGGTAGAATTATTTTTGGTATTCCCGGTTAGGCAGAGTTTTCATTCTCTAGGGGCGAAGTAGAATCTTCTCCCCCAGTATTGCGGATGGCAGTAGCAATGGTAGTTCAGTTTCCCAGAGTCGTTGAAGAGTTCCCAGACGTGTTCTCTGAAGAGCTTCCAGGCATGCCTCCAGAGAGAGAGAGAGATAGAGTTCACCATTGATTTGCTTTCAGGGACGGCACCAGTGTCAGGGGAGTCTACAGGATGGCACCTTCAGAGTTAGAAATCTTGTACAAGATGATTGAAGAATTCAGAACCAAGGGATTCATTCGTGCTAGTGGATCACCTTGGGGAGCCCCGATACTTCTTGTGAAAAAGAAGGATGGTACGTCAAGAATATGTGTTGATTATCATACCTTGAACTCTGTAAGAATTAAGAACATATATCCTCTACCAAGATGACTTATTTGATCAGTTCAGGGGAGCAGCAGTATTCTCGAAGATTAACTTGCGATCGTGTCACGACCCGCACCCAGTGCAAGGGCATAAGAAGTGACGAACGCCCAGCCTACGCCGCAGTGTCGGCGATAGAACGCTGTCCTGAGTCACAATATCTAGCACAGTCTAAAATAAGCTCCGAATGGAGAGTAATAATAAGTAACTCAATCACAATACTAAGATGGAATAGAAGAATGAATCTCAAGAGAGTCACAGATAAAAAGTCTAGGTGTAAACCACCAGAATAAATCTCAAGTACAACTCATAAAGTCTCAAATAGATAAACAATAAAAATACTAAAGTCTCAGCTAGACTATGGGCAAGTCCTCAGCGACTGTGGGATCCTCCTGAGGGTCCACGTCGCCAGTGTCATCTAAGACAATGCCATAATAAGTAGGGCAGTACTCCTCATCAATACCTATAAAATTTTCAACATGCCCAGTCAGGACGGAACGAGCACATATCTCTCACAACAGTTCATAGCAGGAATGGACATATAAAGCAAGCTATAGAAAACTATACATGAATCGCTGTAAAGGAAATCAACAAGAGAGAGAATATAAAATGAGGTATAATATGTTAATAGAGAAATATAACTTCTACGTAATTCAGAGCATGAATTGGTTAGGTAAACGGTTTGGGTTGTACATGGATACAGCTATGGAGTGCACATGGATACCTACTAGGGATAATGATCACATAACCAACTACACTCTCCCTGCCCCCAATCAATACACAAGGATCAATACATGTTATGTTATTGCACATGGATAACAACTACTGTATACATGGAGCTCATATGGTCATGAGTGTACATGAATAACATATGAGTGCACATGGATAAATATGAATACATGGAGTACATGATGGCCATGATAAAGTACATGAACAAGATATACTCGATGTATCCAAGGGGATAACATCGCATAAAAAGATCCATAGGGTACTAATCCGTGTGAACATCGTGTCAGCATCAAGTATACTAGTCTATAACAAGAGAACATATCCAAAGAAGTATGAAAAGATCAGAGAATGTACTCGCCTGGCAAATTGAACTGCTGATGATGAGGTGTAACTAAACTGGGGCAATGTAAACCTATTTAAAATATACACATGTCACAACCAAGTCCACAATATCAAAAGAAATAGCTACAATGCAAGACTACATGCTTCTAGGTCCATTTTGGTCAAAGTTAACCCTCGGTCAAACCTAGTCAACGCTGGTCAAACCTGGTCAAACCTGGGTCAACTAGTCCGTCTACTAATTTCTAGGTCATACACAAAATTCTAGGTCATTTGGAGTCACTACAACAAAAAACCCTTTTAATGACGCTCGACACGGAGTTTTAATAACGGCTGATACATAAGCGTTATTAAGTTGAAAAATACCTTTTTTCTATGACGGTTTGGGCTAATTCTGGGATTTTTATAACGTTTATAAAACAAAGCGTTATTAATAGTTTAGAGCGGTGGCAAACTTGTAATATTTTTTAACTTCAATTTTTGGCAAAATCCTTGCTGTAGCCCGCCTCTCCCCTAAAACATTTCGATCTTCTCCTTCTCCTCTTTTCTTCTCCCTCCTCTCCCCCAACTCCAAAACCCTAACCCTAGATCCAAAATCTTCGAGGAGGGCCTCATGCTCCTCGTCGCCCTCCAGGACAAGCTCGAGGTCGTCGCGTACGCGATCGACAAGAACGCGAAGGAGGAGCGTTAGGGTTCTGCTCGTCCTCTTCTCCGCGCTCTCCCTCTCCTTCCTCCGGCGTCGTCGATGTCGTGGGTCCGCAACCACCGCCGCTTCATCGGTTTCGGCGCCGGCCTCGGATCCGAAGCCCTCATGGGTCAGTTCCTCTTCCTTACACCCTCCTGTCCTCTTCTTCTCCTTCCTTTCCCCCAACTCCAAAACCCTAACCCTAATTTTTGGACTTTTATATATTTGAGGTTCATCCCATGAATAAACCCCGACAATGCCAATGAGCCTCCACTTTCCAAAGCTCTCTCTTACTTCCTTCAAACCCCGTAGTCCTCCTCCTCAATTAGCAGCCTACTTCTCCACTTCCGCCGACCACTAACCCACTTTCGACCACCAATCCCTCCACCTCCACCTCCTCAAGAGCGGCCTCTTCCCATCCGACCTCTTCCAGTCCAACAACCTCATCAACCTCTACTCCCGCGCCGGCGATCTCCCGAGCGCCCGCAAGGTGTTCGACCAAATTCCCCATAGGAACTCTGTCTCCTGGACCTGCCTGATCGCCGGCTACGCCCGCCAGCACCATCCCCATGACGCCTTTGCCCTCTTTCGCGCGATGCTCCTCGCCTCGGCCGACGGCTCCGTGCACCCCTCCAGCTTCACTCTCGGCAGCATCCTCCGCGCCTGCCAGGACTCTGGACCCCACCGCTTATGCTTCGGAGCCTAACTCCACGGCCTTGTCTCGAAGACGCAGCACGCGTCCGACACCGTGGTGTACAACGTGCTCGTGTCGATGTACGCGAACGCCGATTCGCGTCGGGTCTTCGAGAGCATGCTGAGCAGGACCCTGATCTCCTGGAACGCGATCGTTTCGGTGGAGTCTTGCCGAGGGGATGTCGCCTCCGTGTTCGAGCTGTTCTCTCGGATGCAGAAGGAAGGGGCCGGAGCGAACGAGTATACGCTCGGAAGCCTGATAGCTTCCACCTACGATTACCGTGGCAGCTCTCGCCTTCTCGATCAGCTGCTTGCGCGAGTTTGTAGGTCTGGGTTTTTGGGTGACCTATTTGTCGGTAGCGCTCTGGTCAGCGCATTCGCCAGGTGCGGGTCGCTCGAGAAGGTGAGGGAGATTTTCGTACAGATGAGTTACAGGAATGTGGTTTCCATGAATGGACTGATGGTGGGACTGGTCAAGCAAAACATAGGGAAAGAGGCAGTAAAGGTTTTCACAAAGACGGGGCATTCAGTGGAGTCGACTTCGGATTCGTATGTGGTTCTTCTTAGTACAATTGCGGACTTTAAGGCTTTGGAAGAAGGGAGGAGAAGGGGTAGGGAGGTCCATGGGTTCCTTGTCTGTTCCGGACTGGTAGACCGTAAGATTGCGATCAAGAATGGGCTGGTTAACATGTTTGCAAATTGTGGCGCCATTGAGGAAGCCAACAAGGTATTCGAAGGCATGAGTACGAGGGACGAGATCTCTTGGAATTCAATCATATCGGGTATCGATCACAATGGGCTTTTCGAAGAGGCACTTACGAGCTTCGCTGTGATGCTCGGAACGGGCACCATGCCTTCAAACTTTTCGATGATTAGTTCCTTGAGTTCGTGTGCTGGCTTGAGGTTTCTAAGCACTGGTATGCAAGTTCATTTGGGCTTACCATTTTTTTGCTCTTTGCAGGTGCTGGTAATTCACATGATTTTATTGGATAAAATATTCCCTCTTATAATGAACAAGTATGGTACTGGTACTAACTGAATAATCAGCACATTTTACTTTTAGCAATGATGCTTCCTGTATGCTCTGCTCTTCCCATATTCTCCTCCTATTCTCAAGTGATTTTTCCCCTACATTGACCATTGTTGTCTCTTGGTATACATAGACTAATGATGTTCGTAAACTTAATTTGAAATGAAAGCACACTCATTTTTAGTTGCATTGTTATTGTTGGCTCTACATTTTTGTTCATATGCCCTTTTATTACAATGAATTTGGTATTTCACAGTGTTGCGCAACGGAAAATTATATATTCTAGTGCATGAATTTAGAAGGTTATTTGCAAAAAGTTAAAATAAAGAGGCTCATCTTTTAACTCTCTGTCCTCTTTCTTTTAATGTGTTCCACTGATTCAAGGTGCTTGCAATCGTGGCTGCATCAAGATAAATCTTGCTCAAAATTCATAGATTTAAGTGTTGGTTTATACTTTATATGCAATCTGTCTGAGGTTTAAGTTTCAACCTTGATAATTTAATTTTCAGAGAAAGTTTCTCTGTTATGGGTTAAATAGGTGTCCAATGGATGACATATACGAGATAATATTTGAAGAGGTTGGATGGTTGCTGGGGACCACGATGGATCCTTGTATTTACACATGATTCAGTGGTGATCTCATTCTTCACTGAGATAAGAGGTTAAATGTATAATATGGTCATGGGAGAGGCGCCACTTGGCATGACGGTAATGCTTGCTACTTGCATCGTGGAGGATGCTGGTTCGAGTTACAAAAACAGCCTGTCCATGTATATGTGGGTAAGACTACGTATTTCTTGACCCTCCTTAGACCTTGTGTAAGTGGAAGCCTTGGCCTTGTGGCACTGGGACGCCCTGGTATAATCTGGTTATAGCAGAATGATCTATGAACAAGTGATTGAGCTATAGATTTTTAATGTTTTTTTTGCTTAAGTTGACCTTTAGTTTAATCTATTTCTGTTTTAGTGCTATCTGTGCATGCCTATTCCTGTCAAAAGCACTTAGCGAATGGTGTCCTTTTCAGGAAAGAAGGGAAAGTATGCTGGTCAATACCGAATTACTGATTCTGGTTCATTAACAGCTGCAATGGAAGCAGCTGGAAGGGTACGTCTAACAATAGAGGCTAAGCTTTCTCCTGGACCTCTTATTTTAAATCTTTGTCAGCATGGTGATAACAGTCGGTAGCATGAACTAGGAGTCTCTGTTTCAAGTGGAAACTTCCTCTCAGCCAAGGTACACATACCATTTATTGTCAATTTTGATGCATGAACCATTGATATATCGTTTTTAATGCCTTAGTCATTGAAGTTTTTGAAGATTAGCTCATAGAGCTCTCTCTATTTTCAAATTTGTAAGTTGGTGTTATCTTAATGTGTTGATAATACTTGTTATAGATGCATGGTGGAATTGTAGCTAACTAGTATTAATTTTCTTTCTCAGGTGCACATGAAGATGCAACTATTATTGCAGTGGTAGGATTTGCTACACGTGATGTTGATAGTTTTGATGTGCTCAAGTTGAAGCCAAAGTAGTTACTTGTTTTGAGGATTCATTTAAGTAGTAGTTATAAATATATGTATTTGGATACCCTATTTTGAGATAATGTAATGAAGATGGTGATAATGTAATGAATGTTTTGAAATTGAATTGAGCAACATTGAGCATTGTTCTATAATTTTTTGGAAAGTAATATATAAATATGCAGAATTGAGCATTATAAATGTGCTGAATTGAGTCTATACAGATTATCTATTCATAACGCTTTCAAACTACGCTGAAAATAAGTGTAGCAGAAACTCATCATATTCATGACGATTATTTTATGATGCTTTTAAAAACCATTTATAACACCCGTTTTCATGACGGTTGCTGTGAAAAAAAAAAGCGTCATGGTACGTCATTAATGACGCTTTTTAGCCGTCATTAAAAGGGTTTTTTGTTGTAGTGAGTTTGTTTGAGTTGAATTAGATCAAGTTTGACCCAAAGTTGACTTTTGTCAATTTGGTCAACTTGTCGGCCAATTCGACTAAACTAAGCTCGAAATAACAAACCAAATATGTCCTAGGACTCCTATAGTTATATACACAACTACAATCTATTCTAAGAGAGTTAACAAGCATAAAATATCTATATACATATAGGTATATACACACATGTGTATATACAATACCACCAAAACCTAAATCTAGCAAAAGATGGTGTATGTGTGTGTGTGTGCTGGTGCTTACTGAAATGAGGTAAATCTGAGATTAAAAACAGCAAACAAAACCATGGTATACCACAAATTAATATACTATTATCTACATATATATACAAAGTAAGAAAACTACATATATATATATATATATATATATATATATATATATATATATATATATATATATATATATATATATATATATATATTAAAAAAAAAAATATATATATATATATATATATATATATATATATATATATATATATATATATACACAAACTCTTAAATAGAAAGATTCGCAATGGTTGAAATGGTTTAAAGAATCAGAAATCTAGAATTAAATCCCTCGACCCATTCTCAACGCATATGCACATAGCAATGGGTTTAAACGGGGTTATATATATATATATATATATATATATATATATATATATATATATATATATATATATATATATGTATACATAGCTATATATATAGAAAAGTGCAAATACTCATAATTGATGAAAAATTATGAAATAAACCAAAGCATTGGTTCCCACATATCCGAAAACTCATATAAGTCCTGAAAACTCAGATTTTAGAAGCTAAGAAGCTGGAAATCAAAATATCACATTTAACTCAAAAATCGAAATTTAAAGAAAACTCAACCAATTCACACAACGACCCAAAATACAAAATACATCAAACGAACCCGCGAAACTTGGCATACACGTTGGTCTCGACCCACGTGATGCGTTCGTATACTCTCGGGTTCGAAATCGTGTCCGTGTCGTGTCCACAGAACGCGTATCAGAATTTCCCGATACCGCGTGGTACGCGTGCGTTCTCGCTCGTTTGAGCGCCGCACACGCAACAAAACGCCACGAGCTTGTACACATAGCTGGGGGGTCCTGGGGTAGGTCTAGGACATGATGACACGATGACACGCCGCTCGAAACGACGCATGCAGCCCCCGCACCTGTGCGGCCTGCTGCGCCCGTGCGCACTCGTGCGCGTGGTTCCGGCCTCGCTGCTCCCTCGTCGGGCCATGCCGTGACTCGGGGTTCGTCCTACGGGTCGTCTAGGTCTAGCTCTACATGTTTCGGGTCCTGGAATGGGTCTTTGCAGCGTCGTGTGCGCGCACGAAGTCCGTCTCCGCGACAAAAACGACAGGCTGAATGTACAGTGGCTAAGCGGTGCACGCACGATTTCTCCGCGCTCGCTCAACGAAAAGTTGTGAAATTTTACGAGCATGGGGGAAGAGGTTGCCCCCACGTGCTCACAAATTTTCACGCAAAATAACGCTTTTGCATCAAGAAATCATGCGCGGACAGCAGGGCACGCACGGCCTCGTGCACGGGATCCGTGCACGTGCGTCTGTTGCCCGAAACGCCGCTGATACGATGCCAAAACCAAAACCGTCTTCACGAAAGTTTATCAAAATCATATTATCTAAACATCCATGAAGTCAGAATCGAAAAACAACAACTATCTATCCTAAGCGGCATTTCTTCGAACACGTGTCGTAAAGGACCGACACGTATCTGATACCGCCATCAAACGAAGTCAAAATCCCACCAAATTTTGTGGACAAGTCTAGGGCACCTATATGGATGCAAAAATGAATGAAATTCTATATTTACAATGGCAGATTAGGGTTTACCTATTGAGTGTCAAAACTCAATGAACAGGGCTCCTCGGTTGTCGTGTCGGCCGATTTCCCTCCAGCAAAAACCTCCGTCTCCACTTTAAAAATACTCCAGCAGATCCTCCTCTCCTCGACGAGCACAACGGAGTTCGTTTGGGAAGAAACGGACTCCGGATGAAGGGATTATGAATTTTGGAGAGATGGATCTTTTAGAGTTTCTTTGTGGAGGCTCAAAATTTCACAAATGATGAAAAGATGAGGGGGTACTGCTGTGTTGGGCGGCCAAGGGGGTCTCTAGGGGTTAGGGTTTCACTTAGTCCAACTCCTTCTCAAGTAGAAATGGGCCCAAGTCAAAAGGTTAAAAGCTAGCATGCAAAAAGGCTAAATTAAAACAATTAAAGCCTTAAAATAATCTAATGCATAAAAATAAATTCTAAAAATGAAAATAATAATTCTAAGGCATGGTTAGTCCCTATACAATGTCCACTAAGGTTAAACCAGTTACTAGCACAACACAAGTCAACTTATTCAGAAAATCACAAAAGGCCAAAATGGCTAAAAGACTAAAATTATCTAAACCACTCCAAAAATAGAGATTAAATCTAAATAAAATTTAAAAAACAAAAATGTGAATTTTAATTACATTATTAGGCTTCCAGTAAAAGTTGACTGAGGTCAAACTACCAAGTCACCAGTCTGCAACCAATCAAATCACACTGCAAGCAATCCAATTTATAAATAGATAAAAATTCAAATAAAAATCATAAAAATTCAAATAAATCACAATTACTAAAATACCCTTGAAATTGAAAAGTGAGTGTGACAAATCTACCCTCTTTAAAATAATTTCGTCCTCGAAATTAAAATGATCCTACCCTTTTAGGTTAAAATCTCCAACAAATATGGTCTTAAGAAACTTATCTAAATCATTCAGTTGGAAAGATATCATACATGATTATGGCAGGTAATCAGTCTGGGGTCTCATCTAGCCACTATAGTCATACTAGATCAAAAGTAGTCATAAGGTATCAAGCATACAAACATTATGGTAGGGTACAGTAATTATGAAGATAGGATAAGGTATGGATCAAGAACTCACCTCTACTAGGTCTGGTAGCTGGAACTCTCTCCCGGAGGTAGGCCTCGACTAGGGGTAAGTGTAGTAGGACAGTCTCGTATCTTGTGTGTAGCTGACCCACAAAATAGGCATAATCCTAGTCTCTTCCTACAGTCCTTCCATACGTGCCCAAGCTTCTTACAGAAAGTACAGGTAGGCACCCACTCAACTGGCCTCTGCTAGACAGGAATCTGAACTGGATAGGCTGGTCTAGACTGAAAGCCTGGGTACTCCTGAGGCTCTGGGTATAAACTGCTCCTTGCTCCATTAGGACTAGGATCCTCCCTCGTATGCATGTAATCCCATAACAGTTGAAAACTGAGACTCTGCTCTCTCATAAGCTCGGCCTGAAGTCTCTGTACCTCCTACACATCCTGAAGGAGTCTGTAAATATGAGCCCCATCGGAAATGGCATGGGGTACCACTCCAGGAGGCAAAGGAAGGCCCTCAGTCTCCAGCTAAACTGCAGTCCTCTCCTGAAGGATAGAAGATGGAGGAAAATTCTCCGGTGAGGCTACTAACACCTCCTGAGCAATAGAAGGGGGAAGTACAATCTTGGTCTCTTCCGAAATTGTAGCTGTGCACTGGGGACAAACTCTGGTCATGGGTACCATTCTGGAAAAGGTAAGAAAAATAATAAATCATCAGGTTGTAAGGCAGTCTATCATCCTACACAAATACTGGTGATAAAAAAATAACTGAAATTAACCATAAAGCGTTAATATTCTAAAGATGATCAAAATCGAATGTTTAAAGCATGACTATCAATAACACTGAAATCCAAGCACACTATATATATATATATATAAGAAATTTTAGTCTCGATATGATCTAAGTTGATCAAATCCAGGATGAATCGAGGTTTGGGCAAGATGGAGAACGAGGTCATTGAAGTCTAGGCACGAGTATCAAGACTTGAAATCCATGTCACAATTGAATTAATTCAATTGAATAAGGTTCCAAACATTGGATGATAAGGAGAATGACCAAGTTGACTGGTCGCGATTAAGGGGTTAGAATTCAACACTATTGAAATCCTAAAGGATATGCGAGGATATAGAAATAAGTCAATTTTCTCCTTTTGATAAGGAAGCTAAACGTGATACCTTGGGTTGACCTATTAAGTACAGTGCCTTGTCTTTCTGAAATATATGAAAGACAAAAGCAAAAAGAGTTCAAAGACGATGCTATTAAGTACAATACGTGGTTCATAGACGACGAAAATAATTCAAGAAGAATTGCCAAAGCTGTCGTGGATGAGACTCTAGGGCAAGTTTAACTATGCCTCTATCCACGTAGAGTAATATATGAAAGTGAACCAAAGTGCAATAGGTTGATCAGACCATCATACACCGGTTCTGATTAGACAATATGTTAGTGGATCGACCCAATAAAATATGTCATGATTAAGCTCAAAAAAGAAATAAGCTTGCAAAACTAAGGCTAAATTAGCAGCGTAAGGTAATCAAATATAAGTAAGGGAGGTAATGATGAAGAAGAAAAATAGTCCAAGATCCTTAACTAAACGGGTCAAGCAATCAAGATAAGGTACAAGGTTAAGCATTTAAGGAAACAAGAAGAACACCATCCCATGTCGGGTCGAAAAAATTGAGTCATGGTTGGATCTCGAATTTAAGTCAGAAAGTAATTTAGTATCATGGTAAGGGTTCAAGAGGTGACAACGAATACAAGAAAAAAGGAAATCAAGTTGAAGCATAAAATAAATTTAATTAAGAATCCAGTGAAATAATTTAGGGACACAGTTCTAAAGGTGAATACTGTTAAGGAACGATCAAATACAAACGGTTAGAAGGTCACAATAAAGATCTAGATTTGAGGAAAGGTTGAGTAAGTCAAGATTGAGATACAGTCCCATAGTTTGGCAGACGACTAACAATACTGGAGTATATACTACTATCATAGTCATGAGTGATATGGCAATTAGTGTGGAACACTTCTATCTCATTAAGGTTACCTTGGTGGCCTACCATTACATTCCTCTAAAAAGAAATTTCAAAATAACTACCTCAATTTGTATTCACTCTAAGCCATCCAATCTAATCACGACTAACATTTAAATCATTTTCATAAATCTCATAGTAACTTTTATCACGTTACTACTAACCTTTCCAAAATTTAACATTTCAATCCAACTTTAAACTCTAGAGTTAATGAATCATGAATCCATAAAATTCTATATCACTTCATAACTTTAAAACTCCCAATTTGTCTCAAATAATCCTCAAAATAGACACTTAGCTTATCACGGCAATCTAGCATTACAACTCAGTATTTTAACGCACTTATCAACCATAATTTCTCTTTCTAAGTCATTGAAACATAATCACTACTTCGTAATCCAAAATCTAAATAGATTTTTAAATCTTCAATCAATTGACACGATTCCAAATTTGAGATTTTTTTTTCTCTTCCAAAACAATCGTTTTCATATCTTCCCAATCTTTTAAACCAAATTTTAATATCATTGCTTCCACTTAAATTTGAAATTCAATAAACATATACATCGCAACTTGTACGACTCAATTTAATAGTTCATATTGCCACCCCCTTTTTAGATCATTTATCAAACCAATCTATATACGTTCAAAGATGTATAATCATAATCCAATAATTCATGAATTACATCAATTCCTGAAATCGATTTATATAGATTCTAACTATTTTCCTCCAGTATCAAAATATAATTTTATAATCCTCTGGTGATTACTACTTAGAATCTCAAGATAAATTTCCTTGGTAATATCCCAACTTACAAACTACTAATCATTAAATCATCCATTTAGAAAAAAGCTCTTATAACTTAGTTAAGTCTCCGTGTATTCCAATTCCTTAATATAATCCTTCTAGCCATGTGTTTGACCATTGAGTATATAGCAGTGTAGCCATCTTTCTAACCATTATTTAAGCACAAGAAAGTAAGGGTATTGGTGAAAAGAGTTCAAAAAAGATGCAAGAATCAAGGGAGGAAGGTGGATTAAAATAAGGGAAAGGGAATTTGAATCGAAGCTCAAAATGAGATTCTCAAGGGTCGTCCCAGGAATCTCTCAGGAAATTCTAATTGTGATTGAGTATCCTCTCATTCTAACACCTTACTTCCTATACTCTATAGCAGGCTCGTAGTAATACAATTAAATTGCCGTACTACCACGACATCGCACTAATGCGAATCTGGTCCTGCATGGACCGGAGGGATGAAATCGTATCTCCTTAACTATCTTGAAGACAGATCGAACAAGGAATCAATTACTGAAAAAGAAGCGAAATCATCAAAGAAGGGCAGTTGTTTTCAAAAGGAGACAATTAACAGCAAGAATTTGATAAGAGTTTTCCTAATGTGATTGAGTACCTTAACTTATATCTTATATCCTACTGCAGGCTGTAATGATACTCTAGTTCGAGTACCACTACGAAATCACACTAGTTGTGATTGTCGACCTGCATGGGCCACTACTAAAAATGTGTCACGACCCGCACCCAGTTCAAGGGCACGAGAAGTGACGAACGCCCAGCCTACGCCACAGTATCGACGGTAGAACGCTGTCCTGAGTCACAATATCTAGCACAGTCTAAAATAAGCTCCGAATGGAGAGTAATAATAAGTAACTCAATCACAATACTAAGATGGAATAGAAGAATGAATCTCAAGAGAGTCACAGATAAAAGTCTAGGTGTAAACCACCAGAATAAATCTCAAGTACAACTCATAAAGTCTCAAATAGATAAACAATAAAAATACTAAAGTCTCAGCTAGACTATGGGCAAGTCCTCAGCGACTGTGGGATCCTCCTGAGGGTCCACGTCGCTAGTGTCATCTAAGACAATGCCATAATAAGTAGGGCAGTACTCCTCATCAATACCTGTAAAATTTTCAACATGTCCAGTCAGGACGGAACGAGTACATATCGCTCACAACAGTTCATAGCAGGAATGGACATATAAAGCAAGTTATAGAAAACTATACATGAATCGCTGTAATAGAAATCAATAAGAGAGAGAATATAAAATGAGATATAATATGATAATAGAAAAATGTAACCTTCTACGTGATTCAGAGCATGAATTGGTTATGTAAACGGTTTGGGTTGCACATGGATACAGCTATGGAGTGCACATGGATACCTACTAGGGATAATGATCACATAACCAACTACACTCTCCCTGCCCCCAATCAATACACAAGGATTAATACATGTTATGTTATTGCACATGGATAACAACTACTGTATACATGGAGCTCATATGGTCATGAGTGTACATGAATAACATATGAGTCCATATGGATAAATATGAATACATGGAGTACATGATGGCCATAATAAAGTACATGAACATGATATACTCGATGTATCCGAGGGGATAACATCGCATAAAAAGATCCATATGGTACTAATCCGTGTGAACATCGTGTCAGCATCAAGTATACTAATCTATAAAAAGAGAACATATCCAAAGAAGCATGAAAAGATCAGAGAATGTACTCGTCTGGCAAATCGAACTGCTGATGATGAGGTGTAACTAAACTGGGGCAATATAAACCTATTTAAAATACACACATATCACAACCAAGTCCACAATATCAAAAGAAATAGCTACAATACAAGACTACATGCTTCTAGGTCCATTTTGGTCAAAGTCAACCCTCGATCAACTCTGGTCAAACCTGGTCAACGCTAGTCAAACCTGGTCAAACCTGGGTCAACTAGTCCGTCTACTAATTTCTAGGTCATACACAAAATTCTAGGTCATTTGTATATATATGTAGATAATAGTATATTAATTTGTGGTATACCATGCTTTTGTTTGCTGTTTTTAATCTCAAATTTACCTCATTTCAGTAAGCACCAGTATATATATATATATATATATATATATATATATATATATATATATATATATATATATATATATATATACACACACACAAACTCTTAAATAGAAAGATTCGCAATGGTTGAAATGGTTTAAAGAATCAGAAATCTGGAATTAAATCCCTCGACCCATTCTCAACGCATATGAACATAGCAATAGGTTTCAACGGGGTTATATATATATATATATATATATATATATATATATATATATATATATATATATATATATATATATATATATATAGAAGTGCAAATACTCATAATTGATGAAAAATTATGAAATAAACCAAAGCGTTGGTTCCCACATATCCAAAAACTCATATAAGTCCTGAAAACTCAGATTTTAGAAGCTAAGAAGCTGGAAATCAAATATCACATTTAACTCAAAAATTGAAATTTAAAGAAAACTCAACCAATTCACACAACGACCCAAAATGCAAAATACACCAAAAGAACCCGCGAAACTCGGCATACACGTTGGTCTCGACCCACGTGATGCGTTCGTATACTCTCGGGTTCGAAATCGTGTCCGTGTCGTGTCAACAGAACGCGTATCAGAATTTCCCGATACCGCGTGGTACGCGTGCGTTCTCGCTCGTTTGAGCGCCGCACACGCAATAAAATGCCACGTGCTTGTGCACATAGCTGAGGGGTCCTGGGGTAGGTCTAGGACATGATGACATGGTGACACGCCGCCCGAAATGATGCATGCAGCCCCCGTACCTGCGCGCCCTCGTGCGCGTGGTTCCGGTCTCGCTGCTCCCTCGTCGGGCCACGCCGCGACTCGGGGTTCGTCCTACGGGTCGTCTAGGTCTAGGTCGACATGTTTCGGATCTTGGAACGGGTTTTTGCTGCGTCGTGTGCGCGCACGAAGTCCGTCTCCACGACAAAAACGACAGGCTGAATGCACAGTGGCTGAGCGGTGCACGCACGATTTCTCCGCGCTCGCTCAACAAAAAGTCGTGAAATTTTACGAGCATGGGGGCAGAGGTTGCCCCCACGTGCTCACAAATTTTCACGTAAAATAACGCTCTGTGCATCGAGAAATCATGCGCGGACAGCAGGGCACGCACGGCCTCGTGCACGGGATCCGTGCACGTGCGTCCGTTGCCCGAAACGTCGCTGATACGATGCCAAAACCAAAACCGTCTTCACAAAAGTTTATCAAAATTATATTATCTAAACATCCATGAAGTCAAAATCTAAAAACAACAACTTTCTATCCTAAGCGACATTTCTTCGAACACGTGCCGTAAAGGACCGACACGTGTCCGATACCGCCATCAAACGAAGTCAAAATCCTACCAAATTTCGTGGGCAAGTCTAGGGCACCTATATGGATTCAAAAATGAAAGATATTCTAGATTTACAATGGTAGATTAGGGTTTACCTATTGAGTGTCAAAACTCAATGAACAGGGCTCCTCGGTTGTCGTGTCGGCCGATTTCCCTCCAGCAAAAACCTCCGTCTCCACTCTAGAAATGCTTCAGCAGATCCTCCTCTCCTCGACGAGCACAACGGAGTTCATTTGGGAAGAAACGGACTCCGGATGAAGGGATTATGAATTTTGGAGAGATGGATCTTTTAGAGTTTCTTTGTGGAGGCTCAAAATTTCACAAATGATGAAAAGAGGAGGGGGTACTGCTGTGTTGGGCGGCCAAGGGGGTCTCTAGGGGTTAGGGTTTCACTTGGGCCAACTCCTTCTCAAGTAGAAATGGGCCTAAGTCAAAAGGTTAAAAGCTAGCATGCAAAAAGGCTAAATTAAAACAATTAAAGCCTTAAAATAATCTAATGCATAAAAATAAATTCTAAAAATAAAAACAATAATTCTAAGGCATGGTTAGTCCCTATACAATGTCCACTAAGGTTAAACCAGTTTCTAGCACAACACAAGTCAACTTATTCAGAAAATCACAAAAGGCCAAAATGGCTAAAAGACTAAAATCATCTAAACCACTCCAAAAATAGAGATTAAATCTAAATAAAATTTTAAAAACAAAATTGTGAATTTTAATTACATTATTAGGCTTCCAGTGAAAGTTGACTAAGGTCAAACTACCAAGTCACTAGTCTACAACCAATCAAATCACACTGCAAGCAATCCAATTTATAAATAGATAAAAATTCAAATAAAAATCATAAAAATTCAATTAAATCACAATTACTAAAATAACCTTGAAATTGAAAAGTGAGTGTGACAGATCAGGGTGCCACCAGATCAAAGTTAGAGAGCAAGACGTTCCGAAGACAGCATTCAGATCTAGATATGGACATTGGGAGTTCCTTATTATGCCATTTGGAGCGACCAATGCACCAGCCGTATTCATAGACCTCATGAATCGTATCTTCATGCCCTATTTGGACCAGTTCGTGATAGTGTTTATAGACGACATCCTAGTCTATAGCAAGAATGAGGCAGAGCATGAGCAGCATCTTCGTGTAGTTCTTCAGATTCTCAGAAAGCACCAGTTGTACGCAAAGTTCAGTAAGTACGAGTTTTGGCTGGATCGTATCTCGTACTTAGGTCACATCATCACCAGAGGTGGAGTGGAAGTGGACCCCTAGAAGATAGTGGCCATAGAGACATGGCCAGTTCCCAGTACCGTCGTAAAAGTTCGGAGTTTACTAGGATTGGCTGGCTATTACCGACGGTTTGTATCAGACTTTGCTCGAATTTTAGCACCACTGACGCAGTTGACCCGTAAGAATGTACAATTTACTTGGACAGCAGAGTGTCAGAGTTCATTTGAGAAGTTGAAGCAAGGATTGATGGCGGCACCCATTCTCACGCTTCCAGATGGAATTGGAGGATTTTTAGTCTATTGTGACGCTTTCGGCAAGGGATTGGGATGCGTCTTGATGCAACATGGTAAGGTAGTAGCTTATGCGTCACGTCAGCTTCGTGATCATGAGAGGAATTACCCAACCCACGACTTGGAGTTAGCAGCGGTGGTTTTCGTACTTAAGCTTTGGAGGCATTATTTATATGGAGATCGGGTGGAGATTTTCACCAACCACAAGAGTCTTAAGTATGTGTTTACCCAGAAGGATCTTAACATGCGTCAGAGAAGATGTCTAGAGCTACTTGTGGATTATGACATCAACTTGCAGTATCATCCTGGGAAGGCCAACGTTGTTGCAGATGCATTGAGCAGAAGAGCCGAAATTTATTTTCTAATAGCACAGCCAGAATTGTTAGCAGATCTTTAGAAGATGGGTATTGAAGTTGTTCTTCCTACTAATATGGCATTGATGGCCAGTATGCAAGTTCAGTCCAGTATAGTTGAGAGGATTAAGTTAGCTCAGTCAACGGATTCTAAGCTTCAATGGCTTAGGGCAGAATGTGTAGCAGGACGGAGAGCAGAGTTGTGTATTCATGAGGATGGTACACTTCGACATGGAAGGCATCTTTGTGTACCTAGTGGTGATATCAGGCAAGAGATCATGGCAGAGGCTCATAGTTCGCAGTATTCGATTCATCCCGACGGTACGAAGATGTATCGTGATATCCGTCAGCATTTTTGGTGGAATGGCATGAAGAGGGAGATAGCCCGGTTTGTCTCTCGTTGTTTAGTTTGCCAACAAGTTAAGGCTGAACATCAGAGACCAGCTGGACTTCTTCAACCTTTACCGATACCAGAATGGAAATGGGAGCACATTACCATGGATTTTGTAACTGGGTTACCTAAATCCCCAGCTGGAAGAGATGCTATCTGGGTTATAGTTGATCGTCTCACCAAGGTAGCTCATTTTCTTCCTTCAGAATTGGCTAGTCGACGGATCAGCTAGCTGAGATGTACCTCAGGCAGATTGTCAGATTACATGGAGTGCCAGTTAGTATCATATCAGACAGAGATTCAAGATTCACATCGCACTTTTGGCGGAGTCTTCAAGAGAGCTTGGGGACTCGTCTCAAGTTCAGTTCAGCTTATCATCCATAGACAGATGGCCAGTCAGAACGCAAGATCCAGACTCTTGAAGATATGTTACGGTCATGTACACTCGACTTCGGTAGTTCGTAGGAAGATCACCTGCATCTCATGGAGTTCTCCTATAACAACAGTTTCTAGGCTAGTATCCAGATGGCACCCTTTGAAGCACTGTATGGCAGAAAGTACAAATCACCTTTAGCTTGGGATGATGTCAGCGAGAGACAGATGCTTGATCCAGAGATGATTACGCAAACAATCGAGGTGGTCAGACAAGTCAGAGATCATCTTCGAGTTGTCCAAGGTCGTCAGCGCTATTGGGTCGATTCTCATCGGTGTCCCCTTAAGTTTTCAGTCGGCGACCACGTGTTCCTTAGGATCTCGCCTACCCGTGGCGTCATTCGATTCGGCGTACGGAGAAAGCTTAGTCCTAGGTATATAGGGCCGTTCGATATCCTTGAGCGAGTAGGTGATGTGTCCTATCGTCTCGCTCTTCCGTCGTCGTTATGTGAGGTACATAACGTATTTCATGCATCCCAATTATGACGATATATCCCAGATCCGAGCCATATCCTTGATCATTTGGAACTGGTTGTTGGTACCAACCTTTCGTATGAGGAGAGGCCCGTGTCCATATTGGACCGAAGAGAAAAGGTACTCAAGAACAAGACTATTAGTTTAGTCCGTGTTGCTTAGGGTCACCACTCTTTAAGTGAGTCAACGTGGAAACGTGAGGATGATATCCGCTCACGATATCCACACATGTTTGACTCATAAGGTATAATGTCTTCCTTATGCCTTATGCTTCTAATTCCTTGCTTGCATGAATGATTGCTTGATTGACTGCTAGTAGTACCTTGCTTATGATTAATATAGCTTGCCCCGACATCTCTAGCATCTTGATTAAATTTCGAAGACGGAATTCTTTTAAGATGGGTAGAGTTGTCACTCCCGTTTTTCGTTATACGTATTTTCGTATACGTATACGAGAACTCTGACGTTTGTCAGGTGACCCGTAGTTGGACTTGACTTGCTAGCCTAGTCTTGGTTGGTCATGACTTGGCTTGGTTTATTTTGGTTTGGCTTGGTTTGATTGGGCTTGGTTCATTATGAGAAAACCCTCTCCTATAAAGCCCAACCACCCATTTTTCTCTCTTCATTACTTTCATTTATTTCTTCTCCTTCTTCCCCATTACTTTCCACCAACCTAGAGAGCTTAGGCAAGTGCAACTTGCTTCATGATGGATCTTCCATTTTATTATTCTAACTTCTTCTATACATGGTTCTAAGCATCTTTAGGACTTGGAGTTTTCGGTTTGGACGGATGGATTTTTGTATATCTAAGTTTGTAGTCTTTTTGATTTTCTTGGGTTTTGACCTACTAAACTTTATTATTTTCAAGTTGTGATTGTTCTAGGTTGTAGAGAATTCAATTTTACCCAAAATGGACCTTTGAAAAGTTAGATTTCGACTTGTTTTGAGGAAGTTAGCCAAAATAAGATTTGAACATTTTCTAGTTCATCTGTCATGAATCTGGCAGGGATGATGAATAGTGTCGTATAGTGCTGCATAGTGCAACCTGTCGTATAGTACAGCCTGCCGCATAGTGCCGCAGAAGGCCGTATAGTACCGCAGAATGCTGCATAGTACCGCAGAAGGCCGCATAGTACCGCAGAATGCCGTATACTGTCGCAGAAGGCCGTATAGTACCACTGAATGTCGTATAGTGTCATAGAAGGCCACATAGTATCGCAGAATACCGCATAGTGCCGCAGAATGCCGCATAGTGCCGCAGAATGCCGTATAGTGCCTATTTTGGCTGTTTTTGGCTGTTTTATGTCCTATTTAGCTGAATTATGGCTAAAATTTCTTCCAACTCCCAACATGAAAGTTGTAGATCTTTTTTTTGCTTCAAGAATATGTTACTAGCTATTTTATGTAAGTTTCTCTCATTCATGATAATGTAAGGATAGAACACGATAGTGGCCTGTTAAGGCGCACTCTTAACAAGTAACAAGTAACTTGACATGATGATTCTGGATAGTGACCCGTCGTGGTGCACCCTTGACAAGTAACATGACATAATAGTGGCCCATCGTGGTGCACCCTTGACAAGCAATATTGGCATAATAATACATGATAGTGGCCCGTCGTGGCGCACTCTTGATAAGTAAACCTAACATGATAATCTCGATATGCTGTTGTGACGGCTATCTTGACTTGCTAAGTAACTCTTGTCTTGACACTGTGGGTGTTTGTGCTTGTATAAGCTACATGTCTCATCTTGCATCATGTCTAGGACATGAATTCCTGGTTACCACGGTCAGAGATTCATACTGAATCTGACTAGGATAATGACTAGATTGATCAAGTAGTTCATGAAGAGATTTCCAGCTACAGGCAGTCCCGTTATCTGGGCGCTCTAATTGGACTTATAGCTTGCCATCGAGTAGGGCACATTTTTCAGTACACTGTCATGTGTTGCACCCCCAAGTCACCTAATCCAACTCTCTCAACTTGTGACCTGATAACCTGGATTAAGACTACAGGACTTGTGGCTGTTGGAATATCTCAATGCATCTTGTTAGTAACTAGGCTTCTGATAACCCTAGTTAGTTAAAGTAGCAAGCCGTACTCATTGCTTGGCCGTGATTGATGGATGGAGTCTAGTCTGGTCTTGCCTAGGCAAGGCCAGTGCATAGTTGTTTCAGCACATTACTGTTATGCTTTACTTTATCGATAATTGGTTAGAGACTAAGTTCTGCTCCGGTGAAAGGTTACAATTTTGGTCCTTGTTTGGTTTACGGTTGTAACTTGGCTACTAGAATAGTCCTTTAGTTATCTTATCGTTTATCACCTTATTTCTCTAACTCATGTCTTTTGTTATCATTGATGTATTATGTGCTATTATGCTGGTTTTAGTTCTTAAGTGAAGCCTCTCTTATGGTACTTGCTCTTTCTGGGGTCTGATCCAGCTGATTTTGTATGGCCAAATTTCGGAGTAGCACCCGAGGATCTTCCAGCCAGATGGTGAACACTAGGCGCAACCCTGGCAACGAGTAGGTTTTATTTTGCTCTTCCACTCTATTGTAAATTATTCTTTTGAGGCGTTTAGCCGCCGAGCAAGTGTTAGCTCGTGTTAAATTTATATTCCTGTCTGCCTAAGGACTGTAACATGATTGACAAATCCTAGGGTTGATCATGTATGACTTAAACTCTTGCTAGTCTTCGTATTTTGTATGACTAGCTTCATGATCATCTGAATATGTAATGTATGGGACGCCTTACTTTGTATGTCTGATGATCTACCATCTTGTTACATTTACTTGCTTACTTGAGATTGAGACACTAGGTTTGTTCTTGACCATAAGTGACTGTTGGCTTGTAGTAAAACCCTCATGCATCTAGACAGTCGTGATCGTACATCGAGGTGGATTATACTTCAATGTACGTAGCTGGCTGTGTCTGTCCCCGCTCTCCAGTATTTTAGTTCTGGGGCGTGACACATATGCCTTAAAAAAATTCATGTATGGCCTAAATCAATCCAAATTATCTACACCTCATGATCCCACCTCCTACCCGATTGTGACCAAATTACCAACTCCATTGTCAACCTCTTTGAGCGCTCAACTGGAAATGAGATACAATCCAACATCCCTTACTCGAACCTCCGGGCTCTATCCTCCTCGATAGCCACCATATGGGTGCATATCGAAGGAGTCTGTATAACTTTGTTGCATATTGATGAACTGTCGTTTGTCTGTTGGTGAATGTGGATGAGCTATTGTTGAAGTTGATGTCTAATTGTACTGTGAATAACGTCTCATGAAAGCGCTCTCGAAAGTAGAACATGGCCATTTATTAGAGCTAACTAAATGAAATAAAAGGATTCAAAGAGTCGTTACTAAAATTTTAGGACAAAGGCTTTGTTGTCATTGTTGGTGGTGGTGTTTGTAAGTCTGGTAAATGTGATGAGTGTTAGCCAGGGCCGAACGGGCCCTCCATACATGATGTAAAAAAAGTATAAATATGGCCAAAATTTGTTGCTAACAAAAGTAAGGGTATATAACAATATAACCACTACACCACAATGTATTTTTGTTAAAATTGACACATGATTCATACTAGTTACATTTAAGATGGATCCATATTGGTGCCCCCCTTTTGCCTGGGGGCCTGGGCTGTTGCCTGGCCTGCCCTGGGCCAGGGCTGCCCCTAGTGTTAGCTTTATACTCTCTTATAGTTTAATAGGATTAATCAAATTAGTAAGGATTTTCAAGAAAATTGATTTATGAATTATGTTGTTAACTATACTGTAAATCCCCTAACCTTTCTATCATGGAAAGAATTAGATGTCACCTTAACTTGGCAAGGACAAGAGAGGACGCTAACACTATACAATATTCCTCCAAAAGATTAGCCAACGGAACTAATGCTTGAGCTAGTCGTGCTCAAATTTATTCTTCATGAAAAGAACTATTCTTTCTTAGCTATAATCAAGAGAATCCATTTTAATCAGGCATTGATTTTGAGTGTGAGGAGCTAAGCATACCACCAAGATCATCACAAAATATAAAGTTAAAGATTAGGATCAAAATCACATTCAGCTCGCTCTTATGCATTTGTAGCTTTGGAAAAAAAAAACTACTTCGAGTTGGTTGTAGGTGTTTGGTTGCATACAACTATAATTGTGAAAAATGATATGGTTATGATTAGTGCAAACAAAATTAAGAGAGACGGAGGATATAGAACTTGAAACTCATGTTAAGCCACGAAGGTTATACCTCAATTCTGCAAACAAAAGAGTTCATTTTCTAATTAAATCACATGAAATTGTAATTCAAAGTGATCATAAGTATCAATTTAGCAAGAGTTCATTAATTTTCTAATTAAATCACATGAAATAGTACAAAGTGATCATAAGTATCAATTTAGCATGCGGAATTTCTACTGAGTACATACAATTTACTGCAGGAACCCTCACTTTGTCATGTAGCCTTTAGTGCTCCCCCCATTACTTTGCTGAAGCTCTACTATATTGAGTTAGTGAAAGTTAAAGCTATCATCTACTTGCTCAAGTTGTTTTTGTAATTACTCACGAGACCTAATGATATTGGACACAACAACATATTCTCAAAACCTTTACATACTTAATGCAAAGGAAGGCATCAATGATAATATTCTTATCTATATGTGACCAGAAATCGATGTGCCTTTTACCAACAAAATCTTCGACAATTAGGTTACACACGACGTCATGTGTGTTACTTACAAGAGGATCTTCATGCTTTAGATATCAGATTGTATTTAGCGTAGGTACTCCAAGGAATCACTTTGAACTTATGTTACCTATGTTGCACAGGAACATGGGAAAATGTTCTAATTCGTACCGTACTTGTGCCCGTATCTGTGTTCATATTCGTAAACAGATCACTACCTTTTACCTATTTGCAAATACTCGTATCCCATAATATATTTGTGTCTTAACCCTTATCCGTCTTTGTATTCACGCATCATGCCTCATTCAAGTAATAAACATATACTATGTATGTTATTAATTTTTTGACCATATACAATAAATCAATCTATAGACAAGCGAAGTGAGTTTTTGTCATTTTTCGGTTAATATAGGTGTCGGCTTAACAAGGTAAAAGTCCAAAAATGGAATTTGAGGAAGGTAATCAAATTCTTAATGTTGGGTTGTAGAGTTTTTCCATAGCTTCTTAAGTGAGACTAGTGGAGGACTAGCTTCTAAGTACTCTTTCCGAATGTTGAATATTGTTTTGAATCTTTTTGATAGATTTCTTAGATTTTGTACTTTAAAAAAAAAAATATTTCACTTTATTTTGCTACTTACTTAAATGGTTTCATTTACGTACAGAAAAATAATAGTAACTAAAGAATTATAATATTCTATTTGCAGTGGTTGGTTTGCTCAAACAATTTTGAGGAAGTCACTGAACGTTGCCCGGTCATTTGGAGATTTACTGTTATGCTTAGAATTTTTTTACTAATTACTTTGCTTCATGCTGCAGTGCTTCCTGAGCACTATATATAGATGTGGCCACTGATATCAACATTTTGCTTAAGCCCTTCTAAAAACCCTTTCAACCTCTCTCTCACATTTCTCTGTCATTCATGCTTGATGTCTCCATCTGGTCTCCTACAGGCTAAGAGGTTTTGGAGAATGGATTGCTCTCATAGGTAAGAATCCATCCTCTAGATATTAATTACTAAGGAAGCAAAGGACACTCCGAAAACAGGTACTATGTCCATGTCGGACACGTACTCGACACGGATTAATTACACTGCACATTGGACACGACGTGAACATTCCAAACTATACTAGGATATAATCAAAATAGATTTCAAATTCGAATCGTCTGATCAAGTTTATACGACATAGCCGGCGATCAGTAATTAGCATTATAACCATGTTTATTGATAGAATCAGTGAAACTGAATTCTTTTTAGAAGACAATTTTTAACACCCTAGTCATGTGTAAATATAAGAGAGAAAAAAAAAACTGCTACTCATATTACTCAGCACTGCACAGTTTTTTTTTCGAATTTTTTTTGATGGATTTAGAACAAATTTGACATCTCATCAGGTTAGCATACTATCCAAAACAAAAATATATAATAAGATTTTGTCACTTAACTCTAAGCTTATCCACTAGATATCAATTTCTTTTGTAGAGCTTAATCTACGTCTCTTTAGAGTGTCACTAGATCTCTCTTTAAATTAATTAATAATAGAGATATTTTAGCAAATAGGTTCATTCAAAATATAGAAACTAGTATATATTCTTTTTTAAAAAACTAAAATGTCTCCATTCCTTTATATGGAACAAATAAAATTTTAAGATATATTCCCACTTTTTTACCAAAATTTTGGTTGATTTAAAAATAAAAGACATTTGCTAATTTTTTAAAATAGTGGGAGCATATACTAGTATCTATATTTTCAATGGGGACATATGCTACAATATTCCTTAATAAATAATTTATGTGCAATGATACTTAATTTCTTTTAAAAATTTTTACTTAAGCTATAAGCTATGAAAATAAACTTTATTAACCACAGTTCAGCTCATTTCATGTGAAAATTAATTTTCGATAAATTTATAAGAATCTTGTGAGAGAAACTACTTGATCTTTATCCGATAACAGATTAAGTGTTGAAATAAAAAATTTCTCTTCAAATAAATTGTAAAGCATTTCCTTCTACTAATAATTATTTATCCAAACCTTCTACACAATAATAATAGTTATACTATCTCATTATATTTAAAAATAATAAAACTAAATTTAAGCAAAAATATTTTATAATATTTTAAATTATTATTATTTTTTTTTTTTTTTGCTACAAATCATGTGTCCAAAATCTTTCCACAATAGTAACTATTTCTTTATATTTAAAAAATTAGAAAATCAAAATTAGAAAAAAGTTTTATAATATTTTAATTATAAAATATGTTATGTATATGTCCAAGATATAATAAGATGGTTAAGTAATGTGATAAGGTGGTAAGTTATTGATATTATATATATATATATATATATATATATATATATATATATATATATATATATATAAAAATATTTATATATATATATATATATATATATATATATATATATATATATTAAGATTCACTCAATTTTAAGGTCCAATAATGAATAATTACAAAAAAAAGAAAAAATACAATGTATATAAAAATTTGATCAAATATTAGGAAAAGAAGAAGTAAAAAATGATTTTAGTGGTGATCCCATTCAGGCTTCTATGGTAAACGTGCACTTTCCCCAGCACAAAACTTTTCTCCCAAGCCTGACCAATTCTGTGTCTTCTTTTTCTCCGCCTCCAACCCCAAAAACTCACAAGATTTATTTTCTAGTCCCTATCCCACCTCCTCTAATTTATTTCTAGTCCCTCTCTCTCTCTCTCTCTCTCTCTCTCTCTCTCTCTCTCTCTCCATATATATTTAGGCTAATTCTAAAAGCACTCCAAGTTTTACTTGAGATTAGTCTATTATGACTGCCAAATTTTCTAAGTTTTATTTGGATTTAGTCCATTAGAACTGTCAACAAAGTTAGCAGTTTTAATATTAAAGAGGTCAGTCTATTTTAATATTCAAATATTTTAGGACTGTCAACTCTGTCGGCGGTTAAACTTTATGTTAGAGCTGCCAACAAGTAAAACTTAGAGTGTTTTTAGGATTAACCTATATTTATTACTGCTTCCATTTTCCTTTCTCCCAAAGAAGAAACCCTCATCCAATCTGGCGGAGAAAAGGTCCACACACACACACACATATAATATACATGAAATTTGTCTTATTTTTCTGCTTTTCTATGAATATTACTTGATTTTTTTGATCCATGGAAGGCTTGTACGAAGGAAAAAAAGGGGGAGTTTCTAAGGAATTATTGGTGATTCTGGATGGCTTGGTTGGTGTGGGTGTGTATATGATGATATAAAGATTGCATTTTTGTTAAAGTTTTGGTTAATGGGTTGTTTTTTAATGCAAATATGGATTCGAGTGAAGACTAGAACGTAATTTTGTTAGAATTTGATGTTTTGATAAATATTTGGATCAATGGAAGGTTTGTATGTATATAATGATGCGTAGGGGATGATGGGTCTTGAGATTTTTCGGGACATTTTGAATTATGTTGAGGGATTATTGATGAATCTTGATGGCAATGGTTCTTAATAGAGCAGACTGGAATAAAGGGATTTGAGGATTTATTGTTGTTGGTGTTGGCTGGTTATGTATTTTCTATGCATTATATTTGTCTTGGGGATAATTGCCGTTGATATATTTAAATGTACTAATTCATGGTTGGGTTGATTGGAAGATTGATCCTTGTTTTGATCGAGGTAGGATATGCAGGATTAAATGCTTAATGAGGAAATTGTATTTGTATATGTTGTTTCTGAGAGCATTATTAGTGGATGGTGCTCAAAATTTCATCTTGAGGCCCAACATTTTGAAAAAAGATAAATGTAGAATAGGTTGGGTTTGTATGAGAATAGTAGAAAATGATAAATGAGCTTACAAAGATTGTGTGGTCAAAAATTAATGTGGGAAAAAATGTAAATCTAGAATTGGGCTTCAACTTGGGATCTACAAAATGAAAATCTAAAGAGATCTCGTTACAACAGCAAATGAAAGTAGAGCTTCTTTTAGGAAGGTACAAATCGATTTGCTAGCAGCAGCGACGAAAGCCCACAAGAAGTATCTGATTAGATCAGAGAAGAATAGAAGGAAAGAAGAACGAGAAAGGCAGCTTTGCTGGGGTGATAAGATCACCGTTGCTCAAAGCAAGATTCGCCTATATACGATCCGCTTCCAGGAACCAGCAAGTTCTAGAGAACTTCTGGAACGCTCGTCAGTCAATATTTGAGACTTGAACGGGCTTTCTGGACTTTACGGACTCCCTTAACTCTCTTATTTGGTGCATCTTTCAAAGGAGGCCAAGGGGCTCTATTTATAGAGTGGAGTGAGACTTCACCTCTTCTCCTATCCGATGTTGGACTAAAATACCAATACTCAAAATAGAGTTTGATATTTTAGATCATCCCACAATCAACATAGAAGTGTGCCAGTCCACGCCTACCCCCCCCCCCCCCCGAACACTCCCGTGCATGCACGAGACATCCTGGAGTCCACGTCCGCGTCCGAGTCCGAGTCCGTACAACAAAAATCAACTTACATCTTTGTTGGAATTAATCATTTTTTCTTCTAGGAAAATACTCCCACATGACACACACTTGTGCCCCACCACACCTCATGTGCACACCTCAACACAACAATGTATTATATTGAGATACACACCATTTGGTGTAGCCGATGTGGAACTATCTTTCCTAATCCAAAGGCAAAAACACCAACAATTCCCCACATATCTCAATATATGGGTTGAGCGTTCCCCACAGTGACTGTCCATCATGCATTAGGAGAGATGTCGCTACGACTTGAATTTTTCCGCATAGGTTAAATAACAGCATGATACAAGAATGGACTAAGCCTTGAATTCTGCACCATAATTATAATTTTTCCTACTCACATAATGACATCAACTGTGCTTCTGGCTGCACATTGAAGGCCTTGTGCCAGCCTGGTTTCAGTGTATAATTTTGGATGTCTATAAGTTTACCCTCAAGAGACGGCCTGATATCTCTGTCCATACACTATAGGTGAGTTCTTTATAAAGAGTCATAGCATGAAGCATTGCGCTTCTTTGCGGTGCTACGCCGCTATGACATGGCTTAAAGCCGAGGCTCTACCCCACCTGGGTACCTCATCGTAGTGTCATACTACTGTAGCATGAGGTCACAAGCCTCTTTGTAGTGCCAAACTACCCAGCATGAAGCCTTGCGCTTCCGTGCGGTGTTACGCCGCTATGACATGGCTTGCGAAGCCGAGGCTTTACCCTACCTGGTACCTCTTCGTGGTGTCATGCCACTGTAACATGAGGACATCGTCCTCTTTGTAGTGCTGTCTACCTCTCTTTATTACGATTATCATACAACATTATGCTACCTGTCTGTTTGCGGTGCTACTCCGCTGTGACTTGGCTCACAAAGCCGAGACATTACCCCTAACCGGGAACCTCATGGTGGAGTCACCCCACTATAGTATGGAGTTACACTCCTTGTAGTGCTGCGCTACCGCGCTTCCTGTAAAGCACTCCAGGCATTCACTCTGCCTGAGAACTCATTAAGGCATTTAAGCCAACCTTTCCACAGGATCCGTTTTTTGCAGAAAATAACAGTAGACAACAGTGGTTGTAGGTTCGTAACCTCTCCATGCCACAGAGGACAAGTACCCACCGTTCCTGATATTCTTCCAGTTAATAGTCCTCCCTTGAACCAAAAGCTAGATGCCTAGTAGATTTCTCTTTGAACTAATAGCATAAAATTTTATGGTAGGAATGTAATAACACAATATCAGAATGCCTTCAAGCCCATTTTACAAGCTGTGTCATCGACCAGCTGGCGCTTGAGACCCTTGGTGAACGGATCCGCCAGGTTCTCCTGACTCCGAACATCAATCACTGCAATAACACCCCTCTTGATGAGATCGTGTACTGCCCTGTGCTTCAACCGCACAGTCCTCTTCTTCCCGTTGAAGAGGTCATTTGATGCCACCGCCGCAGTCGCCTGGTTGTCGCAGTATATCGGTATCCCCGGTATTTGTGCTCCAACAACTGGAAGATCATACATGAGCTCCCAAAGCCATTCTGCTTCCTCCGCTGCGGTATCAAGTGCAAAGAACTCAGATTCCATGGATAGACCGTGAGAGCATAGTCTGCTTCTTCGATTTCCACGATATAGCAGCTCCACCCATTGTGAAAATGTATTCACCTGTGGACCTCTCACTCTCCATTTCTGAGCACCAGCTGGCATCACTGAAGCCTTCCACTACCGGCGGATCTCCGCTGTAGTGCAGTGCATATGTCTGAATCTTCTTGAGATATCTCATAACCCGTTTTGCAGCTTTTCAGTGCTCAATGACTGGGTTGCTCGTGAAACGACTCAGCATTCCCACAGCGAAAGCTATATCAGGCCTTGTGGCAGTAGCAGCATACATCAAACTTCTGATTACGCTTGCATACTCCAGCTGTCTGACGCTTTTCCCTGAATTAGGCTTCAGCTTCATATCACACCTGTACGGCGTATCGATCCTTGGAAGATCCTGATACCTGTAACGAGTGATCATCTTCTCAACATAATGAGACTGTGACAGCGCTAGTACAGTGTCTGTCCGGATGATCTTGATCCCTAAGGTCACATCAGTTTCCCCCAAGTCCTTCATACTGAACTTGCTCGAGATGAACTTCTTCGTCTCCGTGACACAGCCCATATCCGTACCTAGGATCAGCATGTCGTCCACGTACAGACAAACGATCACATCTCTTCCATCAGCAAACTTCGTGTAAACACACTTGTCCGTCTCGCTGACCATGTAGCCATTTGACCTTATAACCTTGTCAAATTTCTCATGCCATATCTTGGGAGCCTGTTTAAGACCGTACAAGGATTTCACCAACTTACAGACTTCGTCTTCAAGACCCTTTACGACAAATCTCTCTGGCTGTTGCAAGTAAATCTCTTCGGTCAGCTCGCCATTTAGGAAAGCCGTTTTCACATTCATCTGATGTATCACCATCTTTTGTATCATTGCGAGAGCAATCAACATTCCGATGGTGGTCATCCGGGCTACTGGAGCATACGTGTCAAAGTAGTCGATCCCCTGCTTTTAAGAAAACCCATTTGCCACTAGCCTGGCCTTGAACTTGTCAATGGTTCCATCAGCTTTCATCTTCTTCTTGAAGATCCACTTGCATCTGATAGGTTTTGCTCCTTCAGGTAGATCAACCAACACCCAAGTGTTATTGGAGGTGATTGATTCAATTTCATTGTCTATCGCCTCCTTCCAGAAAACAGCATCTCTGGTCTTCATCGCCTCATCATATGTAAGCGGATCTGCTTCCACATGATAGGTGATGAAGTCATCTCCGAAGTTCTTCGGTCTCCTCACACGCTTCGCTGACGGCTCAGCGAGTTCTGGTTCAACCGTTGTTTCAACAACAACAACTTCAGTTTCTTGCGCACCCTCATTGTTCTCCGGTATATCCGCAAGAATAATATTCATGTGTCTTGCAAATTTGTCTTCAAAATATTCAGCATCGCGAGATTCGATGATATAATTTGACTCAATATCAAGAAATCTCCGAGCATCACTCTTCTCGGCATACCCCAAGAAGATCGTCTTCGTAGTCCTAGTCCCCAGCTTCTGAATCTTCAGATCTGGGAGCTTTACATAAGCTAGACACCCCCACACTCGAATGACATTCAAGTTAGATCTGACTTTGATCCAGAGTTCATGAGGAGTTACGTCCGAAGTTGCATACGGCACTCTATTTTGAATAAAAGTGGTCGTCAATGCAGCTTCTCTCCAGTAGCATTTAGGAAGACCCGCAGTTAGCAGCATCGAGCTCATCATTTCCGACAACGTTCTATTCTTCCTCTCCGCTACTCCGTTAGATTGAGAAGAATACGGAGCAGTAGTCTTCATTGATGATTCCATGTTCTTTGCAGAACGATGCGAATTCATGAGACATATACTCTACATCTCGATCACTTCT
Organism: Iris pallida; assembly: GCA_029216955.1. Classification (NCBI taxonomy): domain Eukaryota; kingdom Viridiplantae; phylum Streptophyta; class Magnoliopsida; order Asparagales; family Iridaceae; genus Iris; species Iris pallida. Next base: position 18,830,734 of record JANAVB010015000.1, on the reverse strand, counting down.
GAGTAGTTGTAGATCGGTTTAACGTTCAGATTCAGCCCTGAAGTCTCTGAATTACTCGAATGCTGCATCCTTCTACTTGAGAAGTCATGCGAACGTGCACTTCGAGAAACACTTCGAACCGGCCTCTGTGGAGAATTGATAAAAGTCACAGATATCTGAGTGTACTAACTCCAGATGATCAGTACTTTAGTTCAATAGTCTGAGCAGCTTCCCAACAGTCTTGTATCTGCACAGACCTTAAACTCCTCCATCTCCTTACCCCCACATTCCGAAGATAAGGTCCCGGTAGGACAGCTTGAGTCTGCTTCTATCATAGAACAACTCTCAGTCCATTCAATAAAGTAATTTCATCGCCATCAGCAGAAGTTCGAACATCCCTTCAGCACCTAACATCTTTTCGAAGCATGTTCCTCGCCAAGAAATTACCATCTGGCTAGTACGAATGTCCATCTTTCAAGTCTGTATCAGATAACAGACTTTCTGAGATCAGATCTCCGAAAAATCTCTGGTACGTGCAACACGCATTCCAGTGTCCTTGTCGGTGGTTAATAACCACTGTCTCGATCTTCAGAACTTCTGCTAGATATATGTTCGACATCGAGACCTTCGTCATAACACGGCTCGTCCTTGGTGAACAGCTCCTTTGAGAGCACACGTGGTCAGATGCACTAGTGTCAGACCACTAGTCAGCTACCACGCTAGATAACTCAACCTGTGCAACAATAGCAACCAAGTTAAGTAATCAAAATAACCAAGTTTAGCTATACCTGCAATTTTGGTTTGGGCTTGGATTTGCATTCACTCTTGTAGTGGCCATTCTTGCCACAGTTGAAGCAAGTCACGTGGAACTTGGACTTCTGTTGCTTGAACGAATGACCGTTTACTTTCAGATTAGTGGAGTCCTTCTTGTAATGAGAAGCCACCTGCTTCCCCTTGAACTCTCTTGTCTACACCAAGTTGGTCTTAGCCAGTTGTTTAGACAGAGAGTCCATCTTCTGTTGAGATCGCATTTCGTCCTCAACGTGGATCTCTTGTAGAAGATCTTCCAAGCTAATGTCCAGCTTCTTCCGATGCATTCTAGCATAGAAGTTGCTCCAACCAGCAGAAAGTTTTGAGACTATCCCTCCAACGACAAACTTGTCGACGAGGGGCATCTTCTCGTCATCTAATCTTCTGGCACAACTTCAGGAATTCCTTCACTTGAGATAACATCGCCATCTCGTCTTCGAAGAGCCACTTGTGGTACTTCTCGACGATGAAGATTTTGGACATGTTCTCATCATCTTCATATAGCTTACCCAAAGAACTCCAGATCTCTTTGGCCTTCACCTTCTTGGAATATGACTCTGCCAGAGAGTCTTCCATAGAATTGAGAATCAGCAGTTTACAGATGCTGTTTTCTCTCTTCCATTTGCTCTGCTTGACGAGTGCAGCAGCAATAGCATCGGCAGTTCCTCCTTCTGGAATCGTCGGTTCATCCTCAATCAACACATGGTCTACGTCCACAAGTTGAAGATTAAGGGTGACCTTTCTCTTCCAGATTTGGAAATGTTCTCCGTCGAATTTCTTCAACTTGTTAAAGCTGGTATCGATGAGAGAAGCACGAGAGTTTTCCATCTTCTAATCTTGCTTTGAGATTGTTACTCCCGAGGCGTAATTTTCGATGGAAAATAGAGAAACGAAACAGTTGTCTCAATAGTAACAATGTTTCGTAGCAACACTTCAAAGAAGGTGCATCACAGAGATCTTTGGAGGATTCTGGGTAACGAAAATCTAAAGAGATCTCGTTACAACAGCAAACGAAAATAGAGCTTCTTTTAGGAAGGTACAAATCGATTTGCTAGCAGCAGCGACGAAAGCCCACAAGAAGTATCTGATTAGATCAGAGAAGAATAGAAGGAAAGAAGAAAGAGGAAGGCAGCTTTGTTGGGGTGATAAGATCACCGTTGCTCAAAGCAAGATTCGCTAATATACGATCCGCTTCCAGGAACCAGCAAGTTCTAGAGAACTTCTGGAACGCTCGTCAGTCAATATTTGAGACTTGAACGGGCTTCCTGGACTTTACGGACTCCCTTAACTCTCTTCTTTGGTGCATCTTTCAAAGGAGGCCAAGGGGCTCTATTTATAGAGTGGAGTGAGACTTCACCTCTTCTCCTATCCGATGTGGGACTAAAATACCAATACTCAAAATAGAGTTTGATATTTTAGATCATCCCACAATCAGCATAGAAGTGTGCCAGTCCACGCCTACCCCCCCGAACACTCCCGTGCATGCACGAGATATCCTGGAGTCCGCGTCCGAGTCCGAGTCCGCACAACAAAAATCAACTTACATCTTTGTTGGAATTGATCCTTTTTACTTCTAGGAAAATACTCCCACATGACACACACTTGTGCCCCACCACACCTCATGTGCACACCTCAACACAACAATGTATTATATTGAGATACACACCATTTGGTGTAGCCGATGTGGGACTATCTTTCCTAGTCCAAAGGCAAAAACACCAACATACTTTTCATGGAAAGAACTGATTTTTCTCTAGAAATTTTGTTTGTCACTGTTGTGCCATTACGAAGGCCTTCGTTGGCATGAATAATTTACTATGCGAGTGAAGTTAACTATGGCCAATAAGTTGGCTGGTTGGATGGAGAAACCTAACTGGAATCATGACAACAATCTTATCAGGCCACATCCCAAAACTTCTTAATGGATCTATCGGAAACATAGCTGTGCAATGCAAAGAAGTCTTTCCAAAACTTCTTTCCTTGCAATTGAGCTTGCCTTCAAGGAGCTTAGCTCCTTCGGTAAGTTGAAACCCAAGTATATTGCACAGCCATATCAACCCCAGCTTATGAGCATCTAAAGTGTGTTAAACCCAGTTTCTCAAGATGCGCAAACCTATAAGAAACCAAAGGTGAAGCTGTACATTGAAGAAACAATTATGTGATGATCAATTCTTGCTAGATGTTTTCCCGTGAATCATACCATGTGAGTATAGCAACGACATGATCAGGGCCGTTTCTGACATTCTGAGGGCCCTGTACAAATACTAAAAATGACCATTTTTTTATCACTCTAAAAAAGGGATTTTTTTTTCTGACATTCTAAAGGATATGTTACTGCAGTTTCTTAAAAATAAAAAATAGGAAGGCCTAAATCTAAAATTGGAGATTTCAAATTAGTAATATATATGGGGGTTAAAAATTTTGGAGCTTAGAAATGGCCCTGGACATGATGACGGCTAGCTTTTGACCCATATTATTGTGTATAGAGATTTTAAGTGATTTTATTATTGGAATAGAGACTACATATATATAGGAGAGGCTAGCCTCCTCTCCTATCATTTTAGGCAATGTGGAACTAAAGTCCAATAACACTTAACACATATATCAACACTCCCCCTCAAGATGGGCGAAAGATATTCACTAAACCCATCTTGTCACATCCTCTCATCATGCTGATAGAACTAAGCCCCTTTGTCAGTCCGTCTGCTACCTGATCTTTGGTTGGAACGTAGCCCAGCTCTAGTACTCCTTTCTCCAGCTTTTCTTTGATGAAGAATCTGTCAATCTCGATATGCTTGGTCCTGTCATGTTGTACTGGATTGTTGGCGATACTAATAGCTGACTGGTTGTCACACCATAGCTTCATCTAGGCTCCCTGGTCCAGCTTTAGCTCCGTCAGCATATTCTTTAACCAAAATAGTTCTGTGACTCCCAAGGCCATAGCTCTATACTCAGCTTCAGCTGTTGATCTGGCCACCACTGACTGCTTCTTACTCCTCCAAGAGATCAAGTTGTCTCCTACAAATATGCAGTAGCCCGATGTGGATCTCCTGTCGTCAGCACAGCTAGCCCAGTCAGAATCACAATAGCCCTCGATGCTTACATGATTATTTCTTCTGAAGATCAGTCCCTTCCCGGGGGCTCCCTTCAAGTACCTCAGAATCTGGTATACTGCGTCCATATGACCCTTCCGGGGGTCATGCATGTAGCGGCTCACTACACTGACCGCAAAACTGATATTAGGTCGAGTGTGGCTCAAGTAGATCAACTTGCCCACCAATCTCTGATATCTATCCCGGTCAACTGGTTCTCCAGCTTCAGCATCCAGTTTGAACTTCTGGTTTATCGGTGTCGTAGCTGGTTTGCATCCCATCATTCCCGTTTCCGTAAGCAGGTCCAGTGCGTACTTCCTTTGAGAAAGAACGATTCCCTCATTATCTCGAGCAATCTCAATCCCAAGGAAGTATCGAAGAGGGCCAAGATCCTTCACCTCGAACTCCTTGCCAAGCTTTCCTTTGAGTTGGGCGATCTCCTGCTCATCATCGCCTGTGATAATCATATCATCTACATATACCGCAAGCATGGTGATGTGGCCTCCACTTCGTCTGAAGAAGACAGTGATCAGCATTGATCTGCTGATATCCCATCCCTATCATTGCTCTCCTGAACCTGTCAAACCATGCTCGAGGAGACTGCTTCAGTCCATAGAGGAACTTCTTCAGTCTGTAGACCTTGCCTTCTGTCTGTTTGGTGCCGAATCCTGGTGGTATCTCCATATACACCTCCTCCACTAGATCCCCATGAAGAAATGCATTCTTCACATCCAGTTGGTGTTAGCTTCCACCCTCCATTGGCTGCCAGGGAGATCAAGGTCCTGACATTGCTCATCTTCGCCACTGGTGCAAAGGTCTCGTCATAGTCGATGCCGTACGTCTGACTGTATCCTTTTGCCACCAGTCGAGCTTTATAGCGCTCAACCTGTCCATCTGGGTTCTGCTTTACAGTAAAAACCTATTTGCATCTGACCGCTCTTTTCCCTTCTGGCAGTCTCACCAGCTCCCAAGTGTGGATCTTCTCAAGAGCTCCCAACTCCTCATGCATTGCCGCTTTCCACTTTGGATCGTTCTTGGCAACCTGCCAATTGTTAGGTACAGTAATACTATTTAAAGATGCTATAAATGCTCCATGAGAAGAAGAGATATGATCATAAAAAACAAACTTAGCAAGGTCCCAACCATATCTGTCCGGAGGATTTCTCGCATTACTGCGAGTAGTCCTTCGTGTAGGTAGTGGTATGGAAGAAGTAGGAGGAATGATATCACCTGAGGAGGGTGGTGGTGTAGATGAGGAGGAGGATGGTAGTGTCTCAGGAGTTGGGACAGAGGAGGATGGTGGTGTCTCAGGAGTTGGGACAGACGCATGCAAGGGACTTAGCACTGACACTGTAGGTACTGGTCCTGCAGTTTGCTTTTCTCTCCTGCTGTAGGTAAGTAACTCCCCCTGAGCCGTAGGCCTGATACTTCTTATCTCCTCCCCATGTTCTGCTTTACCTTCATGTTTCTCCTCAACCGTGCCTCTATGCCATATTTCTAGATCGGTTACCACCAAGTTCTCCATCTCTCCCTCTCGCCTTATACTGGTAGTATTAGGCGTGTTGTGCGAAGTTCCCTCCTGGCGGTAATATGGCTTATGCTCTCGGAAGTGGACATCCATACTAACGAACTTCTTCTTCTCTACTGGACTCCAGCACACATATCCCTTCTGAGTCGCTGAGTAGCCCACGAAGATGCACTTGACTGCTTTGGGGTCAAGTTTCCCAACTGATGGTCTGTTGTCTTTCACAAAGCACACACACCCGAACACCTTTAGTGGGAGTATCCCACTATTATTGTCTTGTAATACTTCGCATGGGGACTTCCATCCCAGGACTTTTGAAGGCATCATGTTGATAAGTTGAGCTGCTGTCAATACTCTATATCCCCATAAATTTTGTGGGACATTCATGTCGATCATCATACTTCTTGCGGTCTCTAGAAGGTGTCGGTTCTTCCTTTCTGCTACTCCATTTTATGCTGGTGTGTATGCACAACTGGTCTGGTGTTGTATTCCGTGTGCTGACAGGTACTCTGCAAGTGTCCTGTTGGTGTACTCCGTTCCATTGTCAGACCTCAGTACCTTCACTACTGCATTGTACTGAGTCTGGACATGTTTATGGAAGTCCCGAAAGCAAGCAAATACTTCTCTTATTTTTCATTAAATATAGCCAGGAGACACGAGATGCACAATCAATAAAGGAGACAAAATACTTATATCCATTCATAGTGTTAGTAGCACATGGACCCCAAACATCAGAATGTACTACCTCAAAAATAAAAGAACTCTTATGACCAGTACCAACATATGAGCTTCTAGTAAGCTTTCCTAACTCGCATGCATCACATACTAATATATGTTTATTTGATTTTGCATACATCTCTAGATACTACTTAGAGTATCAAAAGAAGAATGTCCCATCCTCCTATGATGAAGTATCAAAGTATCTTCAGTCCTCTGCTGCAGCTCTCCTATTCCAGCCTTCTCTGCCATAGATATCAATGCTGAGTCCAGTCCTTCCCGATCTAGGTACCACAGTCCCTCATGCCAGGTGCCAGTCCCAAGTCTGCGTCCTGTCCCTTTCTCCTGGAAGATCACCTTAGGAATATCAAAAGAAACAGTGCATTTTAGTTGGAGAATTATAGAACTAATAGACAAGAGACTGACTGGAAAGGATGGAACATGTAACACATTGGATAATCTTACTGAACATGTACAATTAACAGTACCCTTACCGACCACTGGTTGGAAAGTGCCATCTGCAGTCTGAATGCTGTCTGCTGGTGCTAGGTGAGTGTATGAAGAAAACTCACTAGCGTTTCCGGTCACATGCCGAGATGCTCCTGAGTCGATAATCCAGTCTGACGTTTTAAGGGAAGACATAGGTGCAAGAGCGAGTGACTCGTCAGTACCTTCTGATGGGTGAGCATACATAGCAGCGTTGCCTCCGAAGAATGGGGTGGATGTCTCCTCTGCTCCGCTCCTCCTGTCTCCTTCGGTCGACGCTCTCTGCTTTCTCTCCAGCAGGTCCAGCAGTACCTGATCCTCCTCAGTAAAGGTACTACCAGCTCCTCCATTCCCTTCTGCCACCAGCAAGTTTGCCCGATAGCCTCCTCGCCCGCCTCCTCGACCACGTCCACGTCCAATATATCCTCGTCCTCGTCCACCACCTGAGTCTCCCTCCTTAGGTGGTTTGGTACAAGCATATCGATGATGGCCCATCTCCCCGCAGTTGTAGCACTGCCGATTGTGTTGCCAGAGCTCCCCCTTGGATCCTGTGTCGCCCGAGCTAGCAGCTTCTAGTGCTGACTTTGCTTCGGGGGGACCACCTGTCCCTGTCTGTAGTCTGATCCGCGTCTCCTCCTGATCATGGCTGAGATAGCCACCTCGAGACTAGGGATCTCTGGTTGGGCGAGGAGTAAGGCTGTCCTCTGTGCAAATGCGGCAGTCAGCCCTTTGAGGAATTTTATCGTCCTCTCCTGCAGACACACATGTCTCTCCTTTCACTTCGGGTCCCCGCAGCTTGCCCGTTTCGAGGAGTGATTATAATCTAGCCAGAGACGCTCCAACTCCGTAGCGTACTCCTATACCGTCTTCTCCCCTTGTACGGTGTCATCGATCTTCTCTTTTATCTGGAAGATCTGTAGGTTGTTTCCCACGTCATCATAGGTTCTCCTCAACTTCTCCCATACGTCTTTCACCATCTCATTGCCATCTACTGTGGAAGCAATAGACTGGACTAAGGAATTGAGAAGCCAGATGTAAATCACCATATGAGTGAATTTCCACTCGTCGCGTCCTGTCGACCCCTCTTTCGGCTCTATCTTCTCGTCGGTCAAGAATCCCTCTAGGTTCTTTCCTGCAAGGGTTCTTCTCACCCGCCGTGACCAACTCAGATAGGTGGTTGGTCCATCAAACTTCAGATCGATGGAGGGTAGTTCCAACTTTGGCAGCACTCGTGTCGTGCTATCACCAGCCGACACCTTTATCAACTTCATCAACGTCGCCACATCATCAGCATCCAGCTTCTTGAGGATCGCCTCCATCGATGCTTCTTCTCGATCACGTCACACTTACTCCACGACTCACGCTTGTCCTCATCGTCCTCTCCTAAATCCGAATATGTCTGGTTTCATCGGATCTAGGCATCATCGACATCTCCTTGAGAATCTCATATGAGATAAATCTTCAAGAACGATTTTAGGCTTCCCTACACTGTAGGTACCACAGATGAAATAAATCTCAAATTTAGGCTTACCTACACCGTAGGTGCCACAGATGAGATAAATCTCAAGTTTAGGCTTACCTACACAGTAGGAGCCCTAAAAGTGGTGTGCAAGGAGGCACCCACGGCAGTAGCAGCATCATCAGCGGCACAGCCGCAGCGGCAGCGGCTGCAGCGGCAGCAGGAGCGGCGCAGCAGTGGCAGCGGCACAGTCGCAGCGGCTCAGCAGCGGCTGCAGCGGCAGCGGGAGCAGCGACAGCAGCGGCGTGGGGGGAGGGGGGAAAAGGAGGGCGAGGTTAGGGGTAGGGTTTGTGTGGAAAAGGTGGCTCTGACGGTATTCTAAGCAAGTTTAGGCTCTGATACCATGTAGAGATTTTAAGTTATTTTATTATTGGAATAGAGACTACATATATATAGGAGAGGCTAGCCTCCTCTCCTATCATTCTAGGCAATGTGGGACTAAAGTCCAATAACACTTAACACATATATCAACGTTGTGGTTCGTTACTTCCTATCAGCTCATCTCCAATTTGACATTAGCAACTAATATGTCCTTTTCTTCAGAAAAAGGCTAGTTAAAAAGATTAGATTTGCTGAATGAGAATGATTAGATTAGCCATGGAATACATTGAATGGTAAGATAAGAATGATTGTATTCCTTGGAAGTTGGAGATCTTGCAATTGAGAATATGATGAGACAAAATCATCGCAAGGTGGTTTGGACATGTACAACATAGACCAATAGACACACCAATTAGGCGGAGCAATAAAATATTTGTTAAAGGAGCTGTTAGAATTGTGGTTACAACTAACCAAACTAAAATTGAGGGTTTGAAGAAGGATATGGTTTATCTTAATGTTTGATTTGAGTTGACCCTTGGCAGAGCTGCAGAGATGAATAGAAGCAAAGGATTAAAATCTGAATTGTGTCAAAAGCTTTCTTGATATAACTACTATATCCTTCTTTTCGTCTGAATCCATGTTTCTTTTGGTCTACCCCTACTCATGACATCTTCTTCAACAATAAACTTCTCATGCTATGGGAAATTATGATTGTGCATTTTCTCCCATTATGTCTTATATTGGATACAAAATAGTACTTGATTTCAATGTCAACTGAAAATTTGAGAGTTCAGCTTGGCTTAGAGTTAAATAGAATCGTCGAATGAGTAACTTACTTTCAAATTTTATTATCCTTGTCAGAATATTCAAATCACTAACCATATATTTACTATTGGTATTATTGATTCCAAAATTTCCCAGTATTACTATAATATGGTTTTCGTTACAATTTAATTTGAATGTACTTATTCCTTTGTCGGTAATCGACTTAAATTTGGTTTGTACTTCATATTAATTTCTATATTTGGCAATATCATTACCTCTTATACCTTTTTCTAATGATATCGTAAACGTCCAACCATCTATGTTGACATGGACACAAAAAAATGGTGCCCGTATCCATATCATGTTTGTACCCGTATTTGTGTTCGTATTGTTGGTGTTTTTCACTTGCTTTTAGGAACTTTTAGTCCCACATTGGAAAATCACCATGGTGTATATCCAAGGTTGTAAAAGGCGCTAGGCGTCAGGCCGGCGGCCACCCACCGCCTAGCGCCTAGGCGGCGTCTAGGCGGCCTTCTAATATTAGGCGGTCGCCGCATATAAAAAAAATATAGGAATTGAAACTATGCTTAAGTAGAAAATTATACCCCAAATTCAAAGCCTCTCATAATAATTAAACATAGTCAAATTCATAGTTACTGTTACTGTTACTGTCCACTTCCAATATAATGAAGAAGAAAAAGAAAAAGAAAATTAATGAAGAAAATTTTACTGTGCACAAAAACAAAATGTTACTGTTACTGTTACTGTCCATTTTTCTATTTCACTGAGTCACGTTTCTCTTCCACCGACTCAGACTTCACGTGAACATTAATGAAGAAGAAAGAGAAAAAGCAAAGTCAGAAGAAGAAGAACTAAAGAAAGAAAAAGAAGACTGAAAAAGAAAAAGAGTGAGAAGAAGAAGAAGCCCTAACCTGGTTGCTCCTGCTGCTGCGTCTTCTTCTTCTGCGGGCTGCTGCGTCATCTTCTGCTGCTGCTGTTGCTGCTGCTGCGTCGTCTTCTTCTGCTGCTGCAAAACGACTAGGCGGCCGCCCAACCGCCTCGAGCCGTCTAGGCGGCCGCCTAAGGCCGCTTTTCTAGCCGGACCGCCTAGGATCCGATTCCCGGCAGAATCTTGGGCGGCACCTGGCCGCCCAGCGCCTAGGCGGCACCGCCTAATCCCGCCTTTTAGAACACTATGTATATCTCAATATATAGCTATACTTGTATTGGAGTATGCACATGGGGTAAGGTGGCCCATGTGGGTTGATTTTCCTAGAGGGTTAAGTTTAAATCACAAGGAACAAACATTTGTTTTGTCACTCACTTTGGGAATCCATAGGAGCTAAGCCCTGAAGGGGCTAGCGACTCGGACTCAGGCGAAGGACGCAAAGTGCCGTTTTGATGGCGCACTTTGTACTTCGCACGAACGCATCGAGGCACATGGCGCTTGTACGCTCGTTTTATGCGCGAATTGCGTGAACGAGGCGTATGCTCGTGGAGTACGCATGTAGAGTACGCACGTGACGTACACTAGTGGCGTACTCTCCTGGCGCACTTTCGTGCGTACGAGAGTGGCGTACATTAATGGCATACTCTCGTGGCGTACTATCGTGCATACTTGCATGGAGTACTCGCGTGGCGTACTAGGCGTACTCGTGTGGGGTACTGGCGTGGCGTACTCGCATGGCATACCCTCGAGGCGTACTCGCGTGGGGTACTCGTATGGTGTACTCCCGTGGCGTACTCGCATGGTGTACTCGCGTGACGCATGAGGTAGGCACGGGGTACGAGGCACGCGGCGTGGGCGGCACTGTCAGTGTTCGGCGTGGGTGGCATTGTCAGCGTGCTGCTGTACGCTACTGTGTCTCGCATAGGACTCTGGGACCCAGATTTCTTGGGATCTGGTCGAGCACCACGTATGCGCACATTTGCATCTTTATGCGCGCATGGGTGTTGTTCTTCTCTATATATAGATATGCACTCTCTCTATTTGTGTTGTTGAAAAAACCAAAGAGTGCAGTGAGTTCGTGAGCTTCTAGAAAGCCTAAGTGTCTGCATCAAATTTGAGTTCCAAGTTCTTCCAAGAGTGATTAAGAGCGTTCAAAAGTTCTTACTAGAACTTGCTGGTTCCTGGGAGCAAATCGTGGATAGGACGAATCTTGCTTTGAGTACCGGTGACCTTGTTCACCCCAACAAAGAGTTTCTTTCATATATTTTTTTTGTCTTTGTTCTTTCTCATTGTAGCGTTTGCGACGCAAAGAGAAGAACACTTTTACACTTTGTTATTGTATTTTGCATTTTCTTGTAGTCAGTTTGTATGATATTCTTAGTGCTTCATTTGAGTTGGTTTGAGCGCAGACTGTGTCATGTGATTTCTTCCCCTCTCCCGGTGTTGGCTAGAGAGCAGACTTTGAGTCTTGCATAGATCTCTCTACTCTTTAGATCTGTCTTCGGGACCAACACGTATTCATGCAACATAGGTGATACATTGTACCTATTTGAAAATGCCCATATCATATATCAGTATCGTGTCCTTATCTGTATTTGTGCCCGTACTCGTGCAACATAGCCAACCATTTATACTTGCATAGTTGTATGACTGACAGATGCCACTTGTGAACTTGACCAATTTAATCCAATGTACCACACGGCTGATTGTATCTTCCATGTCCATGTGCAAGGTTGTAAAAGTCGCTAGGTGCTAGTCGGGCAGATATCGGGCGCCTAGAGCCTAGTTCGCATAGGCGGACGCCTAGTTATAGGTGTTTCAAAAAAAAAAAAAAAACATTGCTAAAAATTGCGACAATTGTCCATAAACTCAAAAACATGCAAAGTCAGGCGTCGGAGAACACTAGGTGGACGCCTAGGCGGACATCGGGCGCCTAGTGCCTAGGTGCTGCCTAGGCCGATTTTAGAACATTGTTCATGTGTTGGACGTGGACCATGGTACTAATGGGATGTTATTGTGCCCCACCTATCAGCCTCTTGTCAAATATGTGTTTGTAATTTTGTAAGAAAATTATATTCTAAAGTCATTCTTGGATACTTCAACACATTGAGAAACACACACCAAAACTTCTTTGGTACATGTTGCAGAAAGCGAGGAGTTCTATTTTTCTTTTAACTTGAAGACCATAATAGTCACATGACTCACATCAAGGATTTAGAAGAGCATATTATGATTTGGTATATGCTTGAGTTTAATCTTGCCTAGTTATGGAAATTTGTCGGTTCTCACTTCTCAGGTTGCTTGAGTTTAATATGCATTAATAGAATGTAGGTTTCACAGCTTGCTGACTGGTAACCAAAATTTCATGGTAATATTCTATTGCCCATTGGGTAGTCCTTCGCAAGGAATTGGGCACGCCTCAAAGAGGATGGAGTTAGGTCAATGTTTAGTCCTAAAAGCTTCACAGATGCTTCTTTGAAGCTTTCTCAGTGTTGATTTTGTATATGTTTTAAGCAGTTTTCATTTTGTTAAAGTTTGTTTCTCACTATGATAGTGTGCTTTTATATCTGCTGAGGGATTTCCTCTTTATGACCCAGCACCATTTTTCTTTATTGAATGCAACCTTTTTAAATATCAATGATGTTAATGTAATTGTTACACTCCTATTTTGTCTTCACTATATTGATTCTCAAGTTTATTGCAGGGTGCCTGGTCTCTGTGTTTGGTGTTCCATCTTCTTAGTTGATGAAGCTTTCTCTCACTCTGGCCGCTGTGAAAAAGTCTTGCAACTCTCGCACCTCTAAGTGGGTGTGTGGTCATAATGAAAGAGTGACCACATCATTCTCCCTGTACGGATCAAGAACATCTTATATTTGGAGACTTTGTCGTGTTTTGGAGGGTCTTTCTCTTGATTATGGCTAATGAGAGCAGTGGATAAGAATCAAATCTGCACAGCAGAGTAGTCAATCATTCTATGTAGTCGTCGTCGATTCCACTTTGTAGCTTGCACTTGTCTTTGTATCTGGAGATAGCCTCTTAATCTCCTATAGCTTCTCATCATTCGAATTATGAGTGCTTGAAGCTGTCTGGCTCTCGATTATAATGGTTATATTTGCATGCTTTTCCTCGAGCAACCATAACCAAAGATCAAAGGTATGTTAAAACTGTTGATAAAGTTTGTTGCTTGTAATTGCCTTTTAACTTGAGCTAAGTGTTCTAAGTGCCATGTCTTTCAACCTCCTTCAGAAGGTTCAAAAGTTGGGTGGTATGGTGCGTTCAAGTTCTGAAGAAAAGACTCGAGGTTCTGCGAGTACAAAAGCAAAGACTGATGCATATAGTCATTCAAATAATAGCGTGGAGCAACTTACAAGTCCCTCTTCTCATGAGGATTGCTGGAAGTCAGAAAATTTAAATAGTGATTTCTATCCGGATCAGGATAGTGAAGAATTCAATCAGAGGATGCGCATGAAAAAATGTCAGTCTCTTGGATGCATACTGGATGAAGATAGAGGTTTCTCTGGTGGAGGTGTCACAGATGATGATGAAATTGGGAGAGGGGCTTCATTTAATCATTCTCATGGAAAGAATATGATGAGAATGAATGGTTTGGTAAACGACATTACATCCGCTGAGTTATACATCCCTGAAAACTTGGAAACTTGTTTTCATGATCAGCATGAAGAACGTGATTCGGTTCAACCTTTCCATATGATTTCTGGCGATCTCCATCATGAATCTCTCTTCTCTATAGAGGCTTTGCAACAGTTTGATCAAGAGCAGCATGCTGATGTAGACGAGCAATCTGCTGACCGTGTGACTAACTCTGGATGCTTATCATCAGATATCCCTCCTGCCTTAGCAAGATCACAATCGGTAAATCACCCCAGGGACACAACCGGCGCTACTGAAGGTGTCTTGACTGATAAAGTCATGGGCCTTAGGTTCAGATCATTTGAAAATTTACATTCTCCGCAGGAATCTGATTTTGATAGGGAAGGTGCAGCTTGTCATGTAGAGTCGGAGAAAGAGCAGCTTCTCTCAAATGCATCTGCATCTGATTTAGATGGTAAGTCTAACAATGGATATGATTCCCGCAACTATAATGTGGTAGGTAATGAGGGAAAGGTACTTGAGACTGATGATGTCAAGATGAAGAACATTCAGCTTGAATCCCCCATCTTAGAATGTGATGAACTAAATCCTAGAGATTTCAGCATCTGGCGAATACAAGACTGGATTAGCAAAATTGGTATTGGCAGTGATTGTATTGTGGAAGAACCTGGGGATAGCTCTGCTTCATTTTCTAACCAAGAAACCACAAAGCTTGATGCTAGAAGTCAGCTTGGCAAGGAAGTGGCTTACAACTATATCTCATCCTTGACTGCCACAGCCTCAACAGCACAGATGTCAAATCTTGGATTGGTTGCTGTCCCGTTTCTTACTGCCTTTGTTGGACTTAGAGTGCTAAATTTATCAGGCAATGCTATAGGTATGCATTTCATACTGGCATCTTTGAAGTGGGATACCATTTGCATTAACTTCTAATTAATTTTACAAATGTATCTTGCTATTACTACATACCTTGTTCTGTTAGTATATGTGACGGTTCTCGGTAGCTGTTTAGATTACAGAAATCAGCGGTTTCTGATCCATTTTCGTTTCAAAACATGTCCGTCCAGTTCGTATTACTGCAGGAGCTCTTCCGAGAGGACTTCACATGCTAAATTTATCGAAGAACAATATTGCAGTCATTGAAGGTCTTCGTGATTTGACGCGCCTCCATGTATTGGACCTGAGTTACAACCGAATCATTAGAATTGGCCATGGTACGGAACTTTTTTGAAATTTTGTCCATTTTCAGCTTTAAATAATGGGAAACTATTTCAAATATTTTTTCTACTTGGGACTTGTAATGCTTAAATACAGTTTTTAATATCAAAGTCTGGTGCATGTTCAGCAATAATAGGAGAAAGAAGCAAAGTTTTGGTCTTCTAAGCTAAAGAAGAAAAAAAAAAAGAAGAGCGTTTTATCAAATAATAAGATGCACCAGAAGTAGGGGAGCCCAGTGTGGCTAAGACCGAAGTAGAGGGGACTTTTGTGTTCCTTTTTTTAGTAACTGTCCCATAAAACTAAAAGTTAGTTTATCAGAGTCCAGTATCTTTGACATAAGCAAGATAAAGGAGATTAAATACTATTAATATTATGGCTCTTTGAACATCCATTTTACTGTGGACAACTTATGGGATTATTGTAATTGTTGATTGAGTTCATATGTTTACTCAATTCTTTAAGAAGATCCACATTATGAAGGTTCACTCTCGTCATTTCTAAGTAAACGGACGCTATGCTTAAGGTGAAAATTTATTGTGTAGTATTGTCATTGGAACTAGAACAGATCTTGGTTCAGTTTGTTTTCTGCTCAGCATCAAGCACATAAGCTATGTGTGAATGAATTTATTTAGGTATTGGAACAGAAATTTTAGTATTGATCATTTAATTGATGAGACATGGCTCTTTAAAGGTCATGTAAATTAATATGATTTGGCTATTTAAAAAGGTTAAACATTCGGTCAAAACTAAATTAATAACGTGGATCTGCATATTGGACTACCTATCCGGGAACTGGCTGATACAGACGCCATCGCCTGTTAATCAAGGTTTGCAGTATCGGAATCGGTATTGGATCCTTTCTATGAGTATCTTTGCAGTTTTAATACTAACCAACTTGTCTTTTTAACTCTGAAGGTTTGGCCTCTTGTTCCTCCCTAAAGGAGCTGTATCTAGCTGGAAACAAGATCAGTGAGGTAGAAGGCTTGCACCGGCTCCTCAAACTGAACGTTTTAGATCTTCACTCCAACAAACTTTCTACTGCGAAAGGCCTCGGTCAGCTTGCTGCTAATTACGGCTCTCTGCAAGTAATTAACCTGGACTGGAATCCTGCCCAGAGGAACGTGGGGGAGGAACAGCTCAAGAAGCGCCTGCTCAGCCTCCTTCCGAACCTAGTGTACTACAACAAGCGCAGCGTCAGAGCAGGCAGCACGAGGACACAAAACAAAATGTCGCGAAGGCCATCACATGGTTCAGGTCTCCACAAGTTGTCGTTGAACCCCATCATCCGATCGAGTCATTCTGGAGGCCCATCGAGGCAGCTCAAGAGCGGAAATGTAGTCACTCGTCATCATATGCACCTACCTCCTGTTGCTGCATCTAAATCACCGGACCATATGCCGGAGGTTGATAACTAAAGTTCGCAACCAAGTAATCCTCCTATTATTAGACGAATCCTAAGCGTGGGAAATCCTTCTTGAATGAATAAATGGTAACAAATGGATACTTGATTTAGCCCTTTATATGTATTGCTCATGTTTATGTATCTAGCCATATGACAATTCTTGGTGTATTATTGCACTACTTCTTTCTGAGATTGGTTCTTTGGCTGATCTGGTAAAGTCTTGAGTTTGTTTTGTTTAACTGGAGGCTTGGAGAGTAATCTTCTGGGAGGAGAATGGCTTTCATTTTGCAGAGCCAAGTTTGCAATTGTATTTATAATTATATCTAAAATTGTTTCGATGTGAATATAAAGCTATCAACATGTAGCTCAAAGAAACGGATGATGGTCATGTCCACTTTATTCTTCTGTGGAGGGGGAAAAAAAAAATGATTGCACCTCTCAGTTTTCGACACGATATAACTAAGCTCGAAGAAATGGACTCCAACCTTATTTTCCAAAATGCAAGCGCCACACACGCCAAGTGATGCTAGGAGTATGAACTATGAATTGGATATTAATAAGAGCATGACCTGCAGTTGTGTGATCTTCTCTAGTAGTTTGTTTCGAGAAGATCAACCCTACCTGATTCGTTCTTCTACTTAAACTCCATTGTTGTAGTCAGGATTGGAATGAGCCTTCCAAGTTCTTGCAAGTTGCTCCAGAGATTTCGATTGTTCTTTCTACAAAATTGCCAGCATGTATTAGATTTCTTCACTCTCTTTTAAGTTTTGGTGCTCTAGTGTGACTTGAATGGATCAGCTGTGCCATTATGTTGGATCTAAAGACCTATATGTATGCGCTTCCCATGAGGCATACAAAATGTGGATTTGACAAGTTAGGTCATTTCCGCCAATATGGAGTGGCCATTTCCGCAACTAGAACTTGTACCCGCTAACACTTGCCAGTTTTTCTTGATCTAAGAATCTTGTTCTAAAACACGCCATCTCGGTGACCAAACAAAACAGACAGCATACCACTCTACATGATATCACAAGAAAAACATTTGGTTAGCCCAGGCACATCAAGTTTCTTGAAATATTTTACGAACCACCAAAAACATGCAGTGCAGACAGTGGCCCGACAACACCTCTCTCAGCAACAAAATCACTTCAAACTTTGGATGATGAACAAGAAAATTCTTCGACCGAATTAAAAATCGATATCCAATTTTAACAGCAGGATGACGACACAAAGTTCAGACAGGAAAGCAGACAAGACTACCATCAGTTTAATACACAGCATAGTCCTCTAAACAGAAGCCACATTCTGTATTCCTCATTCCATTACCCTGCCTTTCGACTCTAGTTCTCTGTAGCATGAAAGAGGAGTTAACATTAGAATTGAGCCTATTGCTAACAAAACAAAGTAACAATAAAAAAAACACAAATACAGAAGAAATTATAGCTAACATATAATAGAAACTTAAATAAGAGCTAAATTACAGGTATTGATTAGTTTGTTCCATCGACTTCTGTCAAGAGCTAGGTATGAGACGAGATAAAATTCATTATACCCATCCAGTAGCAATATGAACTTGCAATGATGAAAAAGGATAAGAATATGCTAAGCGTGTCATAATTTAAAGCAAAACCTCAAACAATGCAAATTTTACTTAATTAGCAAGCTCTGTACATGATCTTCGAAGAATACATGAGGCTATAAATAATGTTATATGATTGTCATCCTTTACCTTGATCTGATATTCATCAAGCATCTGCAAAATCAAGGCCCCAATGATACATGTAGTAAGCTCCATGCACAGAGCAACAACACATTAAAACAATGACATGTTCCCAAAAAAAACTCTTAACAAGATCATCAGAGACAAGGTTATGTGTGAATAAAACAAAACTAAAGTTGAGATAACTGGAAATAGGTGCGCATACCAACAATTAATTCCATAATATTTTATAAAGCAACAATAACCAAGCTTTATCCTGGATATTAGGAGTTGGCTACTTGAACACTTTTCCTAATTTAAAGTAAAAGGAACACTTCAATAATTAGGTGGACAGTTTATGACCATGCTCCTTGTTGAAGAGGATTAGCATCGTCAAGGGCGGCGAACCCACCATAGGAAGAGAGGGAATGACTGCTCCCCTTGACTTTTCTGTTTTTTGTATTTTGTCTTTGAGTGTCCTATATTTAATTTAATTTTATTAGATATTAACTAAATGATGGTTGCTCACTTGGTTCAGTTATGGGCTTCATACTCAAGAGGGATTAGAAGGCAAATCATTATGGAAAAAGAACCTTCAACCCACAAAATCCACGGGTGCCTCTTATCTGCTATGGACTTCAATAGTATCATCATAACACAGTGTATAAGATTTTAAACGCTCTGGACCTCTGTTGCACGAATATGGACACAGAATGCATGCATTTTCAGATAGGTACTAAGTACTCACCTATATTGCACGAACACAGACACAATAGGGATACACACACCATTTACCCATGTCCATGCAACAAAGTTCTGGACCAGAATAAGTTCTACTATTTGGAACCACTTGCCTCTGGTGAAAGATACGGGTATTGTTAGTGTTGCAGAGGACATAGCCCTTAACAGAGCCGAATGGAAGAAGACGATTAAAAAAACCGACTCCATAAATTTGGGATAAAGAGTTTGTTGTTGTTGCCTCTGGTGAACTGGGGCATGAGAAGGCTCGAGATTTGAATTAAAACCTGATGCAAAGTGAATAAGTATAAACATAACAACAAAAACAATAATGCATTCTTTATCCCAAATCTTTGGGATTGGCAAATGAAATATTTCTTCTCCATCAAATAAACTATAAAAATAATTTATATTTTACTGTTTAAGAGCCCCTTATAGTTTACATGATTTCCACTGCAATATCAGTTCAAAGTCGGCCCATTCAGCAATTCATGCAATACCGAAGTACAAGGTACATTATGTGAAAACACATGGACTAAGGTCCATGCCATGTAGTGCTTAACTAAAGTCTCCATATCACTAGACCAAGAAATAGCAACCGCCTTTCTTACAAGCCAAACTAACATTTTACATACTAATTTCTGCCTGCATAAACAACCTATAAAAACCAAGGTTCACAATATCAGTATCGGAATCAGTATCGGACCATTCCTACGAGTATCGGTATCGGCGATATTGGCAGTTTCAGATCGGAGCATCGGTTTTTTTGGTATAGGAAAGCAAATAATTATTAATAAATTATTAACATTTTAAAAAAATATTTTATACATTTAAGCATAATTTTAAGTACTTTCAGACTTCAGTGTTATTTTCTTTGTAGTTTTGAAATTAAATGAAATAGTAGTCACCCTTACCGATTGGTTTACATGCAATACATAAACTTTCTTCTTTTACATGCTTTTACAACCTTATTATGCTTTAAACCCTTGCTGATTTATCTTTTTCGTTCAATTTTCTTTGCCGAATTGACCGGAAAAGAAACCCCAAATGTCGATATACGTCAGTATCGGGTATCGGTTGGTATCGTATCGGGACATGCCAAACCATATCGGTATCGGCTGTATTGGATCGGTATCGGCTGATACTGTAAACTATGATAAAAACATAATGTCCAAACAGAAGATGCATGTGCATCGACAGCAAAAATACAGGTATGATACACCATAAAGTAAATGACCTTTAAAGTTTAGGTAAAACAATTTAGTTGGCAAAAAAAGGTGGCAGTAAATATAGCAGTACTTCACATTTGAGTAATAAGAGGTATAATATGTCGCGGACTATTGCGCATTAAACGCACAAACTTCTAGATTACACTGAAAAATACTTATGTGAACAACTAATTATTAGTTACATAACCATAGAGCAAATTTATGAGGGACCTTCTTGGGTTCCATGGCGGTGGCACTCAACTAGAATGAACAATATGAACATTGCCCATCTCTTCCTGGGATCCCCCTTCCAAACAATTTCATGTGAAAGAATACTGACCATCTAACTTTGGGCCTTTGGACATGGATAAGAGAAGAAAGAAGACTCTGTTGTTGATAAAGGAAAACTTTCAGAATAACTAATTAAACAAGATATGAATTTTCTTAGAGGAAACAAAAAATAAGAAACAACTCTGGCCTTCGGTTTCGGCGAGATAGAATTGTATGCATTTAAGGATGGACAGCCGCCTCTCATAGTGGTAGTTACGGGTTGTCTATCCCCAAGCGGTACAAACTCCTACCACAATACCCATCGGAGCACGATCCCTAGGGTGACGGACCCCGAAACTTGAACCCACGAAAAGTGAGAACACAACAAAATAAAGAAACTATTAGAGAGGAAGAGAGGAGATTGTTCCTCTCTTTTCTTTTCTAGACATGAATTATTATGAGACGGGAAGTATAAAAGAGTTGAGACTTTAAAGTTGCATGGTATAGTATAGCTGTTTGGATTACAAAGAAGAAAGAAAGAAAGAGAAGAAAAGATATATTGCACATATAGAATATATCATTGTTTACTTGATAGAATACATTTTTGATAGGTAGCATAATCATGCACTAGTCATAGAGAACCTATGCACAAGGTAAGTTCACCGGGCGTATCATCCTAGGAGGAACAATTAGTTTCATGGATCTTCAAAGGATGAAGTTGTTGCGGGGTATCGAAAACTCTACAATTAGGTCCACTATCCGGACTAGGAGAGTTTCGTTGGACGCTGCCCTTAACACTTGCATATGTAAGGTTGTGTCTAATTATGGAAAGTCATACATGGACCATCATATAGCTAGGACACATGCTAATAAGACTCTAACCAATTATTGCAGGGATGGATCGTCGTACTTATAAAATATAATATCTAACATTTGCTTTGCAAAGACAGGGATAACGGGATCCTATAATACGAACATTTTGTTATAATCCTTTGTTCTGCAGGGACAACTTCTAGCACTTGAGAACAATTGTTTTACTTAATTCTATATGTTGCTTTCATGCTTTACTTGGTTCTGAGAAATATGAAATATCCCCAAGTATAAATGTTAAATGAGAAAGAAAAAGAGTATTGAATGCTGTGCTTGAATAAAGAGAAATGAATGGAATATTGTTATAAGACCGTCTCTAATGGTTTTCAAAACGGCATACTAATACTTAATTGGTTAAGTATTTGTATGAAATAAAAATAAGGAAAGAATAGAAAGATCACTTAAGTGTAAGATGCTATAGATTCACGTGATTACCTTGTGTTTGCTTTTAGATAGGAGCAGTTTTGTCACTCACCGGTACATCTCAATCGTAGTTTGCAGAATCGGCCGATACCGATCAGATACGGTTGATACCGATCTAATGTGGCATATCCTGATCCGATATCGACCGTGACCGTTACCAACATTGGGGGTCTCCTTTTCGATCAATTTGGCAAAGAAAATTGAACCAAAAAGACCAAATCAACAAGGGTGTAAAAGAAAATAAGGTTATAAAAGCAGGTAAAAGAATAAAACTTATCTATCGCATGTAAACCAATCGGCAAGGATGACTACTATTTTATTCAATTTCAAAACTACTAAGAAACAACACTGAAAATACTTAAAATTATGCTTAAATGTATAAAATGTATTTTCTAAAATGTTAATAATTTATTAATAACTTTTCGATGCCAAAAAAAACCGATACTCTGATCCGAAACCACCCATACTGTCGGTCCCAATACTCATAGGAATGGTCCGATACCGATTCTGATACCGATATTGCGAACCTTGATCCCAATGTTCTGACCCTCATATCAGGTATGTAACTGGAAGACAATACAGGAGCTTGACGTGATAGCATATTTTGGATCGTATTATTCGTTTGAAGGTTTTATAAATTAATTAATGGAATGTAATGTATGGAACAATGAGTTGATTGTAACCTTTTGAGACCCTTCAGGATTTCAATGTTTCCTTATCTTAATTTTCCTGCTGCAAAATTTTATTCAGCTCGACTCGATATTAAAGGCTCAAATGTATTGCTTTCTATTGCATCATATCTTTTGAAATATTTCGTTGCGTAGGAATTGAGAATTATTTTTCCTATGTCTTGTACAAGTCAACTTAAGCTTGCATACGAGAGTGGGGCGTGACAACGAAGCCGGCGGTCTCTTCTTAAGTGCATACGATTCCATCTCGCCAAATCTGAAGGCCAGAGAAGTTTCTTTAATATTTTTTTCTGTAGAGAGAAGTTTCTTTAATCTTTATTTTGTAGTATATATATATATATATATATATATATGGGTCCGGCCCAAAAGCCCCGCCCGGGGAGCCCCGCCAAAGCCAAAGCCGGATCCGGACCCATATATATATATATATATATATATATATATATATATATATATATATATATATATATATATATTGAAATTGTAATTTTGTTGATAATGAATTGTTTCACCTACATCACATGCTTTTCATCATACAATTGACATCCTTTAACTCGTACAATTGACATCATATTCTATATTATGCACCATACTAATTGGAACAATATTCATCCTTCGAATATACATCTATCCCGTTCTTTCCAGATGTGCCAGACACAAGCTACTTTCCTTAAGCAATCATGAACCATCTTGAACCCCTGGCTCGAAGATCGGAGATAATCTCAATCTGTGCTTGCAGCTCCCTGGACACTGCTGAATCTAAGTTCAATTTTATTGCACTGTGTATTCCATATTTTCCATGCAAACTCACATTGAAAGACTAGATGAATGAATGTTTCCATTACCTGTATCCTCAACCTGGCTAACCTGTCTTGTGTTAATAGTCTTCCTCGCAGGGCTTTGAGCATATTTAAGTGCATCTTGAATGCAAGCCCCTTTACCCAGATAAATTTCGCTAGAGGGACCTGCAGACCAGCCGTTCTATTCAGCTCATATGCCTTCTTAAATTTAAAATTGCCTGTGGCAGTGCTGTTCCAAACCCAGGTGTCCGACTGCCTCTCTGGAATGATCTGCACGGCCGTGATGTCTGCAGCCAATTGTCGCCCGACTACCAGGTGCCATTCCTTATAAGGCAAATGACCGTTTCATTTCTTCCAATCATAGCATACATCTTCCATCCAAGTCTTTCTACTATGCTTTGATGCCCAGCCATGGATCAAACTAATAATGAGTGTTAATTCATTGGCCAATCTCTCTAGAGTCTTGATTCCTCGGCCAATCTCTCTAGATGCATGCAAGTCATTTGATCTTGCATCTAGATCGCAAAATAGTCTTATATGTTACCAAATAATTATTATTCAGTGTTTGAACCCAGAAATTGGCCTCTTTCAAGTACATGTTTTGCATCCATATAGCCCACATCTGACTTCCCTTCGATGAAGTTCCATGTCAGACGCAGACCACAATATCTCTAAATGGATAGAGGTTGTAACCCTACTCCTTCAAGTTTAGGCCAACACAAGTCTGTCCAAGCAATCGTATGAATTTCCCGCGCCATATAAAGTCGCACACAACTTTTCCACCTTCTGGATTGTTGCCAACGAAAGCATAATAGTATGTAGCCAAAACAAAGAGGTAGCTGCTACCACTGATCAGACCAGCTCAATACGTCCACCAAACGGTAAAGCTTGTGCTTGTCGTCCCTCTATCCGTCTCTGAACATACTCTACCATACATTGACACTCCTGCGCCCATGCAATTTGGCTGTCAGCGGCAAACCTAGATTTTTACTGGCAGACATCCTCTTTCAATTTGAAGAATTTCTTGAAGCTCATCCTGGTTCGTGCAACGGGAGTTGAGGTACACCTTACTTTTATTCCTGTTGAGATGAAGCCCCGACACGTCCAAACTCGTGCATAATATGCACCATAGCATTTAGTCCCTATTAAACGAGACCAAGAAGACTAGCAAGTTATCCCCATATATAAGGTATGACACGGTTGGCGAGACCTCCTTATAATTGGCCTCTTTCAAGTACATGTTTTGCATCCATATAGCCACACATCTGACTTTCCTTCGATAAAGGTCCATGTCAGCCGCAGACCCACAATATCTCTAAGGATGGATAGAGGTTGCAACCCTACTCCTCCTTCAAGTTTAGGTCAACACAAGTCTATCCAAGCAATCGTGTGAATTTTTCGCGCCATATAAAGTCGCACACAACTTTTCCACCTTCCGGATTGTTGCCAACGAAAGCAAGTATGCAGCCAAAACAAAGAGGTAGCAGCTACCACTGATCGGACCAGCTCGATACGCCCACCAAACGATAAAGCTTGTGTTTGTCATCCCTCTATCCGTCTCAGAACATACTCTACCGTACATTGACACTCCTACGCCCGTACAATTTGACTGTTAGCGGCAAACCCAGATATTTTACTGGCAGACATACTCTTTCAATTTGAAGAATTTCTTGAAGCTCCTCCTGGTTCGTGCAACGGGAGTTGAAGTACACCTTACTTTTATCCAGTGTTCTAAAAACTGGCCTAGGCGGCCGTCCACCGCACCGGAAAGGCCCTAGGCGGCTGGCCTAGGCGCTAGGCGGGCCTAGGAGGCCCTATTTTAAAATTTCAAAAAAAATCTAAAAAAAAAAAAACCCTTACCGGTAGTGGCTGTGGTGGACCGGTGGTGGTGGTGGTGGTGGTGGTGGTGCCTCTGGTGGTGGTGCTGGGGCTGGGGCTGCTGACGGTGGCGACAGTGGTGGTGCTGCTGACGGTGGTGGTGGTGCTGACTGCGGTGGTGGTGCGATAGTGGAGGCGGCGGCGGTGTGGTGGTGGAGACGGCGGTGGAGACGGCGGTGGTGATGGTGGAGGCGGCGGTGGAGACGGTAAGGAGAGGGGAGGAGAGAGGGAGGAGAGGAGAAGGAAAAGGAACCGAGAGAGGGGAGGAAAGGAAAGGAGAGGGGAGGAAAGGAAAGAAAAGTTTTAAAAAAAAAATTGAACTGATATGCTCGAACAGTGGAGCTTGCAAGCCCCAACCCACTACTTAAACCCAATAGGCTAACGAACTTTCCAAGTATGTATTTTTTTTTTTGGAATAAGGGTGAATTTATTCCTCGCATATAGCGGAAAAGGTATTAAAGTACAACATCACAACTCTCCATGCCCCAAATACTAATATTATGGGACCATTACAGATACATCGAATTCTATATTATGTAGAATTCCAATAGGAGGGGTAGTCAAGCCCTCAAAGATACGTTTGTTCCGCTCCTTCCAGATGTGCCAAACAGACGCAGCAAGACGAACTCTGGCTCTTCTAGCCCACCCCAGATCTCGGCCTCTGTGATCTCGGATCCAGCTGAGAATGCTCCGGATGTCTCGATCCGCCCCAACTCCTCCTCTCAGCTGTGCACACTGCTCAGTCCAAATGTGCCAGGTCATCGGGCAAACAAAGAAAAGATGCCCCATAGATTCATCGTCCTCATTACATAGCACACATTTGGCATCCGGAATCTGCATCCCAAACCAGAGGAGTCTGTCTCTCGTCATCAGTCTACCCCGGAGAATACGATATGCACATAGTTGCATTTTTCGTGCAACGTCCTTGCCCCAAATGAAGTCCACCTCCTCCGCCAGATCATGGTGGGTCCGAACCAAATCGTAGCAACTCCGAAAGCAGAATAGCCCGCACCCGCCCCCCGTACCTGGGCCGGCCCAGCACCATGTATCCTCCGCCTGGCTAGCGTCGATAGTAATAAGGCGAATCTCCTCAGCTAGCTGAGCGGTATAAGTATAACTCTCTGGCCTCCAAACTCCATCTCTAATGATCCGACTACAAGTGAGCCCCCTGCCCGCTTCTCTGTCCAGCTGCCCCCCCCAGAAGATCGAGCAAGGATCTGGAACCTAACCAAGGGTCCAGCCAAAGGTCGGTAGACGTCCCATCCTTCATCTGCCTGCAAATAGCGGTCTGAAGCACCGGTCGACACCTAAGAATGGCCTTAAACGTGACCGAGAAATTGTTGTCTATCCTGCAAGCCCAGAAGTTGGTCCTCCTCAGATATCTGTTCGCCATCCATTCTGCCCAGAGCGACCCCCCTTGATGAATCTCCAGGCCATCTTCACACAAGCTGCCTTCCTGACCGAACGGAGAGGCCTCAACCCTACTCCTCCTTCCTCCCGAGGCCGACATAACTGGTCCCAGGATATCGCGTGCATCCCTCCCCTCCAGATGAAATCAGCACATATGGCCTCCACTTTACGAATAGTAGCCGTAGGAACCTGGATAGACTGGAACCAGAACATCGTGATGCATGCAATAACCGAACGCACCAACTCGATCCTGCCGCCAAAGGATAAACCCGCAGCTTGCCAGCCTTCCACCCTCCTCTGAGCAAAGTCCACCAAGCTGTGACAATCCTGCTCTCTGGCATAGTTGACCGTCAGCGGAACCCCAGGTATTTCACTGGGAGCTCGCCTCTGTCCACACCTAAGGCGAAGGCTCTCTCCTCCTGCTGTGTACACCGGGAGCTAAAGTAGACTCTGCTCTTCTCCCTGTTTAACTGGAGCCCAGATAGCCGCCCGAACTCCTCCATAATGTCAGAGAGCGCTCTCATTCCCCGCATGGAAGGCTGGAGAAGCACCAATAAGTCGTCAGCATAGATCAAGTGGGATACAACCGGACTCACCAATCGGAAAAGGGGGACGATCCTCTTGCTATGCACAGTCGTATCCATCATGCAGGTAAAGTACTCCATCACCAAGGTAAATAGATACGGGGAGAGGGGGTCACCCTGCCTCAACCCCCTGTTGCTACTGAAGTAGCCATGCGGCGTGCCCTGGATGAGGACTGAGAAAGTAGGGGAGCAAATGCACTCCCTCACCCTCGCAACCCACCTCTCGTCGAATCCCATGGCAAGCATCAAGTGACACAGGAAGTCCCTGTTGACCGTATCATAAGTTTTCCGGAGGTCAAGTTTCACACAAGCCTTCATCCCCCCAGGTTTGCTGAACTCCCTCACCATCTCATGAGCTAGCAGGCTGTGCTCCGCTATCGACCAGCCCTTGATGAACGCTGCTTGATTCTGGGACACCAATCCCTGCATAATCACCTCCATACGCCTGCACATAAGATGAGTGATAATCTTGTAAAGAAAGTTACAACAAGCAATGGGCCGGAAGTCCGCAAGAGAAGTCGCTCCCTCCTTTTTAGGAACCAGCGTCAGAAAAGTGTGGTTCATCTCCTTCAGAAGCCTGCCCTCCACAAAGAACTCCTGAACCGCCGCCAGGACATGGGTCTTAAGCACACCCCAGTGTCGCTTAAAGAACCCAGAAGAGAAGCCATCAGGCCTGGGAGCTTTGTTGGGATTGGCCTTCATAACAATATCCTTCACCTCCTCCATCCTCACAGGTGCCAGAAGCAAACTGTTCCCATGTCGGGACATCAGTCTCTTCGTGACAAGTGCAGAGAACGTGCTGGAGTAATCTGTCTGCTGATAAAGAGCCGTGTAGAATCTGACGGCCTCCTCCTGAATCTCCACCGGGTCCCCAACAAGCCGTCCCTCAGCATTCAGTAGTCTTGGAATGCTGTTCCGGTGCTGACGGGCGCGGATCACATCGTAGAAGAATCTGGCGCAGCGGTCTCCATCTTTAAGCCAGGTACATTTAGCCCTCTGTGTCACACTAATCTCCTCCTGCTGGCGCATAGTGCTAACCTCCTCAATCAGGAGCTTCTCCTTGGCCGCCAGCTCCCCGTTCAGAATGTCAGCTTGGAGGGCCACCTGGGTGTCCCGAAGCTCGGCTTTCTTATCTGCCAGAGAAGTCCGCGGAATCGTCTCCACCCACCCCCTGATAGCCTGCTTGAGCTGCTTTAATTTGTGCACCATGCGAAACTGAGCCGTGCCCTCCCGGAAGTGCTGCATCTCTCTCGTAACCACCTCCTCATATCCAGCCGACAGATACCAGCTATTGTTATACCGGAATGGCCTCGCCCTCAGAGTAGGTCTCTCACCGAAGCCAACCCGGATAGGAGAATGGTCGCTAGTACCCGCCGCCAGACCTTCCGCCACCGAGTTCGGGAAGCACCTGAACCACTCACTATTGCCCAAGGCTCGATCCAACTGGCAAGCAATCCGGTTCTGAGTAGCCTTGTTGTGCCAGGTCCAGATATGTCCGGCTCGCTCCAGCCCCCGCATCCCTGACAGTAGCAGACACCTCTGGAAGTCATATAAGATCGAATCCGGAACAGGACGACCTCCCACCTTCTCATGGCGAAGCAGCATAGCATTGAAGTCCCCCATGATGAGCAGAGGTAGAGACAGATTGTCCGCCATGAGACCCAGATGCACAATGTCCTCCCACAAAGCCTCCCGTAGTCTCCTGTCATTGTGCCCATAGACAGCCCCCAGGATGAATCGGAACCCACCTTTGTTCACAAAAGTAACACCGATGAGTTGTTTTGATTTGTGGATTTGCACCCCTTCCCAACTTCCTTTGTTCCACCTAACCCAGATCCTTGCCATACCACAAAGATCTAAGTTGTGAATGTGATCCCAGTTTGCCGGAGTCCTACGCGAGAGCATAGCGGCCCCTCTAATCTTCGTCTCCAGTAGGATGGCAATGTCACACGCCTCTCGTCTCAGAACCCCTCCAATCTCCCTCCATCGTCCTATGGAACACCCCCCCTAATGTTCCATGCTAGGACCGACATCTAATAAAGAGAGGATGGGTCCCTCTGGCACTCGTCTGGATCGACACTCGAGGGAAGTGTCTCATCCGCCTGGTCAATGATAGCATCTACCATAGAAGAAGGGGCAAGGTGGGCCTGTATCCTGCTGAGTGTAAGGGCCCAGTCAGGATTGTCTTCAGTCTGGTCATCCATATCCCTCGTCTGAGAGATATCCTCCCGTGTGGCCGGAGCATGCCTTTTCCTGCTGCTGTACACCATGATCGCCGGGGAGGCCTCCGTCACCATCTGACTACCACCAGCCGCGCTCATACCCCTGGTCACGATGGTCCTCTGTGGTATGAACGGGACCAGTGCACCCTGCGTGCTCTCCTCTCCCTGCGGTGATCCTGACTCCAACCTCCTGTCAACCTCCATCCTTGTGTCCTCCTCCCGATGTCTGACTGGCTCCGTCTCCCCGGTAGGTGACTAGAGGTCGTCTCCTTCCTAGTTACCTCCGTCTGAGTCGTCTGTGGCCTGGCAGTCTCCTTTCCCTTGTATTTGCACGCGCTGGTAGGATGCCCAAAGCACTCACAGTGAGAACACATAGGGGGAACCCAGTCATATTCCACTGCCTGTGTCAGAACCTCCCCAGACGGTACCTGATACTCAAGCGTACTCGGCAGCACAGAGCCCGCCTTGATCTCCACGAAGACCCTGGCATACATCAGTCTGGTACGAAAAGTAGTGGCCTCGTCTGCTTTGATCGGCTTCCCCACAAGACTGGCAAGTCGCATGAGAAGCGGGATACTCCAATACTTCACTGGAAACTCAGGGAATCGGACCCAGATGGGGATAGCGTTCAGCACCTCCTTCTCACACCTTAACTCCGGCGTCCACTCCTTCAGGATAATGAGTCTCCCGTCAAACGACCACGGCCCACCCTGTAGGATCCTGGCCACATCCTCCGCTAAATCAAATTTGACATAATAGAACCCGTTCTCCCGAGAGAAGAATTCCATGCTCCCTTTGGGTCTCCAGACCCTCTCCGCATATCCCCGAATTTGGCCATAGAACGGCTTGTTTCCTAACACATATAACACCAGAGTGTTCTTCCAGAATTCGGAAACAACCGCTATTCTTCAGCTGGGAAATACGTCCGAAGTCCTCCTCCAACCGACATCGGTGGGACAAACTCCATCGACATCGGGCTTTTCTCAGTCACTGGCGTGCAGGCCTCTTTCCATGACCGAGGCCTCTGTTCCGCAGTGAGCGGCCTGATCGGGGGGTTAACAGGGCCCTGGCCTGTCTTGCTGGTATCGGTAGCAATACCCTTAGCCTTCTCGGCCGCCGTCGCCTTAGGCCTCCAACCCGGGACTGATCGCACCGTGCCTCCCCCCCGGCGCCGGGGATCCATAGCGCCAATCAGGGATCGATTCCCCTGATTTCCTGGACGCGCCCTTCCTGAGCCTTGGGACTGTGCTCCTCTCCGTCCTCCAGTCCGTCGTCTCGTCACAGTCTGCCAGCCGGCATCCCCAGAGTTGTCCCCTCCGGACCCGAACTCGAAAACGGAAGACTGTCCTCCGAAAGTGCCACCCCCGCCTCCGCCCGACCCCTCCCCGCATGAAGGGTTCCCGCCACCGCCCCCTGACCCTCTCCCGCGGGAGGATCCGCCGCTGCCGCCCGGCCGGGGGTCGCAGGACCCGGCCCCGCTGCCGCCCGACCCCCCCCCCCCCCCCGCCTAGGGGGGTCCCGCCGGTGCCTCCCGACCCCCCCCCCCCCCCGTAGGGGGGGGGTCCCGCCGTTGGGGCTGCCGAGCAGCCGTCCGCCCCCCCCCCCCCCCCCACCCCCCCCCCCCCCGTTCCTCCCAGCCGCCGAGGCCCCCTCCCCGCAAGCGGATCGGGGGGTAGGGGGGGAGGAAAGGGTGAAACCCTAGATTCGGTCGCCCGATCGCACGGAGCAGCCGCCATCGAGAACTTCACTTATGTTTGAGTGTGCATATATATATGGAAAAAGGATAAATTTTATTCTACGAACATCTCAGTAATAAGTAATACAGTATATAACTCTCCCATCTCTCACATCCCGTTTAAGGGACCATTACAGTTACATTGAATTCTAAATTATGTAGAATTCCTACAGGAGGGGTTATCAACCCCTCAAAGATACGCCTGTTGCGTTCCCTCCAAACGTGCCAAACCGACGCTGCAAGGCGAACTCTGGCTGTCTTGGCCCAACCATGCTCCATGCCTCGGCGTTCCCTGATCCAGGTGAGGATCCCCCGGATGTCTCTAGCACTGCCACCTCCTCCCAGTGACCTCCTACACTGCTCTGACCAAATATACTAAGCCACAGGACACTCAAAGAATAGGTGACCCATGGATTCGTCCTCCACTCCACACAATACATACTTCGGGTCAGGAATCTGCACCTCAAACCTGAGAAGTCTGTCCTTCGTCAGCAACCTGCCTAATAACAGCTTGTAGAAACATAACTGCATTTTGCGAGCAATCCCCTTTTCCCAGATAAAGTTGTACTCCGTGATCCTATCCAGAGAGGTCCTAACCAGATTGTAACAGCTTTTGAAGCGGAATACCCCTGCCCCTCTATCAACATCTGGTGGGTCCCATCTCCAGGAATCAGCAGGTTGGCTAGTATCAATAGTGACATGTCGTATCTCCTCTCCAAAATGTGCCGTGTACTAGTACTCCTCATGTCTCCAAGTCCCATCTCTGATGATAAGATTGCATTTCAGCCCTCCGTCCGCCTCTCTGCCCATCTGGTCACCTAAGAACTCCAAAAGGGACCTATTGCCCATCCACGGATCGAGCCATAGATCAGTGTTTGCCCCGTCCTTCATGATCCGACAGATAACAGACTGAAGTACCGGTCTGCACCGAAGAATAGCCTAAAATGGTACCGAGAAATTGTTATCGATCTGACAGGCCCAGAAATTCCTCCGCCTCAAATATATGTTAGTCATCCACTCTGCCCAAAGAGATCCGTCCTTGATGAACTGTCAAACAATCTTCACCCAAGAGGCCTCCCTAACCGAAAGCAGTGGTCTCAACCCCACCCCCTCCTCCCGAGGGCGGCAGAGTTGCTCCCAGGAGATCGCATGCATTCCCCCTCGCCGGATAAAATTGGCACATAAGCTCTCCACCTTCCGGATGGTGGCCACTGGAATCTTAATCGATTGCAACCAGAACATAACAATGCCAGAAATGACAGACCTCACCAGCTCAATACGACCACGAAAAGAGAGCCCAGCTGTCTGCCAACCTTCCACCCTCCTCTGAGCAAATTCCACCAGGCTGTGGCAATCCAGATCCCTAGCATAATTGACCGTCAGCGGTACCCCCAGGTACTTTACCGGTATGTCACCTTTCTCCACTCCCAGAGCAAGGGCCCTTTCCTCCTTGAGGGAGCACCGAGAGCTGAAATAACCATGCTCTTCTCCCTATTCAGCTGAAGTCCAGACAACCGCCCAAACTCCTCCATAATCTCTGACACTGCACGCATCCCCCGCATAGATGGATGTAGGAGCACCAAGAGGTCGTCAGCATAAATCAGGTGGGACACCACTGGCTTAACCAGCCTGAAGAGAGGGACAATATTCCTACTATGCACAGCCAAATTTATCAAGCAAGTGAAATACTCCATCATGGGCGTGAACAGGAACAGGAAGAGAGGATCTCCTTGTCGAAGGCCCATGTTGCTCCGGAAAAATTTATATGGAGTACCCTGGATGAGGACCGAGAAGGTAGGGTAGCAGATGCACTCCCTCACCATTGCCACCTACACCTCATCAAAATCCATGGCTCGCATAAGGTGGCAAAGGAAGTCTCTGTTGACCGTGTCATAAGCTTTCCTCAGGTCAAGCTTCACACAGGCCTTCATCCCTCCTGGTTTGTTGAATTCTCTTACCATCTCATGAGCCAGCAAGCTGTGCTCTGCAATCGATCTACCCTTGATGAATGTCGCCTGATTAAGTGAGACCAGTCCCTGCATAATCCCCTCCATGCGCCGACACATAAGGTGTGTAATTATCTTATAAAGATAGTTACAACACGCAATAGGTCTAAAGTCGGCGAGGGATGTCGCGCCCTCTTTCTTTGGAATTAAGGTCAGAAATGTGTGGTTAAGCTCCTTCAGCAACTTTCTCTCAATGAAGAACTCATGCACCGTCTCCAGGACTGGGTGCTTAAGCAAGCCCCAGTGCCGTTTATAGAACCCGCTAGAGAAGCCATCAGGCCCGGGGGCCTTGGTGGGATCCGCCTTCATCACAATAGCCTCCACCTCTTCCATACACACTGGAGCCAGCAGCAGGCTGTTCCCATATGGTGTCACCAGCCTCTTTATGACTAGATCTGGGAACGTGGTGGAGTAGTCTGACTGATGATATAGCTCTGAGTAGTACCTAAGTGCCTCCTCCTGAATCTCCACCGGATCACCAACAAGCCTGCCCTCGCCATAAAGGAGCCTGGGGATGCTGTTCCTGTGTTGTCTGGTACGGATCACATCGTAAAAGAATCCGCTACATCGGTCCCCATCTTTGAGCTGGGAACACTTGGTCCGTTGTGCCGCGCTGATCTCCTGCTGAAGCCTCAGGATGTTGACCTCCGCAATCAGATCCTTCTCCCTGGCCGCCAACTCACCGCTCATCATGTCTGCCTGCAAGGCTTCCTGAACCTCCCGAAGAGAAGCCTCCTTATCCTCCAGGGAAGACCGTGGAAGCATCTTTACCCAGTCCCGAATGGCTCTCTTCGACCATTTGAGTTTTTGTACCATGCGAAACTGAACGGTGCCCTCCTGAGAATGTTGCAATCCCCTCATAACTACCTCCTTATAACCAGCAGAGAGGTACCTGCTATTGTTGTACCGAAACGGACGAACTTTCCAAGTGGGCCTCTCAGAGAAGCCTACCCGGATAGGAGAGTGATCACTGGTCCCAGCAGCAAGTCCCTCAGCTACGGAGTTCGGGAAGCAGCGAAACCATTCACAATTTTCCAAAGCCAGGTCAAGCTGACAGGTAATCCTGTTGCAAACCGCCTTATTGTGCCAGGTCCAGATGTGTCCTGCCCTCTCCAGGCCCCTCAGCCCGGACTGGAGGAGACACCCCTGGAAGTCGTACGGGATCTAGTCAGACACCGGGTGCCCCCCCCCCCCCCCCACCTTCTCTCGCCGATGCAGCATTGCGTTGAAGTCCCCCATAAGTAACAGAGGTAGATGCAAATGCTCTGCTATACGTCCTACTCGAGCAATGTCTCCCCACAGGGTCTCACGGAGCCTCCTATCGCTGTGCCCATAGACCGCATCAAGTATGAAGTAGAATCCTCCTTTATTCACAAAGGAGATGCCAATAAGCTGCTCTGTCATCAGGATATGTTCTCCCTTCCAACTATCTCAGTTCCATCTAAACCAGATCCTAGCCACATCGCATAGGTCCAGGTTGTGTATATGCCCCCAATTTGCAGGTGTCCTGTAAGATAGCGTCGTCGCCCCCCTAATCTTCGTCTCTGGCAGGATCGAGATGTCACACTTCTCACGCTTTAAGACTCCACCAATTTCCTTCCATCTCCCAAGGGAGCACCCTCCACGAATGTTCCAGGAGAGGACCGACATTAATTAATTAATGTGGAAGTCCCCCTGAACTCCATCTGGACTAACACCCGAGGGAAGTGTCTCGTCTATCAAATATATATCCTCCACCGTCCCGGAAGTCAAGGTAAGGTGTGCATGTATCCTGAATAGCGTCACGGACCAATATGGGTTGGCCGCGGTCTGATTATCGAGACCCCCCGAAGGGTGCTCATCCTTCCATGGGAACGGGACATGCCTCTTCCTGCTATACACCTTTTTCACCAAAGAGGCAACCATCCCATTCTGTCCGCTAACTAGGGTCGTCATACCCCTGGTCACCATGCTCCTCTGGGACGTGAACTCAACCATCGCGCCCTGCGAACTCTCCCGTCTCAGCAAGGTGTCCGACTCCGGCCTGCACGCAGGAAAGCAAATCCAGACAGGTATCGCATTCAGAACCTCCTTCTCACATCTTAACTCATGAGTCCATTCATTCAGAATGATAAGTCTTCCATCAAACGACCAGGGCCCTCCTTGTATAATCCTGGTCACATCCTCCGCCATACCGAACTTCACAAAGTAGAACTCATTCTCTCTGGAGAATATCTCCATGCTCCCCTTGGGGCACCATACACGCTCTGTATACCCCCGGATCTGTCCATAGAATGGCTTGATGTCCAGCACATACACCACCAGCATGTTCTTCCAGAATGTCGTTACCTCAGCAATTTCATCTGCCGGGAAGTATGCCCGGAGGCCACCTCCCACCTTCATCGGTGGCACATACTCCATCGACGTCGGGCTCTTGGGCCCCACCGGCATGCAAAAGTCCTTCCAAGATTTGGGTCTTGTGGCATCGGTGAACGTACGAGGTGCGACACAGGAAGGCGTCGAGCTATGTCTCCCTACCGCCCCAGCAATACGTTTTCCTTTATCTGCCACCGTCACCTTGGGCCGCCATCCTGTCCCTGCGCTTCCCGATCCACCCCTCGGCCGTCGGGAGCCACCTTGGCCGTTTGACGGCCTACTAGTGTTCCGACCAGAGCCCATCCGACCCGTTGTCTACGTCAGGACCCCTCTTCTCCCTCCCAGGCGGCATCTCGCCACCGTAGTCCAGCCTTAGACGTCGCCTCGGCCATCCTGGGTCCCAGAACCGAACCCGAATTCGAATGTCGGAGCGTTTGACATGTCCGATGTGTTGGTCGTCGGCTCCCCCCTCCTCCTCACTGCCCCACCGCCTGGAGAGGGTCCGCCCGACCCCCCCCGGATGTATATATATATATATATATATATATATATATATATATATATGGGGGAAAAAAATTAGTTCGGCGTCTAGGCGGGCCCTTGGCGCACCCTCCGCGTAGCGAAATTTATAACACTACCTTTATCCCTATTGAGATGAAGCACCGACACGTCCAACCTCGTACATAATATGCACCATAGCATTTAGTCCCCTATTAAACGGGACCAAGAAGACTAGCAAGTCATCCCCATATATAAGGTATGACACGATTGGCGAGACCTCCTTGTATAGTAGGACAATATTCTTCCTATAAGTCTCAAGGACCATCAAACATGAGAACTACATGACAATAGTAAACAGATACAAGGAGAGAGGGTATCCCTGACGCAGACCTCGATTGCTCCTGAAATAGCCATAAGGTTGCCCCTTTATAAGAATCGAGAATGTCGGGGTAGTGATGCATTCATGAATCCTATCCATCCATCTAAAATCAAATCCCATAGCCAGCATGATATAACAACCGAAATCTAGGTATACCATGGCATATGCTTTTCTGAGGTACAGCTTCATGCATACCTTATTTCCACCTACTTTATTAAAAATTTTGATCATCTCATGAGTTATTAAATATTCTTTGCAATTGATATGCCTTTGACAAACACAACTTGGCTGGGTGATATGAGCTCCTGCATAATCTTTTCCATTCGTCTACACGTAATAGACGTAATAATCTTGTACAGAAAATTGCAACATGAGATAGGCCAGAAGTCCGACATGAATGTCGCTCCTTCCGTCTTTGGAACGAGGATAAGGAATGTGTGATTGGGCTCTCGAAACAGTCTAGCAAAGGAGAAGTATGTACAATAGCCATAATCGAATGTTTTAAATCCTCTCAACCGGTAGTGTAAAACTTACTGTTAAAACCACTTGGTCATGGGGGCCTTGTTAGGATTTGCTCTGTTTACCATGTCTTCTACTTCTTCCGTCATGACCGGAACCAATAGCAAATGGTTCCCTTGTGTTGATACCAGCCTCCTGCAAGTAATATCCAAAAACTAATGTGTAGTCATCATGATTGTATAATTTTGTATAAAAATCTAGTCGTCTCATGAATATCTCTAGCTGCAGACACCTCCCTGCCTTTAGCATCTATAATCCTGTTGATTGAGTTCCAATGTTGGCGAGTTCAGATAATATCGTAAAAGAATTAGAACATCGACCTCCATCCTTCAGCTAGGAACATTTTGCACGTTGTGTAAGTTGGATCTCCTCCTGCAAAGAGAGTGAACGTACCTCCTCCAATAGGATTTTCTCCTAGTATGCAAGCTCCGGGTCTTGTGGATCCGCCTGCAAGCAATCTTGGACATCTCGAAGTTCCTGCTCCCGTTG
Source organism: Iris pallida (assembly GCA_029216955.1). NCBI lineage: Eukaryota > Viridiplantae > Streptophyta > Magnoliopsida > Asparagales > Iridaceae > Iris > Iris pallida. Next base: position 18,793,564 of record JANAVB010015000.1, on the reverse strand, counting down.
TTCCAGCGTTTTAAGGGACCTTTTATCTTCTTGAGACGTCGAACCATCACAAACTAGAGACTGTCATGAAGTAGTGCATGCATGCCCTCTTCAATCGCCTCTCTATATCTCGATAGAGCCGGCCATGGGTTGTATCAAAACGGTCTAGTAATGCACACTGTTATTTTGCCATCACATTATGGTTGGTTGTCTCATGACATCTACTAATCCCCACTATTGTGCCCGCCTCTGTCCTCACAAATGTGTCCGTCATTGAAACCATCATATCCCCGTCCGTCCGCCTACCCGCTGCCCCACCTCTTGCGGCCACGTTGTCATCGATGCCAGTACTAATGTAGTGGTCGGCGTCGTTACCACTTAAGCCCCTTCGAATATATAGCAGTTATTCTCTTCCTCTTTCATTTGTGTATCGCCACATGTTTGTCTATCCTTTTGTTGTGTTTGTTCCTGCTCATTAGCCACCACCTCTATGTCTTCCTCTTCAACCGTAATCGGGCACAGCCAAGCAACATGGCCAAAACAACCGCACCTGGTACACACTGGAGGAACCCATTCATAATCAATAATCTGTGATTTGATTTCCCCATACGGCAATTGGAACTCGAGAATTCTTGCGAGGTCAGTTGATGCTTCTATCTCCACGAACACGCAAGCGTATGCCAGTCTCGATTTCATAGTCATCTCCTCGTCTGATTTAATTGGATTGCCAACTAAACTGGCCAGTTTCATAATCATCAAGATACTCCAATATTGAATGGGTAGTCCCAGTAAGCGAATCCATATGGGAACTGCATGGAGTAGCTCCCTCTCGCATTTAGCATTAAGGTGCCACTGGTTGAGTATAATTAGCCGTCCATCAAAAGTCCATGGTCCTCCTTGTATAATACGTTCAGCATCCTCCTACAGCCCGATCCGTAAGAAGTAGAATCCGTTATCTCGGGAGAAGATCTCCATGCTACTACTTGGTTTCCATACCCGAGTGGCATAAGCCATAATTTGCCCATAGAACGGCTTGTCTCCCAATACGTAGAATATCATCGTGTTCTTCCAGTAATCTGACATCTCGTCCAGGTCGTCTTCTGTGAACTCGGGTGCCCTCCTTCGCTCATTGATGTTTTTTTTTGCTCCACTTATTGCATTGCTACATTTATTTGTTCTCTACTTGGCTTGCATATCTCAGCCCAAGACCTCCTACTTACTCCAGGGTTATTCAGATTCCCTCCTTAGTAATGATTTCTAGGGGGTGGTTCTCTCCGAGGAGACCTACTGGGTTCTCCCCTCTCCTTTCTTGATCCTGACGACTCCTACATCATTGTTAGTACTGGGCCGTTGGTAGCCCCTCCCCTCACCTACCCGAAATCGCTCAACCGACCCTATCCGTTGCCCAACGCACACCTCTCGTCAACCATTGGGTTTTACACGCTGCCGGCACTCAAATGTAGTCCAGCCGCCTGCGTCGGCCTTCGTCCTCTGGGATTCACGGTCGATCACCCCTCTTTCCCTACCCCTTTCTTCACCTGGATCCCATGAGTGCTGAAACCCTAGATCGCCTAAGGTCCTCGCCTATATATATATATATATATATATATATATATATATATCTCACGTAGGAGTTGTTAAGCCCACTACATAAGCCAGCCATGTCTGGCTGAGGCAAGCAACAAGCAGGGGAGAGTCAAGTAATGACATCGAGGTGCCAAACCTTCGTGTCGATGTGAACTCTTGGAAAAGATTAGCATGTTATATGTTATCCCTGAGTAACTTTTATCCATAGAGTAACTTCTATCCGTTGAGCGACGACCCTTCCACTCGGTACTGTCTGATCACTAAGGCCGACTTTCGCCCTACTCGACGGGTGGGTCTTGCAGTCAAGCTCGGCTAATCCTATGCATATTGTATGTATACTAGGTGACACAAATTGCATAGTATCATAAATGGCTATTCATGGTATTACCCATCGGCCGCCCCCATAAATGATATAAACACTAATGTTGCTTTAGCCTTACCGACGTTATTGGCATTATTTTATGCATAATTCTATGCGGGTCTTATATATATATATATATATATATATATATATATATATAAGGCAATAACCTCTAGCTCAAGTGGCTAGTGTGGAGCCATGTGGCTCGAGAGGGGGGTGTTCGAATCCCGGTAGGAGCAATCATGAATAATTATATGTTCCAATAATATATATGTGTGTGTGTGTGTGGAAGAAGGTAATTGTTACAGACTCCTTACCCGAAGGCCTACAAACTCGGACCGAAGGCGACACTCCCAGCCCGAAGGCCGGCACCTGCACCGCACTTGCATCGCACCCGGCATGCACTCCTGCTGCCCTCCAATTAATTCCTCCATATGGAATTAAATGTGCTTCCCCCGTTGCTCGAACCGGCACTCTAGAGGGGATATGCCTCACTCTAACCACTTGAGCTACAGGTCCTTGGCTCTCTCTCTCTCTCTCTCTCTCTCTCTCTCTCTCTCTCTCTCTCTCTCTCTCTATATATATATATATATATATATATATATATATAATCAAATTCATATGCTATTTAATTAGTTGTTCTGATATTACTCACAAATATTGCTTTATCTACATCAGATTGGGTATCTGAAATTGGAACTTTGAATTTGCATGAGATGAAAGTTATGAGGCTTTCCATGGAAGTGAACTTGGTATTCGGAAACTCATTTTACTTTTTATCCACAGAAACAGAAATAGTTTTTTACTTATAGTAAATGTATAATTTTCTACTCATAAGATTCATAATATAAAGGTGAACCAGGGCAGTTAGTGATATTGTTCAGTCAGGTCGGGTCCTGGCAATGCTAGAACCATACCTGATATTCTCCTATACCTAGGTTTTTGCGTCCAGATTCTAGCCATATATACTTCAGGGCATGTTGGGGCCGGGCATGGGTTGTCTCAGTTTAGACTTGAGACCATAACCATCCTGTTTTTTAGAAGACTACATTGTAAAAAATAACACTATTCTTATCACTTCTTATTATAATGATTATATTAGCACCATACTGAATTAATTCATGTGTCTGCTAACTATCAAAACACACGAGTATTATTTGTAAAATTAAACACAATTTTTATTTAGTAAATTTTATATTATAAAACCATGCAATTCATGAGTTATTAGTTAGTAGTAACAAATGATAGGCATATCTAAGATAAGTGACATGAATGTCCAATATTTTCACATGGCCAACATTTCATCCAATATTCACCATCTAAAAATGAACCCATTAACTGATAGTTAATGACTTGTTGATATAAAGATTTAGTTTAATTTATCATATATGATAGAACCATGCAATGCATGGGTTCTCTGGTGGCAGTAATAAATGAGGAGCATATTTACGGTATGGAATATGGATGTTCACATATCACCAATGTATCATCCAACCTCCACCATCTAAAAATGAATCCGGTATCCAACAGTTAAAACCTGTTGCTAGAATAAGCAAAAGTTGGAAATATTAGACGATCCTTAGTTAAAACTACATCAAACAATAAGGTTTTCTGCACATCAGAGCCCCAAATCTTGTGTATTTTTAATAAAATCTCCTAAATCTCAAGAATTTCTAATAAGTCCCCCACATCAACAATAAATTGAGTTACGAGTCCCTCGGGTTAACTTAAACCATTTTAAAAAGGAATATTTCATTAGTTTCTATAGGACTAAAATAGCTTGACCGCTTTAACCCCGATAAACAACATCAAATCATCTCCATAGAAACCTTCTCTCTTCTGAATGGGATCAGCTAGAAATCATGAGAAAACTACAAAGGAATTGGTAAAGTTTTATGACCTGATGCCAACCTGATGTCAATCATAAGATGAAGTAAAATGGTATTTGATGAGTTGTATTAGGATGAGATAGATGCACTGAATTATGCTTATGATGAATTATGCATGTGATATTCATGATTAACATAGGATTTACAAATTCTAGAATATTAGCTTGTTTATGCTCTGATATAAAATAGACATGGCATCTACTTCATAAACGATTAAAGATAAAAATCCAGTTCACATTCCTCAAAATATTATCCAATAGCGCCACGATTTATCAAATTCCACTAAGATATGAACTTCTACTCTCAGATTTATATCTTTGTCTAATAATATTCAAAATTTGATCAGTATTACATATTTTTTCAGTTTCCACTGTCTCAAGTTAGGTAATTTTCTTACTACTTTCTCAACTTGCAATCCACTTTCTTCCATAAATCAAGAATCTAATTATTGGTAACTGATTGCTTCTTTATAACATTAAAATTATTATACAAAATTAGAATAAATAGATGTTTCTTAAACAGCATACTTTGTTCCCAAAATAATGCTAGATCCTAACCATACATGAAAGGACATGGCATCTAACAATTAGTAATAAAACCATAAGCATGTAAGGTTCCTCAAATGATGCACATCAACTTTCTAAAAGTTAATGCAGGCAGCATCGACTAGAAAGTTAATATAGGTAGCAACCATGTTCTTCAATAGATTGTACATAGCAATACAATATATAATGCCCAGGTAAGATGAACAAAAGAAAGGTACTCGCCTAACTATTATTTTGTCACCAGTGTTTTTAAGAAAAGGCTCTATTTGATATATTTGAAGTCAGAACAGCCTAAGCTACTAACTTACTAAGTCAATTCCAAATCATTAACATATAAACCATATAATACAAGCATGACCCTATTATAATACTCTTCCAAAAAATACTAAATCATTAATGCAACACACTGAATCACCAATAAAAATTTGTATCTTCGACTGAAACATATCATCATAAAGCTAAAACTCGATTAATATGTGCATCATTAGAAAATACCTTAAATGTTTTACTAGCCTTAAATTTTCCGGAATAAGGCAACTCAAACAAAACCAACTGATATTTGGCACGCACCATCGAACTACCTTCAACCAACCCAAACCATCATAAGACAGTATGTAATCAACATATCATACAGAGGAAGTTGACATATCATAGCCTTATTCCTGAACATAATCATCATAATGCCCTGAATGAACCCAATCAATTTTCCCCAGATATGCATTATACACAAATAGGCGAGCCCAAAACTTGGGATAAAAGGCTTTGTGTTGTTGTCGTATACATTAGACACAAATATAAAAACTTGTTCTTCAAAGAATACATCATAAAAGGATCAACCAATAGAACTCCTAAGGTTTCCTCTCATCTAATAACTTGTAAACTGAATCAACTAAAAGCATTGGCTTTATAAGGAGAGTACAATCATGAAGAACCAGTTCAAGTCGAGTCGAGTTTGTTTATTTATTAGTCTTGGTCATGATTTGTTTTAGTTGGATTTGGTTTGTTTTCATTTGATTAGTTTGAATTGAATTAGGAGTTAATCTTTTAGTTATTAGTTATTTCTTGGTGGGCAAGTACTCTTGCTATATAAACTGTTGTGCGGAGAATTTTTATAATATAGAAAGAATAATTGAAATGTTCTATTCTATTTGGATCATGTTGAGATTGCCTAGCCTAAATAAATTGTTTTTCTCCTACTCTAATCTCTAATGTTGTATGCACATTAAACTCCATATTTTAGCCACTAAATAACATTGAAAACCCTCTTTTCCTTCGTCTTCCACCTCTAGACCCTCCAAACCACACCCCATAATTCCCTCTTTCACTACTGCCCACAATCAAAAATCACCCCCCAAAAAAAAACTTAAAACCCAATCATCACCAACCTCCATACAAGTCAAGTTCTATATCATTGGACTTGATGCGAATGAATCGACGTCTTAGGAGCAAGATTTAGCCTTGATTGTGTGGATTAGTCTCTTTAATCCTTAGGTATAATTATAATTACATGTTGTACTTAGTTGCAAAATCTTATGATTTCTAAGGTTATTTATTGTGGTTTTACAGCTATCTCGATTCACAATTTTCTTTACATTGATATCTATTGCATGTCTTGTATCTTAAGACTAAGATTGCATTAGTTTCGTACATCTAGAATCCATCTAGGTTTTGTCTTGTGTCAAATTGGTATCATAGCTTATGATGCATTTTCATTATACTTAGTGGTATGACATATATGATGGTATATGATGAAACAAATTTTGCTCTAAAGAGTGATTATTTGTGACATGCTTTCTCTCTGAGACCGATGGTTCAACCTTGATTTGATAGATGGAACTTGATTAGAAAATTAGGTTTTAATCTTCGTTGTCAGTATCGTACGGTACATGATAGTATCTTACTATACCGTACAAAATATAACTAATATGGTTCATTGAACAATACTTGAGGGAATTTATCCAAGATACATTTCTTGTATCATACAATACTTTGTTTTGTAACATACAATACGATATATAGTATATATCATCAAGCACAAAATTTTAGGTTTAACCTGAATTTAAACGGATTTGAGCTGAATTTTAAGTGGTTTATAAATTATCGTTTTTATCCCTGATGCTACAACTCTAAAACTCGACCCAAATACACATATAGACTTTTTAAACCACAACTTGCTTGTTTGATATCCTCTTTTGAATGAACTTTTTGGATGAGTGTCTCCTTTTCAACGTTCTTCATCTACTTCTAACATCTCAAACGAAAACATCATCTTTCAACTCAACAACAGAATCTCAAAAACAAAAACATAGATAACCGAACTGCTCCAAAAGGACATTTGTAGATTTCTTAAACCCTCTCTATGTTTTGTTGAGTTTTTCTTGAGGCTTTTCCATCTATGTTTTCTAGGGTTTTAGTTATTTAAAAACTAGAATGTACAAAATATATTATGTTTATGTCAACACACCGACTATAAAGGGTCAAGTCATTATTGATGCAAATGATGATATAGTTATAATATCATCACGTAATAGTAATGTTATACGTTTTGCTCTTAATTATTGACTTTGTGATGAACTTACCACCTATTACTTGACAATGCTCATTATTATTGCTCAATGTGTTAAATTTATCCATGTAGGAAGGGTATTTAATTTCCAATCAAAATTTACATGAAAAAAAGTCTTATGATACACGATAAGATAATCAAGTAAATTATTGCATGATACGTTCTCGATCTGACAACCTAAATTTTAATATGGTGGTTGACATTTATTTCGTTTCAATGAGTTTAATATAATGTGTATTTGGCTCGTAGGAAATTAGGTTATGGTTGATGCCATAGGAGGAATAGGGTTGTTGTAGGGGAGGATTCAAGTCTAATGGAAGGGATTAAAGTGGTTGTTCTCTGTTGTTAATCTCGTAGGATACACGATATGTATCGTGCAATACGACACAAAGGGTATTCAATGCGGATCGTATAGGTATATCGGATGAGACTAAGAAAGTCATACAGTATGTTCGATAATAATATGCTTTTGTGTCCTTCCCAATATTGTACATTTTTCTATTTTGTTTGTCTATATACTGAGCTTTCAGTCTTCTCCTTTTTCTTGTTTTTTATCTTTTTCATTTTTGGTGTTTCTTTGAATATTTTTTTCTACTATGGACATTATGATGTTGAATAAATTTATGGATGTTAAGAACTTAAGATAATTGTCTAACTGTTTTTGTTTAGTTTCACTTTTAGTTGTTTTGATAATGATTGTCACTTAAAAACTTGATGAGACTTTGCTTAATGTCTTCAATTCCTCCTCGTTATGTACTATATGATTTTCTAATCTGCTTGTTAATGGGAAATGTATCTTATGATACGATATACATGATACAATAATCAAGCAAAACAATACACAAAAAGTATACGATTTGACAACATAGGGGCTGTTTTGTAGGGGTGATAGCAACAAGGCAAGGGGCTTAATCAGGTCAGTTGCAGTAAGGTGAGGGGATTAGATCTGTGCTTGGGCGGCAGCAAAACAAGGAGATAGGTGGGACGGACTCCTACCAACAGCAACACAACGGGAATAAGGGGGCCCTGGTCGGGTTGCACCATGAAAGAGATGGAGGCAGAGCCCTATCTTGGCACTCCAGCAATAAAAGCGGAGATTGGATGGTTGATATCTTGGATAAGAAGATGAGCAAGCACTTTAGGGTTTTGGTCGCTCACCCTACACAGTCTCAAGTCTCAACTAATTAAAAAGAAAGAGAAAATTTGACTTACCCTCCACCTGATTTACCATATTTCAGGGTGCACCCCATAGTGGTGCAAAAATGTACAACACCCCCCACTTTGGACGAAATCTGTCAGAAATTGACGGTCAACATCTTTGACAAAAAAAATTGACCAAAACTCCCCTCTCATTGTCTTCTTCCTCTTTCCTCTCACCCTCCCACCCCCCATCCCCCCCCCCCCGCCCCGCAGGCAGGATGCCGCCACCGCCCCCACTCCCCTCCCCCCTGCTTGCCGCCACTGCCGCTGCTTGCGCCGCCGCCGTCGTTCCTGGCCACCGCCCCCGCTCTTCTCGCCGTGCTTGCCGCTGCCGCCACGGCTGCTCGCCGTTGTTTGCTGTCGCGGCTGTTGTTGCTGCTGCAGGGGGCGGTAGCGGGGGGGGTAGCAGGGATGGGGGGGAGAAGCGAGTGGCGAGGAGGAGGACGGTGGCAGGGAGGGGGGGAGCGGAGGCGGTGGCGAGGAGCGCCAGCGGCCTGTCCGCGGGGCCGGGGTGGGATGGGGAGGGGATGGGGTGGGGGGAGGGGGGAGAGGAAAGAGGAAGAAGACAAGGACATTTTGGTCCAAAAAAATATTTCTGACGGATTCCGTCCAAAGTGGGAGGTGTTGTACATTTTTGCAAAACTGTGGGGTACACCCTGAAATATGGTAAATCAAGTAGGGGACAAGTCAAAATTTCTCAAAAAAAAAAATTATGCATACAACCTTTATATGTTTATATAGCCATCATACTTGGCCATCAACCAACCAAAAAATAGTTCTGATCCAAATCAAACTAATCATATAGAAACAAACCTAATCATGACTTAGTCTACAGATAAACGAACTCGGCTTGAGCTAGTCTGATCAAGATTGGTTTTTATGAAGTACCAAAAGTAAGCATGGCGTATAAAAGACCAACGTATAGAACCCCTAAAACAGGCAGGAGCATACATAACCGTTCTTTCAGTCATTCTTCCATTCATGTTCCGGAAGAGTCACAGATCCTACCATCTTACACTAAATAAATAGTCTGTCTTACAAGCGAATATCCAGAAAAAATGATAAAATTATGTCCATCGGATTCAAATCTACACGAAGAAATAAAGAAGCAAATGCAATTGCCGAAAATACTAGGTTCTCTCTCTCTCTGAAGGAACAAAAATAGAGGTAAGATTTCTCAACTAATGGGTACATCAATTTAACATTTTATTTTGACCTATTATAAAGATATCTTATCATAACTCAAGTATCCGATTTTGGTAGTCAATTCCTTGATAACATTTTACAAATTATATAGTAACAAGCAGATGTTCTTAGAATAGCACACCTAGTTCCCAAAAATGATTTATCCTACCAAATACACACCTAGGGGCATAAGCATGTAAGGTTCCTCAAATTATGCATATCAACTTTCAAAAAGTTAATATCAGCACCACAAAGGGGGTTAGTCCAGTGGTAGCACTGGTAACGGAAGGGTGGTCAGGGCGTGGGTTTGAATTCCAACCTGAACAAAAATTTAATTAAATGGGAGGGTCATGGTGCTAATAACCCAGGACAGGGACAGTCATTAATGATCAGCCTTGTATATTAAAAAAAGTTATTATCGGCAACATCAATTAGAAAGTTAATATGGCAGCATCCATGTTTTTCAATAGAAAGCAGATAGTAAGAAAAAACATACAATGCAGATAGCCATAAAAGAAAGGAAATCCTTTTAACTATTCTTTTGTCGCCCGTGTTTTTCAAAAGCCTACATAGAAAGTGAAAAGTCTCTATTTGATATATTTACAGTCAGAACAACCTAATTAACTCCCTTGTTTCTAAACAATCAACATATAACCATACAATACAAGCCAAATCTCTGTCTACACCTACCAAACAAAATCTCTGTCTACACCTACCAAACAAAGTCAAATCCTTAAGCAAAACACTGAATCGTCAACAAAATTTGTACCTTCAATTGATGCAAATCATCATAAAGTTACTAAAATATTTGATTTTTAAAAACTAATATGATTGTATCCGTCGTCAGAAAATATCTTACATGGAACTACTAGCTTAGCGTTGCCCAAATAAAACAACACAAACATAACTGACTTTCAGACTACCATCAAGGATCACACCTTCAACCAACCTAAGCCGTTCATGAAAACAGGAAAAGGCTGGCAAAACTTAACCTTATTCACAACTTAGTCATCCTAATGCCCTGAACAAAGAAAACAATTTATTCCCACAAATGTCAAAACTTTCCTCCAAAAGAATAAACCATACCAGGAGCAACCAATAAATTTGCTAACATTTCCACGTATTGGTTAACAAGATGCTGAGGCTTAGTTTGGATTATATTTGGAGATGGGCAAAACGACCATTCCGGAATGTCCATCGGGCTATTGTTCTGGAAATGCACATTTGATCCCTAAATGAATGACATATTTGACCAAATGCCCATCCAAAAAGGAAGTCGTTTGGCTCCCCCATTGCATTTGGGACCAAACAGAGTCCTGGATGAAACTTAACTGCAATCCAATCTAGCCCTATATCAACTTAACAGAACACAGCCCAATACAGACGCGGCACCAATTTTGGATGTCAGTGTATTTTAGGGCATCAGCGGCGTGTCCAATATGTGTCCGACATGGCACAGACATGGCAACAATTGTGTAACTGTCCCGGCATCATAGCCTAGGCCTAAAAAATAAGTCAAACCTCAAGTTTTTCCCGAGATAAACATACAATTACAGCCAAGGATCAAAACTTTATTCATGAACCCACAATGCAAAACCATGATCAAAGACCGTACCTTTCTTCTGCTTATCGTCGGCATTGTGGAACTCCGCATCCATCTCCTTCACTGCAGCGGCGAGGGCATTCTCCGCTCCGTCCTCCGCTGGGTTCCCCTCGTCCGGATACCTAACGACGACGACAGGGCAGACGCAGTGATGGACGCAGTAATCGCTGACGCTCCCAAGCCGGCCCTTGCTGCTCCTCCTGGACGCGCCGAAGCCCCTGCTCCCCATGATGACGGCGCTGAGCCCAAGCCTCTCGACCTCGAGGCAGAGCCTCTCCTTCATGTCATGGTCCTTGACGATGTGGATCTTGAATGGGATCTGGGCGTCGACCAGCGGCTGGGCGAGGTCCTGGGACTTGGTGGAGGTGAAGGCGTCGAAGTCGTCCTCGAGCTTCTGCTTGGAATGCTCGTCGGTGCCGGCATCGGCGGAGGGGGCGTCGGAGGAAGGGGGGTTCTCGGAGAGGGAGAGGTCGATGGAGCCCCAGTCGGCGCCGTAGAGGACGGAGGTGGGGCGGACGTGGAGGAGGATGACGGCGTCACCCGGGCGGAGGTAGTTATGGACGGCCCACTTGACGGCGTGGGCGGACTCGTCGGAGAGGTCGACGGCTATGGCGATGCGGCGGTGGGAGGAGGCGGAGGAGTTGGCGGCGGAGGAGAAGAAGAAGTTGGTGGCGGCCCTCGCCGGGGATTGGGGGGTCCTCGGGGTCCTGGGGCTCGGGTTAGGGTTAGGGTTTGGGGAGTCCTGCATGATGGAGGATGGAGCTAGGGTTAGGGTTTGATCGGAGATTTGGAGGAAGAGAGTCCTTTTTTTCTTCGAGTTTGGGGGAGAAGACCGATGCTGCAAAGAGGAAGATGTTGAGAGACAATTATGGAAATGACCTTGTATTTTCAGTATTTGCGTATGAGGACATATTTCTTTTCAGCATATATTTAGATTTTTTTCTAAGGGCAACCCCCTTTTTACTTGGGGGCAGCCCAAGAAGGTGAAGATTTTGCTGGGGGGCACCCACATTTTGCTTGGGGGCAGCCCAACCTCCCAAACCCTTCATTCCTTCCCATAACTCCTATTACACTCTCTCTCCACCAAAAGAAAAAGAAAAAGCTCTCCCTCTCCCTCTCCCTCTCCCAAAACCCTACTTTCTTCTCCTCCATCACTCCACTCCCAATTCCTCCACTAAAAATTTTTCAACAACATTCCTAGATTCGAAGAGATGACACGCAAGTCGAAGCAACCGGAATCTAGGTCCGTTCTTCCCTAATTTCTTCAAAAATTTTGTACATTCTATTCAAAACCCTAGAATATTTTTAATTCTCTAAAAAGTTTTGATAAATTAGGTTTAGAATCTCTTTATGGTTTATGAAAGGAATTTTCGAACATGACAAATTCCAATTTTTTTCTTGAAACCCTAACCCTAGAAGACGACAAACGAGCATCTCGTTTTGGCCGTTCGGCTGCAACAGTCGTGTTTGAATACAGTAGGACTGCCAGGCATGTGGCAGTCCTAATGTAAAGCAGGACTACCACGGTTCCAGCAGTCCTCTTGTGAAAGAGGACTGCCACAGTCCCAGCAGTCCTTTGGTTATTTATAAATTATTGGGAACATTGACACTCAAAAGTAAAAGTTACTGAAACACTAACCCATAGCCTCACAAATTGGAGGAACATATTAAAAATAGATCGGTGAGCTTGATACTTATTTATCCTCATGGATGTATTATAACATAAAGCTGCAAGACGTTAATGGAAATATAATAAGTAGGTCATTTGAGGCCAAATGTGATGTGTTCTTCGAGATTTTAATGACATTATCCACGTTATTAATGTGAATGTCCACTTTGCAGAAACAACTATGGCTGGTAGGGGTCGTATGCTTCGTCATTCGATGATGAATGTTTTATCAAATGAATTGCAGGTCCGTCCCAAAACTGAGGTCGCTAGATCAAAGGCAACACAAGAGGCGTACAAAGAACTACAGTATGCTAGACAAGAAGAGATGCAGAGGAAGAAGGCAGAGAAGAAGAAGCTGATGGAGGAGGCTGAAGCCAAGCTCAGTGCCGAGAGACAGATAAGAATTTCTGAACCGCCTCCAGAAAGTAAAGTCATTGGGCGACTGACCAATAAGAATTGCCCTTTATGCATAATATGGAGGCGCGTACGAAGGCCCGACATGATAACTAGTTTGTATTTAGATGTTTAACTTATTTGGATACGATGTATATATTTGGTGTTATTTGGATGTTTATATTTGGATATGTTTGGATGTGCACATGTTTGGATCTTATTCAAAAACCTGGTGGTTGTTATTTGGATCTTATTTGGCGTTATTTGGAAACTTCGTTGTTGTTATTTGGATCTTATTTGGTATTATTTGGAAACTTGGTTGTTGTTTTTTGTATCTTATTTGGATGATTATATTTGGATATGTTTGGATGTGGATATGAAACTCACTTCACAGAGAGTTTCATACAGGACTGCATGTAGTGCCCCGTCCCGCTCAGTCAATCGGAGGAATCAAAATGCCAACGGCGTTCGGACTTAGCCTTGCAACGGCTACTCGGAGGCCCGCTCGATCGAGGCGACTCCTCGCTCAGGTGGGATAGTTTCGGTGAACTTGTCTCATCTTAGCCTTCATATAATAAATCGCATATTTTTAACTTGCACAAGTAGGCTTGATAATAAAAGAGACGAATCCACATAGATAAGAGAATAATCACGATGGGTCAAATTGAGTTAGAATATGGAAAGGTCCAACGGTCGGCATAGAGTTGGTGCACGGTGTGCTTTGAAAATAACACTTGGTCCTTTGTCCCGGGGCTTGGGAGAAGGAAAAGTTAGTCTTTGCCACAAAGTTAAGAGTTAGCCTAAGTCATAGGCGTCGCCCACATAAAGGCTTCATAAAGCATGTACGGTCCCATCGTCCAAGACTTGGCAAAGCCTTGACCCACCCCATGAGTTAAGTTGCGTCGCACGACTGCTGGCGTAAGTCTAGGTGCCCAAATGACTTGGTCGTTCAAAGTTGAACACGTGCACGGCACGTTCTATCAAGGCAAAGCTTGACGCAGCCTTTGCTCGTCAAGTTGTTACAAAAGTTAAGTTAGGCAAGTTATGTTAGGCTATCAGAGTAGTAGCAAGCACGGTCCTACGAGTTCTACGGCTGGGTATAACCACATAGTCATGCGGTCTCAAGGCCCGTCATATGGAGTATGACTTGGGCGGTGGTGTCGCATAGAGTTCAGTTGGCTTAAGGCACGATGCACAGACTTAGTGTTTAAGGCATGAGCTACGGTCTCAAATGATAGAAGTCTTGATATTGGTTTTGAAAGAGATGGCAATACTGGAAGAAGAATAACAGTGTGAGACGTCAGTTTGAGTCGAGTCTTGAATGGTCGTTGGACAACTTGTCGACAAGGGCGAAAGTTTCCTCGAGCGACAACCCGGGGCCACGGGATCGACTCGGCCTAGGAGGAAACAGGGGTATAGCCGAGCTGGGAGTACCGCTCAGGTTAGTCGGGGGCTTTCAGCAGAGATCGCTACTTGCGCTGAAAGGTATCCCGAATAACAAAGCTATAAGTCCAGGTATAGCTTGTGGTGCTAGTGACCTCATATAGGTAGGTCAGCATGGCCGCAATCCGCGTGTGTGCCTTTGGATTGAGTTTAGTTGACTGTGTGTATGGTTGGAACACGATGTTTGGGCCTAAGATTGGCTGTAATATAGGCGACGTGCCTTGGCACGAGATGTGGCGTCGAGTCTTAAGTGTTGGCATGTAAGTTGCATAAGTAGGATTTGGGTCATTTTGAGTCTAAGTCATGAATCGCCGCAAGGCAAAGTTGGTCGAGTGACATGACTTAGTTCACAAGTCTTGATGGGTCAGTTGATAAGTAAGTAGCAAAAGGGCCGCGAGGCGGCGACATGGTTAAGTCTCACTGAGTTGCGAGGCACGACCTCAATAAGAACTTATAGCACAGTCACATGAGAATGGAGTCTTATCGCGTAGTTGCGTCACTGATTATGTGGCATAAGGCAAGCACGAGCTGATAGGTTAATATTGTTGGCACGAAAAGGATCTAGAGGCAAGGCATGAGTTAACGTTGTTATTGCAAGCACGGAATGGTCTAGAGACACAAAATAGGCCAAGGCGTTTGTCCTAAAACTGATCCTAAGACAAGACTAGAAAGACAATTGATAAGAAGGGACTATATTGTACAAAGTAAATCAAACGTGTCGGTTTTGTATGGGTGGGCGAGGAGCTCATTCCACCAGTACAGTTGAGTACTGACACCCACATAGTTTTCATGTGTAGGCACAGGTAGAAGCTCGTGGCGCGGAGCTCGCTTGGATGCGTCGAGGTACGGAGTTCCTTGGTGATTCGAAGCGTGCGGCCGCATGGAGTCAAGACTTATACGGGACATAATGTATGGACGTCGCCTTCTGAAGCATCCGCTGGCTCAAGACTTGTAATTGAGTGATGAGAGAGAGCTGAGTGACTTGTAATCTTGGCCTTGCGCCCTATTGTAACCTTTGTTTCAATATAAATAAAGAGCTTCTTTGAATAACTTATGTTTTGTTCTAAATTTCTGCTGCTATTATTCAGTATCTCTGCTTGGGACTTCTGTGCGACGATCTCATCGCAGTCGCTGTAATCGGCCGTTATGGAACCCGCCTTACACGAGCGCAATCTAGGTTCGTGCGACATCCCGTCTTATCGAGGACGATCGCTCCTACGGGAGTGAGGTGTTACGACCTGCACCCACTGTGAGGATACGAGTACGTAACAGCTTCCAGCCTACGTCGCAGTGTAGGCGGTAGAACGCTGTTCTAGGTCACTATCTAACCAACAACTTACGCAATTATATAATGTACTTATCAAAATCCCAACTCTGAACGGAGGACAAGTATAGATATAATAGAATCTCAATCACAGTCTAATCATGATATGATAACACAAAAGCTTATAACTAAGACTAAATACAACAATAAAACCAACTACTAAAATAATATAATCTCAAAACAAAATATATCTCAACTTATTTACAATTCAAGTTCTAAAACATGAAGCTAAACCAAGTCAACTAGCTAGTCTCCCGATCACTCTGAGTGTCGAGGCCAAGGTAGCTAAACCATCTCATGGTCCATAGTAAGTAGGGCAAGTGTCCTCAGGGCAATCATCTGTAAAATTTTAACAGGTCCAGTCAGGACAAGAACGCGCACAATCTTATATAGAAAACCCAAGTAAATGATAAAGAACTATAAAGCAGTTATAGATAGTTTTATTGATGAATATAGCAGTTTATATATAGGTGATGGTATAAAGAAATAGTTAAGATACAAGAAAAGTAAAGTACTAAACAAGAGGAGAATCATAGCAACGAAGACTGTAAAATAAGATGCTAGCTGAACTAGAGTAACATGATGAGTCCAGACAGTGATGTAAAACAAGTGTAAATCCCAATGTGAGTCCAGTACAAGATGAATCCAGCACAAGACAACCCAGTAAATGATCAGTGAATCCAGGGTGAGTCAAGACTATACTATAACAGTATGTTTTAAAATACCAAGGTCGACATGTAAACGACTATAGGTAATCCGGCACATCATACACCTGGTCGGATGTGAGATAGCTATCATTCCAGTTTGATTCCAGCATGTGGGGTGATTCCAGAATTGGGATATATCTATGTCTTACTCAAGTATTTCTTCTTCCAACAAGTACAAGTGAATCTAGAATACGATACGAGAATCGAGATAAGTCCAGCCAAACATGATGATGCCAGCAAGTGATTCCAGGGTGATTCCAGTAGGTGATTCCAGTAATAGAAGCCAGACATGATGATACCAGCAATGATTCCAGTAATAGAGGCCAGACAAGATGGTATGTGTGTCGCATACATGAATCCAGAAATATCCATACGTGTTGTAACAGAGAATCACATAAAACTAACTATAACTGAAGTACAGTAATTGACAAGTAAATGAGAAAACTATCAGAGAATGTACTCGCCTGACACTCTGAAAAGAGTAGTATGATATCAGATGTCTGCAATGGAGTAACAATGTCCTAAATAGAGCAATATGGGTTATAACATGTTCAATACAAGGAAAATAAAAGCTACAATGTAAACTACATGATTTCTAGGTCAAACTAAGTCAAAGTCAAACTTTGGTCAACCATGGTCAACACTCTAGTCAACTAGGTCAATCCTAGTCCAAACAAGTCTCACTAAGGCTAACCAAGCCTAGACAAGCATCCAAGCACAAACACAAGTCACTAGCAACACACATTGCATATACCAAATATATATGCATACATTCATACATGTGTACATAGATACATAGTGAGGGCTAAGGCATATACACATTTAGATTACACATATTCATGCCTTCATTCATATATATATGCATAAAGCATATATATGCACATAGGCTAAGGTATATACATGCATATCTACATACATTCATACAAAGATGCATAGGCACTTACTTGTATACATTTACATATATATACATGGATGCATATTCATTGTTTTCATCATCTTGCATTATACATTGCATTACATCACATCATTCTTGTATATATTCATTCATTCTACTCATAACATACATTGCCTACATTGCATATATCATGGCATACCTACACTTATTCATTCATGCATTCATTATACATATGTTGCATACATATACATATATATATGTAGAGAGATAGAGGGGGGCTAGTGTCACGACCCGCTCCCGAATAATCGGACACAAGTCGGACACGCCCAGCCTTCGTCGTTAGACACGACGAAGTAAGCTGTACCAAACTAGGGAAATCTAACCAGATAATCAAAAATGTATATAATCATAGCATCTAATAACGTATCCCAGAATGATCATCATAATCCATAATTCTATGTATATAAATGTACGAGTCATCAAGAGTGAAATGTACTATGAATTCTAAATCAATATCTAAGAGTAAAGCTAACAGTCTAAACCTGAAACCTCAAGCTAAGTCATGACCCATCCTGCTCAGCTAAGATCCCGGGCTCTGGCCCATAAGGTAGAATGATATCCTGCAAGCATACCTACAACTTATCCAGTGTCACGCCCCAGAACCAGAATACTGGAGAGCGGGGGCAGACATAGCCAGTTACGCAATCCCAAAGTACGTTAATACTCTGAAATCACATATAAGCTGTCAAGACATGGGGGTTACTTTACAAGCCATCAGTCCGTCCTAAGGTTTAACAATCCTAGGTATCTCAATCACAGGCAGTTATACAAGAGCAATGAGTACGATCGTCATACATACAATAGTAAGGCGTTCCGAACCATATATACATGAATGATCATGAAGCCAGTACCACCAAACTGATGACTAGCTAGAGTATTAGTCGTACATGATAAGGACTAGCTATAGTCTAGAATACACATATCATGTTTATGCCCGTAGGCTACAATATCAAGGAAAATACCAAAACACGAGCTAAACACGTGCTCGGGGCTAAACGTTACAAGAGGAGAATTTACATATCAGTGGGAGAATGAAAAAGAAACCCACTGAGGCACTCTGGTGCTCCGGCTGGTCACCGTCGAGTAGATGGAGTGGTAGATCCTTCGGGCTCTTCTATCAGAACCTGGCCATGCAAAACCAGTGGGGTCAGACCCCAAATAGCAAGTACCACAAAAGAGGCCGAACAATGTACTTAAAACCAGCAATCATAGGCAATCAACGGGGAGAGAAAGCAATAAGTAAAGGAGGATCGAGATTCGTGCAGTACCAATGCACTTAACCCGAACATAAGAAGGCAGTAAGTAAAGCATTTAGTAAACACAATTAAAAGTAGACTTGTTAAGCAAACGATCTTTTAAGAGTTATGCAAAGCAAGTAGTCATATGAACATGTGAGATAAAGTAACTAGAGAACATATTAAATAACTAGAGCTAGGCAATATACGAAGAGAGGACGAAAGTACTATTCCGGAAGCCAGGTTACAACCCTTAAACCAAACAAGGACCGAGGTTGTAACCCTTCGCCTGAACAGAACTTGGTCTCTGATCATTTATTGCTAAAGGTGACAATCATTAAGTGACACTCAGAGAGTGACAAACAGGGAGTGATAATACAGAGTACAATACATTAGAGTGACAATCATTGCAATCATTATCCTGGAAACAATTAGGAACTGGATCTAAACAAGACTTAGACTGGGAAGGTGATATACGATGAGATAACCATGGGACTATTCAGATAACCAGGTTACAACCCGTAAACCAAACAAGGACCGGGGTTGTAACCCTTCGTCTGAACAGAACTTGGTTTCTCCCACCATTTATCGGCAAGATAAAGTAAGAAAATTAGGACATATAACAATCAAGTACAAGATCAAGACAAGACTAGACTGATCGAACTCCATCCAACATTCACGGCCAAGCAACAAGTACGGCTTGATACTTTAACTAACTAGGGTTCTTACAGGCCTAATTACTAGCAAGATGCAGTGAGATTATTTCACAGCCACAAGCCCTGCAGACCATCCAGGTTATCCAGGTGAATATTAGTACAATAAGGGTGTAACACATAACCGTGTGCTGGAAGTGTGCCCTACTCGTCGGCAGGCTACAAATCCACAAGCGCGTCCAGGTAACGGGATTGCCTGTAGCTAGAAAATCTCTTCATGACTACTGGATTATTCTAGTTGTTAACCTTAGTCGATTTCAGTGGGTACCCCTGACCGTGGTACTCAGAGGTCCCCGTCCTAGACATGATGCAAGACAAGACGGGTTCATTTGTACAAGCACAATCGTCCACGGTGTCCAAGTTATTCAATCTTGTCAAGTCGTGTTAGCCGTCGCAACAGCATTCGAGATATATCATGTCAGGTTTATCACGTCAAGAGTGCGCCACGGCGGGCCACTATCAAGAATTATCATGTCAAGTTATCATGTCAAATTTGTCAGGTCAAGTTATCATGTCGGGAGCGCACCACGGCGGGTCACTATCAGGTCATGTCATTTATCAAAGAGGGAAGAAACTTACACAATTAAATAATATTATATATATAATATATATATTCTTGAAGCTAAGGAGAAACTCTACAACTTTCATGTTGGGAGTTGGGAGAAATTCGAGCCATAATTCAGTCATTTAGGACATATAACAGTTAGAAATAGTCAAAATATGCATTATGCGGCCTATTCTGCGACATGCATGCAACCACGACACCATATGCAGCTCAACTGCGACATGATATGCGCCTACTGCAACATGCGCCTCATGCAGCTCAACTGCGACATGATATGTGCCTACTGCGACATGCGCCTCATGCGGCTCAACTGCGATATGATATGCGCCTACTGCGACATGCGCCTCATGAAACATGCACCTACTGCGACACCATATGTGCCTACTACGACATGCGCCTCATGCGGCTCAACTGCGACATGATATGCGCCTGCTGCGATATGCGACTCATGCAACATGCGCCTACTACGACACCATATGCGCCTACTGCGACATGCGCCTCATGCAGCTCAACTGCGACATGATATGCGCCTACTGCGACATGCGACTCATGCAACATGCGCCTACTGCGACACCATATGCGCCTACTGCGACATGCGCCTCATGCAGCTCAACTGCGACATGATATGCGCCTACTGCGACATGCGGCTCATGCGGCTCAACTGCGACATCATATGCGCCTACTGCGACATGCGGTTCAACAGCGACATCATATGCGGCCAACTGCGACATGCTCCTCATGCTGCAGATGAACATAGAAGTTTGACCAAAATTGTTTTGGCCATAACTTCCTCATCCGAAGTCGAAATCAAGCGAAACAAAAGCCAAAACTGCATGAAATTAAATTCTCTACAACATGGAACTGTTAGTTTTCGTAAACAAGTAAGTTTGGTAGATCAAAACCCAAGAAAACCGAAAATAATATAACTTAGATCTACAAGAATCCACCCGGTAAAATCAAAAACTCCAAGTTCTAAATATGCTTAGAATCATGCAAGGAAGAAGATGGAACAATCAAAAGTAAATTTGTTCAAGGTTCGGCAAGGTGTACTTGCCTCTCCTCCTTGGTGAAGAAGGAAAGAAGAAGAAGATGAAGATGGAAAATGAAAATGAATAATGGAGGAGAGAGAGTGGTAGGTGGCTTATATAACAAGCCCAAGCAATCTCCACCATTCATTCCTCTCCACTCAATCTAAACCATACACCTCTCTCATAAGGAACCAACTAAACCAAACCAAGTCCAAGCCAAACCAAACCATGTTAAACCAAACCAATAAAACCAAGTCAAATCAAATTAAAACCAAGTCATGATTCATACCAAAATAAATGAAACAAGCCAGTATACGGATCACCCGACAATTGTCAGAAATCCGTACAATGACAATTCAGCAACTTTAAATATTCTCAAAATTCAGGAAATACGAAATACAGCTCAAATAAATATGTATCCGTATAAAATACTGATACAGTGAGGCGGGCCTCACATCCAGTCAGGAGCGGAGCTAAGCACAGTTCTAGGTAATGAAACATGAACATGATATGAAAATGAGTACAGGAGAACATGGACTATAAAGTACATGAAAAGAACATGAAGGTACATGAATGTAAGTACAGGAAGCTAAAGTACATGAATGTAAAGTACATGAATGTATCTATGAACCTGAAGTACAAGACATGACAAGTGCACTATGTTTGAAATACAACTAGCTCATGTGACCGGCTGGAGGTAAGCACATGAAAGCACATGAAAGTACATGAATGGTACGACTTAGGGCCCGCGTGCACGATGCGAGGCCTAAGCTAGGCACATGAATATAGTAACCGGGATTGGTCACATGGCTAGTGTATTTCCCCACCCGATACAAGTAAGTACAAGAACATGAGTACAGGAGTACAGGGTATCGTGTTATGACGTGTCACAGGAAAAGTACAAGACATGTAAATGCACAAAACCATATAAAAGTACTTGTCTTGCTCCGAAAAAGTACGAGTAATGAAGTAGATCTGTCTGTCCTCCTGAATAATGGTATAAGTTGGTTAATTCCTAAACAAGTAATACTAGCTTCTTCCATCTACTAACCCAGTCCATCTACAGAAAATTCATAAAGTATACTGGTTGTACTCTAGGAATAGGATAATAAATACATATATAATTATTACCCACAACCACACGCTTATATACCATCAAATATTCATAAAAGTTTTGTTTATAGTCACTAACCATTAAAAGTGCAAACCATATGGACTGTCAGTACTAGTATATGAAACTTGATTTCATCTAATAGGCCTTAAACATAGTTTGTATTAGTCTCTGCTGCAAATAGGAAAAATTGAATACTCCTATCTGTTATATGTCACTGCAGAGCCATCTTACTTATTACATAAAAATTTAGCATTTAGACCTTAGCGCACAAGGTCCCCTTTATGGATTATCCATTCACACAACACTATACCAAAGTCATATCAGATCCATCAAAAGCAGTACATAGCCAAGTGTCCTCATATATAACATATTAATTTAGGGATGCTTCCTACCAGGTAGTACCAAGGATCCCATGGAGAACTACAACTAAAAGAAATTAATCATATGTTCACAATTATGCCTTCAACTTAAAATATACTAGCTAATTAATTGTATGGGCTACCATTCTATGTACTTGCTAGCAACCTTACCTACACTAGTTCAGACATGTTGGTCGGCCAACTGTTCCAGGTATCCAGTTTGTTTATTAAGCTCTAACCCCCAAATATTAATACAACTTAACAAAATTTCAAAACCAAAATATACAACCATATCGAAATTCTAAAACATAAATTCAGATGATACATGAAAGGAACCCCGATCTTGCTAAATTCCTAGCCGACTCTGCATATGACTCCAATCTACTGGACATGCTCCCCACATCAACATGAATCTTCCCCCCAGATGCAAAACTGGACACGACCCGCACATCAACATGAACCTTGGACACGAGCAACCATGAACACACGTTCGATACAACATAAGAACAAACAAAAACCCACTGGAATTACGATCAAGACACCCAAGCATAAAACCGAGTAATAAGAATTTAGAATAGACAGAAAGATAGCATAAGTACCTGGAAAAAGAAATCTGCCGAACTAGGACACTTCCCCAAGTGTCGGACACAAAATCTTGAACCCCAACGTTTACTGCATTACTCATCAACACAACTAAAACAACACAATAAAAGTCATTAAGTCATGAATACTGCATTGACTTATGATTTATAAGGAATTTCTCAAATTCACAGGATAGGCTCACCTATGTTATGATCCAGTGATCATATAGTTCCTACTCGACAAACAGATAGATCAAGAATCCTAAAGAAGAAGGTTCAAACCAGAATTGTAAGATCAAGCTCCAGCAATCATACTTGTAATAATAAATTAAGCTGGAACTTACCGTTCTTAATTCGACCATGACCATGAGGTTTTGGAACAGGTCGAAGATGTAGAAAAATTGATCAAACCGACGCTCTGTCCAAATTAAGGAGTTCGATCAGAGCAAAACTTCACTCGAACCGCTTAATTTATGAACTAATCCGATCGAACATTAGATCATGGTGAACCACTGATTCTAAATTCGAAAGATAGGGGAAAAAGATGCTTCAAGAACTCACCAAATCGAGGTAGACTTGTCAGTAGCCTGGAGTCCGTGTCATCGTTGTCGCTGGTCGAATCAACTCGTCGAGGTAGGTCAAGTTTGTCCTTCTCACTTATCGTTCCGATCTCGCAAACCCTGACGAGATCAAAATAGAGATCGATAGTTCAGATCGAACTCGATTAAAACTAGGAAGGAGAAATGATCGATAGGGACTCACCATGTCGTCACTATCATCTGTCGAGAAATCGATGTTCCAGTCATCAAAGTCGAGCAACTCGTCGGAGGTGGGGACAGGACCGCTCACACTCGATCCAGACCCGTGTCCAAGTCCTACAATGCGGACACGACCTCGCCATCGTCGGAGACGGAGAAGCGTCTGCCGGAAAATCGCACGTGCCGCCGAGGGAGTGGTGAGCATCGCCGCCATGATCGGAGTGGTGGCTCTGCACCGGAGACTCGTCGAGGGGTAGAAGCATCGTCGTCACCATCTCCATCGAAGTCACCGGGAATGCACAGCGCCTCCATCGTCATGGCCGGATCTCTTTCGACACTTAGGGCTTAGGTCGTGCGGACGCCGAGTAATCGCCGAGTTGCCGCTGCTGTCGAGAACCGCCGTCGGGGAAGTGAAGATCGCCGCTCCATCGCCATCAGCTCGTCGTCGGTCGCCACCGCCTGCTCCGCCACCGCCTTGCTCCGCCACTACCGAGATCGGCCGAGAGGAAAAATAGAAAGGGAAAACTGGAGTTTTGAGGAGGACTCAGTAATCCTCTCTCCCCAGCTGAAAATAAAATAGGAGAAGTGAAATTTTTACTTCAGCCCCTCCACAAAAGGTAATTATGTAATTGAATCCCTCCACTTTTTACTATTTACAAAAATCTGTAAAATCAATTAGAAATCAAATAGTGGACCCCAAAGTTTGTTATAACCAACTTTCAAAAATAAAATAAAAATAAATTCCGTCCAACTAATTTTCCTCCAAAATATCAATCACCATATTTAATATTTTAAAATCAAAAATTATTATTTGAAACTTAAACATCAACTATTATTAGTATAAAAATGTTTTTTTTGAAATCAATTTTTTTTTAAAATCAGAAAGGTGGAGTTACAAATCTCCCCAACTTAAAAATGATTATTTAGTTAATTATTACGGTAGATAATTTTAGCCATGGTTGAGATTTAGAGTACAAGGTGACTAGGAATCATGGCACGGATAGCGCAGTGGCGTGCTTTGACTAGTGTTTAGTCATGGTAGGGGAAGGCCGAGCCATAGTGATATCCTAACTAGAAAAACCAGGCCAAGTTGTGACATGACCATTATAAATAGTTTAATTATTCTTTATTATTATTATTTGACGTTTAGGAGCATCGGTTGTACCAAATTAGTCAAACTGGACCCGAACTGAGCCCAAGCCCATGTAGTCATACGGGACGTCCTATGACATTCATGTTGACGTAATCTTGGTATGATGGTGTCGAATTCCGTTTTAATTATCTAATGAATACTTTCTAAGTATTCTTAATTAAATATTATAAATACCATTATTAGTTGATATTCAATGATAATTATATAAATTGGTCCTTGTACGTTTTGGGACTACTAGACGACTGTACAAATGATATATATACCATTATTGGTTTATTAAATTTTGTTATTATTATTATTATTATTTTTATTGGGATTATTATTTAATATTATTATTTTTATATTAGTTTATTGTCAAATAAATATTATATGTGTGAACGTGAATGTATGTATATATAAATATTATGTATGTGTGTATGTGTACATATATATATATATAAATATATATTATATGTGTGTATGTATATTTATATATCAATAGATTTTATGTAGGTGTATATGTGTTTGTGTATATAAATATATGCATGTATATATGTGTGTATATATATGTATATACATAGCTTTTCATATAAGAACTAATAAAAACCAACTGAACCACCCTCCCCCTCAGCCCACAGGGGCTCAGCCCATAAACCATAGTCCCAAACCGAGCCCAGCCCACCATGGGCCGAGCAGTACTAACCAGAGAGCAAGAACTCTCAGCCGTATATATGCGTGATTCTCGATCGGAACCGAGAACAGAGGAGAAACTCGAAACCCTAACTCTACCCAAACCCACGGCGCCCCTGTCCGACCCCTGGGCGGTCCCAGTGCCGCCGCAAGGCCGCCGTCGATGCGGCAAGGCCGGAGCAGGCCGCGCACGGAACCAAAACAGCAGCAGTGACAGAGCCCCGAGTCCCCGACTTTGTGGTACACTTTCTTTGTCCATACTTGTTCGTTTTCGATTCCGTAAAGTTCTTCAGGAAGCCTATATAACCATATAGAAACCCTAGCAATTAGGACTCGACATAGAGAACCCATCAGTCCACAATTTTGACGCAAAGTCGACGAGAAACGGTTTCGAAAATAGTGTTCAAACAGTCCTTAGTAGCCCTCTTTGGCGATCGATTCCTGTCAACTCACTAGGAATCTTAGAAAATTAATTGAAGACATTTGAATACAACATATAGGGCTTCCCAATCTATTTTGTATTTTCGAATTTCATTAATTATATGCGGAGAAAATAGTTTTCAAAATTGAGATTTTATCTATGTAAAAACAGTTTAAAAACCTTCGATACGACGTGCGTCCCGCCAATCTGGGTGACGTGGTAGCGAACCGAAAGCATCGAAAGGTGCGTAATGGCTTCGTGGTCGTGTGGTCTTTGACGAAATTCAAATTGGTCGCGTGTGCGCAACGAATTTAATGCGTATCCGTCAAAATTTACCGTATCGGCCTCTGCAAGTTTCTCAATTACTTCGTGCATGCTCGTCAAATCGAGATGAAACTTGTGCCAACAGGACCGTATCATTTTTCTGGTCCTGTATGCTAAGTTTGGTTCGATTCGGAGACAGTTGATAAAATTGCCGTTTTGCGGGCCCCACGGTCCGACTCAACGGATAATTTTGTGCACGGCCCACCGGAATCCAAAATTGGACATACCGTTGGGTTCATATCATCAAAACAAATTCGTAGACATATAGTTTGACGACTTTAGAGACCTTTGACTCTGGCATACTTTTCGGTGCAAAGCGGGTTCAACGACGGACATCGTTTTTGCCTAAAATTACCGTTTTGCCCCTGTGTCCAGAATTGGACTTAAGGACAGGCAATCCTAGCTAATTTGACTATTCTGAGAACATTGGTAATAATTTTAGCATTCGGAACAGTTGTTGTAGTGCCCCATCCCTACATCGTGCCCAGTACTCGGTCCACGGGGTGCGCGAGAAAGGAACACTGTCGCTATCGATTCGGTCGGGACCGATAGGTCGGAATCGACCGAGTCGATCGAACGGGAACGGTTGAATTAAGATCCATTCCTCGTTATGGAATGTCTTCTTCGGAACCAAGTCCCATATTCAGCGGGTTGTGCCTCGAGGATTGACTCTGCGGCTGAGTCGGGAGAGACCTCCCGTTGCTCTGCTTTTCACGCCGCTTGCGTTGGTTTTGGCTTTGTTTTCTGAATGCATTTTCGTGAATGTTTTCGATGATTTTTATGGCTTGCATTTCGAACTCGCATATCGAACTCCTTGAATAATGCAGTTTTCTAATCGGTTGCTTGTGCGATTTCAGGTAATCGTATAGGCGACGTCTAGCGTGGCCAACAAGTTCTCTCGTCGAAGTAAACTCAAGGTGAGTGGCTGACCCTTCTCTTCTCGACCCCTTTCCTAGGTAAATCGATAATGTTGTTGCGAATAAAAGGATAAATACAAGGGCACGAACACGGGAAAAGAATTGAGTTTTTAAAGAGAATGCAGGCTATGTCTTAATAACTAAAAAGGAAAATATGTCTTCGCACGGTTATGGACAACTTGTCGACAAGGCGATAGTTTCCTCGAGCGGCAACCCGAGGCCACAGGACCATTTCGGCCTAGAAGGAAATAGGGTATAGTCGTGCATAAGGTTTCAGCACAGGTTAAGCGGGGACTTGCAACGGAGCTAGGTACTTGCGTTGAAAGGATCTCGATTAACAAAGCTATACGTCCATAATGGCTTGTGATGCCAGTGACCAATCACACGTACATTTTGCACTTGATATGAAAAATGTTAACAATTGACAGGAAAGAACATGGTAAGTTTTATAAGGCGCAGCGCGGTCCGCCGTGGGTAAGTTCCAACGTAAATTACATTATGCTTGTCATTGCTTGTTGAAATCCATTAGGATGGTTAGAAACATTCATACATTAAGTCATATAAACTCTTCAACCAAATGAGAGCTTGGAACTTAAATTTGCCATGCATCAGTACAAAGTGTAATGTACTGATCCTCGCTCTCCACGCAGGTACCCCGAATCCCCAAGGGCGTGCCACTTAAATCTCAAGGCGGCGTGGACACTTTTGAAGCCTCGTCCGTGTAAAGGCTTGTTTCTGAATTCCTTTTGGAAGACTCCGCATTCAGTACAAAAAAAGACCAATGGCGGCTCGGCTTCCCTCGATCGCAGGTGGAAAGTGTAACTATTTTGCTTGTAAAAAGGGATGTAATGTATGGAACAACTATCTCATCGGCGTTCGTTTTGTAAGTCGAGTCATGCTGTAGCCCGCGCGACAATGAATATAATGAAGTCAATATAAATAAAGTTTTATTATCAATGAAAAAGCCTACTTCTATTTCAAATGTGTCGATCAATTTCTCTGCGTACTCTAACTTGATGTTGTGTTTTGGATGACCTTATGACTACGCCTTGTGCGATCGCAACTTAGGTTCGTACGACATCACGTCTGGGGGACGACTATCGATTCTACGAAATCGGGGCATGACATAATGGTATCAGAGCACGACTTTACATCCTTTGACATCACATCGATGAGATAAGTTGTTCCAAACAATGAGTCCGTAATAATTTGTGACTGATGTGTTTGCCTTCGTATCGCAGAAGTGACGGAACCCACAGCCGAACGAGAGCATAGCGCTTCTAGCGGCTCTAGTAGTTCGCATCGTTCGCGGGCCGGACCTTCTAACGATACCATTGAAAGGATGCTGCGCATGATAAGGCACAACGGAACCAGTCTGAGAACCGACATCAACAGACGGAGGAACGACAGGCCCAGTTCGAAGCTCGCTTCGACGCACACGCGAAACTTCAACAAAAGCAGCTGGATACCCTGCAGCAGATCGTCCAAACAATGACGGCCAACGGAAACTCTGCGACTGCACCTACCATCACCGCACCTGCTACCACCGTGTCGACAGGACCGTATCATTTTTTTGGTCCTGTATGCCAAGTTTGGTCCGATTCGGAGACAGTTGATAAAACTGCCGTTTTGTGGGCCCCACGGTCCGACTCAACGGATAATTTTGTGCACGGCCCGTCGGAATCCAAAATTGGACATACCGTTGGGTTCATATCATCAAAACAAATTCATAGACAATTAGTTTGACGACTTTAGAGACCTTTGACTATAGCACACTTTTCGGTACAAAGCGGGTACAACGGCGGACATCGTTTTTTGCCTAAAATTACCATTTTGCCCCTGTATCCAGAAATGGGCTTAAGGACATGTAATCCTAGCTAATTTGACTATTCTGAGAACATTGATAATGTTTATTTCAGCTTTCGGAGACAGTTGTGATTTCTGACTTATTGATTAGAGTTACATTGTTGGTTCTTCGTGCAACCCCCAGGCAAGTATACCTTGCCTTCCTCTACAGTTTGTTTTCATGCTTATAGTACACCTGTTGTAGTATGTTATCATTAGTTATCTTAGTTGTTATAGATTTATATGATACCGCATTTACCAGTTTATTGTCTTGCTTGTATATCGGTATATCATGACTTAATAGTGTAGTTATACCAGGCTTGTTTACGTTATGGATCATGCTAGAGTTGTCCTTACATGTGTCATGACTGAGTTGTACCGTGTCTTCACCCATATCTTGACTGAGTTGTGTCTGCAAGTATGTGTGAGTGAACTGCTATTCCTTTGTCTTTCCTACAACCTGCGAGTCCACACACGGGGCGAGGGTTGTTCTTTGCACCTGCGAGTCCTCATACGGGGCGAGGGTGACTTGTCTTGAAACTGACCTGCGAGTCCACATTCGGGGCGAGGGTTGGTATTCCATTGATCTACCAGCAGTTTATTTATGCATACTTGATCCCGTATCCGTGTTCATAGTTACCTGTCAGTAGCCACTTGTCAGTCTCATGTCTAGTTCCTGTTTATACCCTGGTTATATTATTGCGTGATTAAACTGTTAGATAGGCATGTTTTATGTATCTTGCTAGTCCTCTGAGGACCTGATGATCTCCTCAGGTTTAGCGGCTGCATGGAGTTAGTTAGCAGAGCGGGGTGGTAGAAGATTGCGATGTATGATACAGGTATCTGCTTGTGATATTTTTTTATTATCTTCTCGTGCTTTATATTCCATATCATGATATACTCTGCTTAGTCTATAGACTCATATCATTCTTGGAGTCTAACCGGACAATATGCTAATGGGCTGCAGACCATGACCCATAATTGTTCATTCTTATTTCATATGATTCTTGTGGATTGAGATATAGTTTAGATTAGACATGATACCCTGTTCTGGACAGCTTATACGTATTCGAGTCGGGCTGGAGTCCGCTCGATGCATAGCTGGCTTGCTCACGAGCTGGCGTCCGAAAAGCGGGTACGGGTCGTGACAAGTTTTTATGGTGGCCTATGCAGGTCAGAGCATATCGTATCGGTTACGTAATTGTACTGGTACGAGCCTGCGACAATGACTAAACCTTAGAAATCTCAATCCACTCTGCCTTGAAAATTCTCCTAGAAATTCTTTACGCCATTGAAAACTCCATATTTGGTCTCGATTATACTTCCTTGCTTTCTGTACCATTGATTATCGTCCCTTTTATTTCGAGGTGATGAACGATCGTGCTGTCTAGGATTCAGTAGAAATTCTTAAGTTATAGTATAATATTGCTTGATTATTGAATAATTAGTTGTTTGTAGATATGAGAGATTATAGATGCCATATGTCCTAGATATTTGGTAGAATTATTAGTCACTGGTTAGAAGATTATAAGATTTTAGTGACCAGTGTTCCAAGGGAGTAGTGTGACCTAAGGTGGGTAGAAGTCCTCAAGATTTCGTAAAAACCAAATGACTAGAGAAGGCCATAAAATATTTTTAAGAAATTAAATTTGAGGAGATTAAGGTAATAGTATACTTTGATTTTAAGACATAGTCATGAATTAGAATTTCGAGGACGAAATTATTTTTAAGGTGGGTAGATTTGTAGCTTCCCTTCCCGGAGAATTTTCTCGAATTTTTTTTTTTGATTTAAATAGTGATTGTAGAATTTTATAAATGATTATTTAGTTAATTATTACGGTAGATGATTTTAGCCATGGTTGAGATTTGGAGTACAAGGTGACTAGGAATCATGGCACGGATAGCGCAGTGGCGTGCTTTGACTAGTGTTTAGTCATGGTAGGGGAAGGCCGAGCCATAGTGATATCCTAACTAGGAAAACCAGGCCAAGTTGTGACATGACCATTATAAATAGTTTAATTATTCTTTATTATTATTATTTGACGTTTATGAGCCCTTATTGTACCAAATTAGTCAAACTGGACCCGAACTGAGCCCAAGCCCATGTAGTCATGCGGGACGTCCTATGACATTCGTGTTGACGTATCTTGGTATGATGGTGTCGAATTCCGGTTTAATTATCTAATGAATACTTTCTAAGTATTCTTAATTAAATATTATAAATACCATTAATAGTTGACACTCAATGATAATTATATAAATTGGTCCTTGTACGTTTTGGGACTACTAGAAGACTGTACAAATGATATATATACTATTATTGGTTTATTAAATTTTGTTATTATTATTATTATTATTTTTATTCGGATTATTATTTAATATTATTATTTTTATATTAGTTTATTGTCAAATAAATATTATATATGTGTGAACGTGAATGTATGTATATATAAATATTATGTATGTGTGTATGTGTACATATATATATAAATATATATTATATGTGTGTGTATGTATATTTATATATAAATAGATTTTATGTAGGTGTATATGTGTTTGTGTATATAAATATACGCATGTATATGTGTGTGTATATATACGTATATACATAGCTTTTCATATAAGAACTAATAAAAACCAACTGAACCACCCTCTCCCTCAGCCCACAGGGGCTCAGCCCACAAAACCATAGTCCCAAACCGAGCCCAGCCCACCATGGGCCGATTAGTACTAACCAGAGAGCAAGAACTCTCAGCCTATATATGCGTGATTCCCGAGTCCCCAACTTTGTGGTTCGCTTTCTCTGTCCATACTTGTTCGTTTTTGATTCCGTAAAGTTCTTTAGGAAACCTATATAACTATATAGAAACCCTAGCAATTAGGACTTGACATAGAGAACCCATCAGTCCACAATTTCGACGCAAGGTCGACGAAAAACGGTTTCGAAAACAGTGTTCAAACAGTCCCTAGTAGCCCTCTTTGGCGATCGATTCCTGTCAACTCACTAGGAATCTTAGAAAACTAATTGAATACATTTGAAGACAACATATAGGGCTTCCTAATCTATTTTGTATTTTCGAATTTTATTAATTATATACGGAGAAAACAGTTTTCAAAATCGAGATTTTATCTATGTAAAAATAGTTTAAAAACCTTCGATACGACGTGCATCCCGCCAATTCGGGCGACGTGGTCACGAACCGAAAGCATCAAAAGGTGCGTAATGCCTTCGTGGTCGTGTGGGCTTTGACGGAATTCAAATTGGTCGTGTGTGCGCGACGAATTTGATGCGTATCCGTCAAAATTTACTGTATCGGCCTCTGTGCAAGTTTCTCAATTACTTCGTGCACGCTCGTCAGATCGAGATGAAACTTGCGCCAACAGGACCGTATCATTTTTTTGGTCCTGTTTGCCAAGTTTGGTCCGATTCGGAGACAGTTGATAAAATTGTCGTTTTGTGGGCCCTACGATCCGACTCAACGGGTGATTTTGTGCACGGCCCGTCGGAATCCAAAATTGGACATACCGTTGGGTTCATATCATCAAAACGAATTCATAAATATGTATTTTGACGACTTTAGAGACCTTTGACTCTGGCACACTTTTCGGTGCAAAGCGGGTCCAACGGTGGACATCGTTTTTGCCTAAAATTACCGTTTTACCCCTGTGTCCAGAATTGGACTTAAGGACAGGTAATCCTAGCTAATTTGACTATTCTGAAAACATTGGTAATGTTTATTTCAACATTCGAAGACAGTTGTTGTAGTGCCCCGTCCCTACATCGTGCCCCGTACTCGGTCCACGGGGTGCGCGAGAAAGGAACACTGTCGCTATCGATCCGGTCGGAACCGATAGGTCGGGATCGACTGAGTCGATCGAACGGGAACGGTTGAATTAAGATCCATTCCTCGTTATGAAATGTCTTCTTCGGAACCAAGTCCCATATTCAGCGGGTTGCGCCTCGATGATTGACTCTGCGGCTGAGTCCGGAGAGACCTCCCGTTGCTCTGCTTTTCACGCCGCTTGCGTTGGTTTTGACTTTGTTTTCTGAATGCGTTTTCGTGAATGTTTTCGATGGTTTTCATGGCTTGCATTTCGAACTCGCATTTCCTATCAAACTCCTTGAATAATGCAGTATTCTAATCGGTTGCATGTGCGATTTCAGGTAATCGCGTAGGCGACGTCTAGCACGGCCAACAAGTTCTCTCGCCGAAGTAAACTCAAGGTGAGTGGCTGACCCTTCTCTTCTCGACCCCTTTCCTAGATAAATCGATAATGTTGTTGCGAATGAAAGGATAAATGCAAGGGCACGAACACGGGAAAAGAATTGAGTTTTTAAAGAGAATGTAGGCTATGTCTTAATAACTAAAAAGGAAAATATGTCTTCGCACGGTTATGGACAACTTGTCGACAAGGCGATAGTTTCTTCAAGCGGCAACCCGAGGCCACGGGACTGTTTCGGCCTAGAAGGAAACAGGGTATAGTCGTGCATAAGGTTTCAGCACATGTTAAGTGGGGACTTGCAATGGAGCTAGGTACTTGCGTTGAAAGGATCTCGATTAACAAAGCTATACGTCCAGGATGGCTTGTGATGCCAGTGACCAATCACACGTACATTTTGCACTTGATATAAAAAATGTTAACAATTGACAGGAAAGAACATGGTAAGTTTTATAAGGCACGCGCGGCACGGTCCGCCGTGGGTAAGTTCCAACGTAAATTACATTATGCTTGTCATTGCTTGTTGAAATCCATTAGGATGGTTAGAAATATTCATACATTAAGTCATATAAACTCTTCAACCAAATGAGAGCTTGGAACTTAAATTTGCCACGCACCAGTACAAAGTGTAATGTACTGATCCTCGCTCTCCTCGCAGGTACCCCGAATCCCGAAGGGCGTGCCACTTAAATCTCAAGGCGACGTGGACACTTTTGAAGCCTCGTCTGTATAAAGGCTTGTTTCTGAATTCCTTTTGGAAGACTCCGCATTCAGTACAAAAGAAGACCAATGGCAGCTCGGCTTTCCTCGATCGCAGGTGGAAAGTGTAACTATTTTGTTTGTAAAAAGGAATGTAATGTATGGAACGACTATCTCATCGGCATTCGTTTTGTAAGTCGAGTCATGTTGTAGCCTGCGCGACAATGAATATAATGAAGTCAATATAAATAAAGTTTTATTATCAATGAAAAAGTCTACTTCTATTTCAAATGTGTCGATCAATTTCTCTACGTACTCTAACTTGATGTTGTGTTTCGGATGGCCTTATGACTACGCCTTGTGCGATCGCAACTTAGGTTCGCACGGCATCACGCCCGGGGGACGACTATCGATTCTGCGGAATCGGGGTGTGACATAATGGTATCAGAGCATGGCTTTACATTCTTTGACCTCGTATCGATGAGATAAGTTGTTCCATACAATGAGTCTGTAATAATTTGTGACTGATGCGTTTGCCTTCGTATCGCAGAAGTGACGGAACCCACGACCGAGCGAGAGCATAGCACTTCTAGCGGCTCTAGTAGTTTGCATCGTTCGCGAGCCGGACCTTCTGACGATACCATCGAAAGGATGCTGCGCATGATGGAGGCGCAGCGGAACCAGTCAGAGAACCGACATCAACAGACGGTAGAAAGACAGGCCCAGTTCGAAGCTCGCTTCGATGCACACGCAAAACTTTAACAAATGTAGCTGGATATCCTGCAGCAGATCGTCCAAACAATGGCGGCCAATGGAAACTCTATGACTGCACCTACCATCACCGCACTTGCTGCTACCGTGCCGACGATCCAACCCATTGAAGTCGACACGATGGAGCCCGAGCGTCAACCAGCGACACCGAAAAAGTACAACTTTGAAGTGTCCGAATTCAAGAAGGCGTGCCGAACTTCCTTCAGCGGTACCGAGGGTCCCTCCATGGCAATCGATTGGTTGGAAGAGCTGGAAGATCACTTCGAGCTGCTAGGCATTGAAGAATCCAAGCATGTTTTCTGCGCACAACTTCAGCTACGATTGAACGCGCACGACTGGTGGGACGTGCATAAGCGAGCGATCCGATGCGACAACATCTCAACGCCGATCTCTTGGGCCACGTTTCGCAAAGCTTTTGAAGTCGAGTACCTTCCGTCAGCCGTTTGTCAAGCGAAGGAGAATGAATTCATGCAGTTGAGACAGGGAAACCGGACAGTAGAACAGTACGCCGCAGAATTCAACAAGTTGTCCAAGTTTGCTAGTGCGTTTCTGCCTACAGAGGAGTGCCGCGTGCGACGGTTCGAAGTGGGTCTGCGACACTCTATCGGTGCGCATGTCGGGGTCCCGGAGTACAAGACCGTGGGCGAGGCTCTAAATCACGCTCTCCGCCTTGAGAGACTGCATCCTTCCGGTGCTGACGACGTTGTACGCCACTCCAATCATAAATGTCCTAGCTATACGGGGGGCAACAATCACACATCAAAGCATCCGAACAGCAGCAGTTACCGGGGACATAACCCATCATCGCGATGTGCCAAGTACGGTTTCTTTTGGCATGAGGCGAGCATGTGCTTTGTCTACGAAGGGAGATGCTTCATTTGCGGACAGAAGGGTCACTACAAGAAAGATTACACGGTCCGTAGACCAAATCATCCCAACGCACCACCACAACACCGCCAGGATAATCGAGGACAGGCGCCCCGACCTCCTCAGCCCACTCAATCCAACAACCAAGACCTACGCCCTAATGCACAGGGGCGTGTCTTTGCTCAGACTCGAGACGAGGCATTCGCTTGCGTCACTGTCGTGACAGGTACATTGAGTTTCAATAATATACCTGCTCGTGTGTTATTTGATTCAGACGCTTCACATACTTTCATATCGGCAGACTTTGCCGCCGAGCACAAATTCCTTGTAATGTTGTTAGACCTTGACCGTAGCGTAAGTATGCCTTCGGACGTGCCACTACTCACAAACTTAGCCTGCAGGGGAGGAACCATATGTATTGGGGGTCAAAAGATCGGTCTTGATGCGATAGTTCTAGATATGAAGGACTTCGACATCATACTGGACATGGATTGGCTCGATCCGTGTAACGCAACCATAGATTGCGCTGAAAAGAAGGTCACATTCTGCATACCTGGAGTACCTGAATTCTGCTACTCGTGTGGTGAGGCATCGCCGACCTGTATGGTAATCTCCGCAATATCTGTTCGACGGATGCTGCATTCAGGGTGCGAAGGCTATCTAGCTTCCGTTCGAGACATGCGACATTAGGATACAAACGCGGGAGAGACTGACATTGTGGAAGAATTCCCAGACGTATTCCCGGACGAGCTACCCGACATGCCACCCGATCGAAAAATAGAGTTCACTATCAACATATTCCCCGACACCCGGCCGATCTCGAAAGCTCCGTACAGAATGGCCCCTACAGAACTGAAGGAACTAAAGGCACAACTACAAGAATTACTCGATAGAGGGTTTATCCGTCCGAGTGTCTCGCCGTGGGGTGCGCCTGTGCTATTCGTGAAGAAGAAGGATAGATCGATGCGGCTCTG
The DNA here is from genome assembly GCA_029216955.1 of Iris pallida. Lineage (NCBI taxonomy): Eukaryota > Viridiplantae > Streptophyta > Magnoliopsida > Asparagales > Iridaceae > Iris > Iris pallida. The sequence goes on along the minus strand of JANAVB010015000.1, from coordinate 18,756,944 downwards.
CATCGACTATCGAGAATTGAATAAATCCACCGTCCGGAACAAATACACCCTGCCCTGCATCGACGACTTGTTCGACCAGCTCCAAGGTGCAACAGTATTTTCGAAGATTGATCTGCGATCGGGTTATCACCAACTCAAAGTCAAGCCAGATGACGTGCCAAAGTCTGCCTTCCGCACTCGCTATGGCCACTACGAGTTCTTGGTAATGCCGTTCGGTCTGACGAACGCCTCTGCCGTCTTCATGGATCTAATGAATCGGGTGTTCCGTCTGTTCGTTGACAAGTTCGTAGTAGTCTTCATCGACGATATCCTCGTCTACTCGAAGGATCGAGCGCAACATGTAGAGCATCTGCAGACGGTACTCCAAACCCTTCGAGAGAATCAGTTGTACACGAAGATGAGCAAGTGCGAATTCTGGCTGAACATCGTTTCATTCCTTGGGCGCATCATCTCCGCCACGGACATCGCAGTCGATCCGAAGAAAGTCGAAGCAGTTGCTGATTGGAAACGGCCCGCATCAGTTAGCGAAATTCGAAGCTTCCTAGGCTTGGCGGGATACTACCGACGCTTCGTGAAGGACTTCGCGAAGATCGCATCGCCGTTCACTCGCCTCACCCAGAAAGGAGTCGCATTCAAGTGGTCAGACGACTGTAAAGCTTCCTTCCAGGAGCTCAAACAACGGCTCGTTTCGGCCCCGATACTTGCTCTTCCTGAAGGGACGGAGGGATTTCAGATCTTCAGCGATGCTTCTAGCCAGGGCTTGGGGTGTGTGCTCATACAGCGGGATAAGGTGATATCTTTTGCTTCCCGGCAGTTGAAGCCGCACGAGAAGAACTACCCCACGTACGACCTAGAACTAGCGGTAATTGTGTTCGCGTTGAAGCTGTGGCGTCACTATCTCTATGGCGTGGCGTGCAGAATTTATACGGACCACAAAAGCCTCAAGTATCTCTTCACCCAGAAAGAACTGAATTTGCGGCAGAGGCGATGGCTCGAACTAATCAAAGACTATGACTTATCAATCGACTACACATCGGACAAGGGGAATGTGGTAGCGGATGCGCTGAGCCGAAAGTACTTAGCTTCATTATGCATCAACGATCGACTGCTGCGTGACTTGGAAGGAATGGGCATTAAACTCCGAGTTCGTTTCAGAGACATGAAACTAGCGCAACTGCGGGTGGAACTGAGCCTACTGGAGAGGATCAAATCTGCTCAGAAGGACGATCCATACCTGGAGAAGATGCAGAAGCTGATATCGACAGAAAAAGCGTTCGACTTTGCAGAGGACGAATCGGGAGTGTTACGCGTGAAGGGACGGCTATGCGTACCGGACGACGCAGAACTTAGAAATGAGATAATGTCAGAGGAACATTATGCAAAATATTCTTTGCATCCTGGCAGCACCAAGATGTATAAGGACCTTCGCGTTGTCTTTTGGTGGCACGGCATGAAGAGGGACGTAGCGCTCTTTGTTTCAAAATGTATGGCCTGTCAGCAAGTCAAAGCCGAGTACCAGCGACCGGCGGGGAGATGCAGAACCTTGCCATTCCAGAGTGGAAATGGGATCACATCACTATGGACTTCGTTGTTGGCTTGCCGAAGACGCCGCGGGGAAACGATGCCATCTGGGTCATCGTCGATCGACTAACCAAGTCAGCGCACTTTATTGCCATCAAAGTTACTTGGAGCGTCGATCGCCTTGCTCAGATATATCTTGATAAAGTAGTTCGGCTGCACGGGGTCCTAGTATCTATCGTCTCGGATAGGGATGGACGGTTCGTAGCGCGCTTCTGGAGTAGTCTTCATTCAGCACTGGAGACCAAGTTGAAGTTCAGCTTAGCTTATCGTCCTCAGACTGACGGCCAAACAGAGCGGGTGAACCAAATTCTCGAAGACATGTTACGACTTTATGCGATCGACTTGAAGTCAAGTTAGGAAGTCCATCTACCGCTGGCCGAGTTTGTATACAACAACAGCTATCAGTCCGGCATCCAAATGGCGCCGTATGAAGCTTTATACGGCCGGAAGTACAGATCGTCCATTTGCTGGGATGAAGTCGGGGAACGACAGATACTTGGTCCGGAGCTGGTGGAGCAGACCGTGCAGAAGGTCAAGTTAATACGAGAGAGATTGAAGATAGCACAAAGTCGGCAGAAGAGCTATGCCGACACGCACCGACGCCCCCTCGAGTTCTCAGAAGGCGACCATGTGTTCTTGAAAGTCATGCCCATGCGGGGAGTTTCCAGGTTCGGTACGAAGGAGAAATTGAGCCCAAGATTTGTTGACCCGTTCGAAATATTGAAGCGAGTCGCCCCGGTAGCTTACCAAATCGCCTTGCCGCCTGCGTTGTTAGAGGTACATGACGTCTTCCACGTATCATAATTATGGAAGTACGTATATGATCCGAGCCATATGGTGGATTTGGGTAAGCTGGATCTGAAGGCAGACTTGTCATACGTCGAAGAGCCGGAGGAAATCTTTGAGCGCAAGGATAAACTTCTCCGCAACCGTGCTATTTCTTTTGTCTGCGTCCTCTGGAGGAACCATTCGGTCGAAGAGTCGACGTAGGAGCTTGAGTCAGAAATGAAAGAAAAGTTCCCTTCATTGTTCTCGTAGAGGTAGGTTCTATTTTAAGTTTCGAGGACAAAACTTTTTCTTAGTTGGTTATGGTGTAGTGCCCCGTCCCTACATCGTGCCCCGTACTCTGTCCACGGGGTACACGAGAAAGGAATACTGTCGCTATCGATTCGGTCGGGACCGATAGGTCGGGATCGACCGAGTCGATCGAACGGGAACGGTTGAATTAAGATCCATTCCTCGTTATGGAATGTCTTCTTCGAAACTAAGTCCCATATTCAGCGGATTGTGCCTCGAGGTTTGACTCTGCGGCTGAGTCGGGAGAGACCTCCCGTTGCTCTGCTTTTTACGTCGCTTGCGTTGGTTTTGGCTTTGTTTTCTGAATGCGTTTTCGTGAATGTTTTCGATGGTTTTCATGGCTTGCATTTTGAACTCGCATTTCCTATCGAACACCTTGAATAATGCAGTGTTCTAATCGGTTGCTTGTACGATTTCAGGTAATCGTGTAGGCGACGTCTAGCGCGGCCAACATGTTCTCTCGCCGAAGTAAACTCAAGGTGAGTGGCTGACCCTTCTCTTCTCGACCCCTTTCCTAGGTAAATCGATAATGTTGTTGCGAATGAAAGGATAAATGCAAGGGCACGAACACGGGAAAAGAATTGAGTTTTCAAAGAGAATCTAGGCTATGTCTTAATAACTAAAAAGGAAAATATGTCTTCGTACGGTTGTGGACAACTTGTCGACAAGGCGATAGTTTCCTCGAGCGGCAACCCGAGGCTACAGGACCGTTTCGGCCTAGAAGGAAACATGGTATAGTCGTGCATAAGGTTTCAGCACAGGTTAAGCGGGGACTTGCAATGGAGCTAGCTACTTGCGTTGAACGGATCTCGATTAACAAAGCTATACGTCCAGGATGGCTTGTGATGCCAGTGACCAATCACACGTACATTTTGCACTTGATATAAAAAATGTTAACAATTGACAGGGAAGAACATGGTAAGTTTTATAAGACGCGACGTGGTCCGCCGTGGGTAAGTTCCAACGTAAATTATATTATGCTTGTCATTACTTGCTGAAATCCATTAGGATGGTTAGAAACATTCAAACATTAAGTCATATAAACTCTTCAACCAAATGAGAGCTTGGAACTTAAATTTGCCACGCACCAGTACAAAGTATAATGTACTGATCCTCGCTCTCCACGCAGGTACCTCGAATCCCGAAGGACGTGCCACTTAAATCTCAAGGCAGCGTGGACACTTTTGAAGCCTCGTTCGTGTAAAGGCTTGTTTCTGAATTCCTTTTGGAAGACTCCGCATTCAGTACAAAAGAAGACCAATGGTGGCTCGGTTTCCCTCGATCGCAGGTGGAAAGTGTAACTATTTTGCTTGTAAAAAGGGATGTAATGTATGGAACGACTATCTCATCGGCGTTCGTTTTGTAAGTTGAGTCATGTTGTAGCCCGTGCGGCAATGAATATAATGAAGTTAATGTAAATGAAGTTTTATTATCAATAAAAAAGTCTACTTCTATTTCAAATGTGTCGATCAATTTTTCTGCGTACTCTAACTTGATGTTGTGTTTCGGATGACCTTATGACTACGCCTTGTGCGATCGCAACTTAGGTTCGCACGACATCACGCCCGGGGGACGACTATCGATTCTACGGAATCGGGGCGTGACAGCTGTGATAACTTGGACTTTTTGACTTATTGATTGGAGTTACATTGTTGGTTCTTCGTGCAACCCCCAGGCAAGTATACCTTGCCTCCCTCTACAGTTTGTTTTCATGCTTATAGTACACCTGTTGTAGTATGTTATCTTTAGTTATCTTAGTTGTTATAGATTTATATGATACCGCGTTTACCACTTTATTGTCTTGCTTGTATATCGGTATATCATGACTTGATGGTGTAGTTATACCAGGCTTATTTACGTCATGGATCATGCTAGAGTTGTCCTTACCTGTGTCATGACTGAGTTGTACCGTGTCTTCACCCGTATCTTGACTGAGTCGTGTCTGCAAGTATGTGTGAGTGAACTGCTATTCCTTTGTCTTTCCTACAACCTGCGAGTCCACACACGGGGCGAGGGTTGTCCTTTACACCTGCGAGTCCACACACGGGGCGAGGGTGACTTATCTTGAAACTGACCTGCGAATCCACATTCGGGGCGAGGGTTGGTATTCTATTGATCTACCAGCAGTTCATTTATGCATACTTGATCCCGTATCCGTGTTCATAGTTACCTGTCAGTAGCCACTTGTCAGTCTCATGTCTAGTTCCTGTTTATACCCTGGTTATATTATTGCGTGATTAAACTGTTAGATAGGCATGTTTTATGTATCTTGCTAGTCCTCTGAGGACCTGATGATCTCCTCAGGTTTAGCGACTGCATGGAGTTAGTTAGCAGAGCGGGGTGGTAGAGGATTGCGATGTATGATACAGATATCTGCTTGTGATATTTCTTTATTATCTTCTCGTGCTTTATATTCCATATCATGATATACTCTGCTTAGTTTATAGACTCATATCATTCTTGGAGTCTAATCGGACAATATGCTAATGGGCTGCAGACCATGACCCATAATTGTTCATTCTTGTTTCATATGATTTTTGTGGATTGAGATATAGTTTAGATTAGACATGATACCCTATTCTGGACAGCTTATACGTGCTCGAGTCAGGCTGGAGTCTGCTCGATGCGTAGCTGGCTTGCTCACGAGCTCGCGTTCGAAAAGTGGGTGCGGGTCGTGACAAGTTTTTGTGGTGGCCCATGCAGGTCAGAGCATATCGTATCGGTTACGTAATCGTACTGGTACGAGCCTGCGACAATGACTAAACCTTAGAAATCTCAATCCACTCTGCCTTGAAAATTCTCCTAGAAATTTTCTACGTCATTGAAAACTACATATTTGCTCTCGATTATACTTCCTTGCTTTCTGTACATTAATTCTCGTCCCTTTTATTTCGAGGTGACGAACGATCGTGCTGTCTAGGATTCAGTAGAAACTATTAAGTTATAGTATAATATTGCTTAATTATTGAATAATTGGTTGTTTGTAGATATGGGATATTATAGATACCATATGTCCTAGATATTTGGTAGAATTATTAGTCACTGGTTAGAAGATTATAAGATTTTAGTAACCAGTGTTCCAAGGGAGTAGTGTGACCTAAGGTAGGTAGAAGTCCTCGAGATTTCGTAAAAATCAAATGACTAGAGAAGGCCATAAAATATTTTTGAGAAATTAAATTTGAGGAGATTAAGGTAATAGTATATTTTGATTTTAAGACATAGTCATGAATTAGAATTTTGAGGACGAAATTATTTTTAAGGTGGGTAGATTTGTAGCTTCCCTTCCAGGAGAATTTTCTCGAAATATTTTTTTGATTTAAATAGTGATTTTAGAATTTTATAAATGATTATTTAGTTAATTATTACGGTAGATGATTTTAGCCATGGTTGAGATTTGGAGTACAAGGTGACTAGGAATCATGGCACGGATAGCACAGTGGCGTGCTTTGACTAGTGTTTAGTCATGGTAGGGGAAGGCCGAGCCATAGTGATGTCCTAACTAGGAAAACCAGGCCAAGTTGTGACATGACCATTATAAATAGTTTAATTATTCTTTATTATTATTATTTGACGTTTAGGAGCCCCGGTTGTACCAAATTAGTCAAACTGGACCCGAAATGAGCCCAAGCCCATGTAGCCATGCGGAACGTCCTATGACATTCGTGTTGACGTATCTTGGTATGATGGTGTCGAATTCCGTTTTAATTATCTAATGAATACTTTCTAAGTATTCTTAATTAAATATTATAAATACCATTATTAGTTGATATTCAATGATAATTATATAAATTGGTCCTTGTACGTTTTGGGACTACTAGAAGACTGTACAAATGATATATATACCATTATTGGTTTATTAAATTTTGTTATTATTATTATTATTATTATTTTTATTGGGATTATTATTTAATATTATTATTTTTATATTAGTTTATTGTCAAATAAATATTATATATGTGTGAACGTGAATGTATGTATATATAAATATTATGTATGTCTGTATCTGTACATATATATATATAAATATATATTATATGTGTGTGTGTATGTATATCTATATATAAATAGATTTTATGTAGGTGTATATGTGTTTGTGTATATAAATATACGCATGTATATGTGTGTGTATATATACGTATATACATAGCTTTTCATATAAGAACTAATAAAAACCAACTGAACCACCCTCCCCCTCAGCCCACAGGGGCTCAGTCCACAAACCACAGTCCCAAACCGAGCCCAGCCCACCATGGGCCGAGCATTACTAACTAGAGAGCAAGAACTCTCAGCCGTATATATGCGTGATTCTCGATCGGAACCGAGAACAGAGAAGAAACTCAAAACCCTAACTCTACCCAAACCCACGGCGCCCCTACCTGACCCGTGGGCGGTTCCAGCGCCACCGCAAGGCCGCCGCCGGCACGGCAAGGCCGGAGCAGGCCGCGCACGGAACCAAAACAGTAGCAGTGACAGAGCCCCGAGTCCCCGACTTTGTGGTACGCTTTCTCTGTCCATACTTGTTCGTTTTTGATTCCGTAAAGTTCTTCAGGAAGCCTATATAACCATATAGAAACCCTAGCAATTAGGACTCGACATAGAGAACCCATCAGTCCATAATTTCGACGCAAAGTCGACGAGAAACGATTTTGAAAACAGTGTTCAAACAGTCCCTAGTAGCCCTCTTTGGCGATCGATTCCTGTCAACTCACTAGGAATCTTAGAAAACTAATTGAAGAAATTTGAAGACAACATATAGGGCTTCCTAATCTATTTTGTATTTTCAAATTTCATTAATTATATGCGGAGAAAACAGTTTTCAAAATCGAGATTTTATTTATATAAAAATAGTTTAAAAACCTTCGATACGACGAGCGTACCGCCAATCCGGGCGACGTGGTAACGAACCGAAAGCATCGAAAGGTGCATAATGCCTTCGTGGTCGTGTGGGCTTTGACGGAATTCAAATTGGTCGCGTGTGCACAACAAATTTGTTGCGTATCCGTCAAAATTTACTGTATCGGCCTCTGTGCAAGTTTCTCAATTACTTCGGGCACGCTCGTCAGATCGAGATAAAACTTGTGCCAACAGGACCGTATCGTTTTTCTGGTCCTGTATGCCAGGTTTGGTCCGATTCGGAGACAGTTGATAAAATTAACATTTTGTGGGCCCTACGGTCCGATTCAACAGATGATTTTGTGCACGGCCCGCCGGAATCCAAAATTGGATATACCGTTGGATTCATATCATCAAAACAAATTCATAGACATGTAGTTTGACGACTTTAGAGACCTTTGACTCTGGCACACTTTTCGGTGCAAAGCGGGTCCAACGGCGGATATCGTTTTTGCCTAAAATTACCGTTTTGCCCCTGTGTCCAGAATTGGACTTAAGGATAGGTAATCCTAGCTAATTTGACTATTCTGAGAACATTAGTAATGTTTATTTCAGCTTTCGGAGACAGTTGTGATTTCTGACTTATTGATTGGAGTTACATTGTTGGTTCTTCGTGCAACCCCCAGGCAAGTATACCTTGCCTCCCTCTACAATTTGTTTTCATGCTTATAGTACACCTGTTGTAGTATGTTATCTTTAGTTATCTTAGTTGTTATAGATTTATATGATACCGTGTTTACCAGTTTATTGTCTTGCTTGTATATCGGTATATCATGACTTAATAGTGTAGTTATATCAGGCTTGTTTACATCATGGATCATGCTAGAGTTGTCCTTACATGTGTCATGACTGAGTTGTACCGTGTCTTCACCCGTATCTTGACTAAGTTGTGTCTGCAAGTATGTGTGAGTGAACTGCTATTCCTTTGTCTTTCCTACAACCTGCGAGTCCACACACGGGGCGAGGGTTGTCCTTTGCACCTGCGAGTCCACATACGGGGCGAGGGTGACTTGTCTTGAAACTGATTTGCGAGACCACATTCGGGGCGAGGGTTCGGGGCGAGGGTTGGTATTCCATTGATCTACCAGCAGTTCATTTATGCATACTTGATCCCATATCCTTGTTCATAGTTACCTGTCAGTAGCCACTTGTCAGTCTCATGTCTAGTTCCTGTTTATACCCTGGTTATATTATTGCGTGATTAAACTGTTAGATAGACATGTTTTATGTATCTTGCTAGTCCTCTAAGGACCTGATGATCTCCTCAGGTTTAGCGACTGCATGAAGTTAGTTAGCAGAGCGGGGTGGTAGAGGATTGCGATGTATGATATAGGTATCTGCTTGTGATATTTCTTTATTATCTTCTCGTGCTATATATTCCATATCATGATATACTCTGCTTAGTCTATAGACTCATATCATTCTTGGAGTCTAATCGGACAATATGCTAATGGGCTGCAGACCATGACCCATAATTGTTCATTCTTGTTTCATATGATTCTTGTGGATTGAGATATAGTTTAGATTAGACATGATACCCTGTTCTAGACAGCTTATACGTACTCGAGTCGGGCTGGAGTCCGCTCGATGCGTAGCTGGCTTGCTCACGAGCTCGCGTCCGAAAAGCGGGTGCGGGTCGTGACAAGTTTTTGTGGTAGCCCATGCAGGTCAGAGCATATCGTATTGGTTACGTAATTGTACTGGTACGAGCCTGCGACAATGACTAAACCTTAAAAATCTCAATCCACTCTGCCTTAAAAATTCTCCTAGAAATTCTCTACGTCATTGAAAACTCCATATTTGGTCTCGATTATACTTCCTTGCTTTCTGTACCATTGATTCTCGACCCTTTTATTTCGAGGTGACGAACGATCGTGCTGTCTAGGATTCAGTAGAAACTCTTAAGTTATAGTATAATATTGCTTGATTATTGAATAATTGGTTGTTTGTAGATATGAGAGATTATAGATACCATATGTCCTAGATATTTGGTAGAATTATTAGTCACTGGTTAGAAGATTATAAGATTTTAGTGACCAGTGTTCCAAGGGAGTAGTGTGACCTAAGGTGGGTAGAAGTCCTCAAGATTTCGTAAAAACCAAATGACTAGAGAAGGCCATAAAATATTTTTGAGAAATTAAATTTGAGGAGATTAAGGTAATAGTATACTTTGATTTTAAGACATAGTCATGAATTAGAATTTCGAGGACGAAATTATTTTTAAGGTGGGTAGATTTGTAGCTTCCCTTCCCGGAGAATTTTCTTGAAATATTTTTTTGATTTAAATAGTGATTTTAGAATTTTATAAATGATTATTTAGTTAATTATTACGGTAGATGATTTTAGCCATGGTTGAGATTTGGAGTACAAGGTGACTAGGAATCATGGCACGGATAGCGCAGTGGCGTGCTTTGACTAGTGTTTAGTCATGGTAGGGGAAGGCCGAGCCATAGTGATGTCCTAACTAGGAAAACCAGGCCAAGTTGTGACATGACCATTATAAATAGTTTAATTATTCTTTATTATTATTATTTGACGTTTAGGAGCCCCGGTTGTACCAAATTAGTCAAACTGGACCCGAACTGAGCCCAAGCCCATGTAGTCACGCGGGACGTCCTATGACATTCATGTTGACGTATCTTGGTATGATGGCGTCGAATTCCGTTTTAATTATCTAATGAATACTTTCTAAGTATTCTTAATTAAATATTATAAATACCATTATTAGTTGATATTCAAAGATAATTATATAAATTGGTCCTTGTATGTTTTGGGACTACTAGAAGACTGTATAAATGATATATATACCATTATTGGTTTATTAAATTTATTATTATTATTATTATTTTTATTGGGATTATTATTTAATATTATTATTTTTATATTAGTTTATTGTCAAATAAATATTATATATGTGTGAACGTGAATGTATGTATATATAAATATTATGTATGTGTGTATGTGTACATATATATATATAAATATATATTATATGTGTGTGTATGTATATTTATATATAAATAGATTTTATGTAGGTGTATATGTGTTTGTGTATATAAATATACGCATGTATATGTGTGTGTATATATACGTATATACATAGCTTTTCATATAAGAACTAATAAAAACCAACTGAACCACCCTCCCCCTCAGCCCACAGGGGCTCAGCCCACAAACCACAGTCCCAAACCGAGCCCAGCCCACCATGGGCCGAGCAGTACTAACCAGAGAGCAAGAACTCTCAGCCGTATATATGCGTGATTCTCGATCGGAACCGAGAACAGAGGAGAAACTCGAAACACTAACTCTACCCAAACCCACGGCACCCCTCCCCGACCCCTGGGCGGTCCCAGCGCCGCCGCAAGGTGATCAACATATTAATATGTATTTAGATAGGTTGGTGATCAAGTGTAGCATGCATACGTGTCAGGCAAACATCTGTTTCCACTATATTATATATTCTAAGGTAATACAAGAAATAATGGCAAGAAGAAAATAATGATAAAATATGTTCTGCTTATCTGTTTAAAAGAAGGAACCATTTGAAACCAGAGTTATAATATCAAATCTAAGTCAATATCTAGCAAAATCATTGATTCATTGCATTAGGAAGAAATTTATAGCAAGAAGTTACACTAGATTTATGATAACAGCTAAGCTACCCCTACTCATACTCCTACTCCTAAGTTATTTGATGATGGAATACAATTTATAACAACAGAATGGTAAGATAGAGATGATATGTTAAAAACCTTCTCATGATACAATCTGATAATCATATGCGTCTGTCAAAAATCACGTTACTCAGAGTCCTCGCCATGCCAGAAAGCAAGGCTGCGATAAACGATAAATTCCATATCTGGGGCATGCACCTCTATAATCATGTCGTCTGGAATTCTTGCTATGCCGACTAGTATAGCTGCGAGAAATTCCAAATCTCATAACCAAGATATGTACATCCGAAGTCAGTTCTCTACGTTTCCGCCACGCCAGCTAACATGGCTGCGATAAACTACAAGCTCCATAATCAAGTAGACGTTTTACCATCCCTGTATTCCCGTCATCATATGTTATCAGAAAAATATTGCAACTCAGGCCATAAAATTCATCTCGATAGGAAAATCAAAATCAACAACGATCCAACAAAATCAAATTCAATGATCAAGGAGTGAGAGCGAACAAAACAAGGAGAAGGATTTCAAATTGAAGTTTAAATAAGATTCTCAAGGGTCGTCCCAGGAATCTCTCAAGGAATCCTAACTGTGATTGAGTACCTTCAAAATATACATATCCTAATCCTACTGCAAGCTGTAGTGATTCTCTAGTTCGAATACCACTATATAAACTCGACCTGTATGGGCCACCACTAAAAATGTGTCACGACCCGCACCCGCTGTGAGGGTACGAGAACGTAACAACGCCCAGCCTAAGCCCCAGTGTCGGCGGTAGAACGCTGTCCTAGGTCACAACATCTAACAATATAAGCTAAGCAGTTTATACTCCCCGAGTGGGGGTGACATAGCAGAAAATAACTCAATCACAACTAAGGAAGAAGAAGCACGATGTGATAAAGAACTCAAGGAAAATACAGATGATCAGAAAGTCTAAGATAACATCTCAGCAATATCCAGAAATACATGGTCTCAGCTACTGAAAATGAAAGAATATACAACCCAGATCTCAAAGACAGAAATAAGTCTATCTACTAGTCTCAAGACAACATAAGTAAGATAAGGCCTAACTAAGCTAGTCTAGGCAGTAGGGTAAAGCCGTCAGCTAGAGCTATCCCATAGGAGGTATCCTCTCAGGCCTCCTCCTCGTCCTTTGTAAAATTTTCAACAGGTCCAGTCAGGACAGGAGTGAGCACAATACATCTCAACAGTTCATAGCAGGTTAGAAAATATAATCATGCAGTAAAGTAAGATATAGATACTGAAAAAATGCAGTATGTAAACAGAGAGAGAACTGTAATAAAAATATCTACTATAAATAAAGAGCTACCAGTGACTAGTGATTTAGAGTACAAAGTCGACATGTGAACGGCTTGATTTGTACATGGCTATACTAAAGAGGCGTACATGGCTATTCTACTTTGGAATTGTTCACATGGCTATTTATACTCCCCCGTTCTCCCAATTAATACACAAGGATCCAACCAGGTTATGTTATGATTCTATGTAACAGCCCCCGAAGGGTGGTAAGCCCCCAAAGGGTGATAAACCCCAAAGGGTGATAAGCCCCCGAAGGGTGGTACATATATAGTAGTCCCATAAATGGGGTTTTTGGGAAACCCAATAAATGGGATAAGGATTCAAAGAAGACTCTGTGATCATATGAGTATATGTCACAAGTGATCAAAGAACCAACGAAGCATAGTGATACGCCATGTAAGTAAAACGCACAGAACATAAAGTACCCCGATGCTCCCTGAAGGTATAACATCTCAGGGAGGGATCCATATTGTACTAATCCGTGCGACCAACGTGACAGTATCAAGTAAAGTAATTTAATACAGGAAAATAATTCTAAGCAGGATATGAAATGATCAGAGAATATGTACTCGCCTGTATCTGAGTGTCCGGATGAAATGTACTGTCCGAGAAGAGGTGTCTGGCTCCTAATCAGAACAGCACAAGTCACAACAAGTCTAAAATGATATAATGAAGTCCTACTATGCATTCTACATGATTCTAGGTCAATCTAGGCCAAAGTCAACTCTTGGTCAACTCTGGTCAACCCTAGAAGTCAAACTAGGTCAACCAAGTCAAACCTAAGTCAAACTAGTCAAACTAGTCTAACAAGGCTATTCTAAGTCTAACTAGACTACACAAGTCTAATCTAGGCTCCACACTGACACACAGACACTCACATAGGCCATAGGCTAAGAGACTAGGCCATAGGCTAAACCCTAAACCAACCTATAACACACCTACACAAGGCTATTCTATATCTAAAATAATACACAAATTACATATAGGCTAACTATATGAATACCACACCTACACATCTATTAATATATGATATGGTACACACAAAGGCATATAGGCATCTATAGTATATCACACATATACCATATCATACACACACACACACACACACACACACACACACACACACACACACACACACACACACACATATATATATATATATATATATATATATATATATATATATATATATATATATATGCACCCACTCATATATATAGGAACCTATATATATCTCAATTCATATATATATATATATATATATATATATATATATATATATATATATATATATGAGTGGGTGCATATATATATATATATATATATATATATATATATATATATATATATATATATATATATATATATATATACATATGAAATGAGAGAGGGGGACACATGACTATGTGTCCAAGTGTATGTGTGTGTGTGTATCATGAGAATTAGGTGTGTGTCAAATACAAGAGTGTGTGTGTGTAGTGAGAGAAAACATGGGTGTATCAAGAGAGTGTGTGTGTGTGTGAGACATAGGCATGTGTGTGTGTGACTTGAGAGGACAGTGTGGCAAATACATAGGTGTGTGAATGTGTGATAAATATGTGTGAAATATAACAGTGAAAGAAAGCAAAACAGTGGCAAAACAGTGAGGATGTGAGTGAGTGTCATATGGTATATCAAGAGAGGGTGTGTGTGTGAGTGAAAACAGTGAAGTGAGTGTCACATAGTATGCTAATGTGTGTGTGAGTGAAGTGAGGCATGTTAGGGTAACATGTATGTGTGTGAATAGTCTGTAAAAACAGTGAGAAACAGTGAGGGGAAATATATAGGTGTGTGTGAGATAGATGACATGAAAACAGTGAGAAAACTGTGTAAACAACTCAGATTACATAGAAGAACCCCCCTTAAACCATTCTCAGATTTCTGTTCATAATGAACCCAAACTCAGTTCATACAAACTCAGATATCATCCATCCCAATCTCAGTTTACAGATTCACATAAAGAACCCAAAAATCAGTTAAAACAGTCCCATACTTGGCCTTCACAAAAATTAAACCAAACCATATCAATTTGACCCCAAATTCCTCATACATTTAGAAATCAACTAGGTGAACATATTATAGGTTTAAAATTATGCAAGTAACAGTGTAAATTAGGTTAAAATGACTGACAAAATCGAATTCATAAACATAGAATCAAAAATAGGAAATAACTGATAATAAGTAAATCAGTAAATAGGGGAAAATGAGAATCAACATTGAAAATTAAATTAAAAACCCAAAACAGAGGTTGGTAATGTGAAAACACATTGCACACGTGTCATGTGATGTGTTTGTGTCCACCAAAGTGGACACAAACGTGTCCAATAATTGAAAACTCAAAATCGAGAAAACTGGACACAGGCAACAGTAAGCAGCGTGCACGTGTTCACAGTGTCCGTACATACGACACGACACGACACAGCCCACATGATCGTGTCCACGTGTCAACCTAGTGTAGGGCTAGGGCTAGGACACCCTGCCACGTGTCCACAACACGTGTACGAGACACAAAACTAGCGTATCAGTGGTCGACTTCAACAGAAAATAGTGCAGTGCAAAAATGGTGCAGGAGCTCGTGCGTGTCCGACACGACACGTGGGGCTCTAAAATTTGGGGAGCCCCGTGTCAGTGTCGGCCCCTTGCCACACATCAAATTTGACGCGTCGAAGTGCAGTGTCCAGGGCGCTGTGTCCCCCGAAGTGCAGGGCATGTACAGTGCCCGTGCACGCGCGCGCACGACCACGTGTTCGCGTGTCCGTGTGGACTCGACACGACACTAAGACTACAAAAAAACACCAGACACGTGTAAGCGACATCAAACCCTAATTTTCTATTCAAATACAATCCCAAAATTCACACGAAATGCCCATTGGGGCATTTCAACAAACAGTTGGTATGTGTCACTGATACGTGTCCAAAAAGGACACGAAATGGACACAAATTTTAGGGCTTCCTATGCCTACAGTTAGGTTATGTTTAGGGCTCCCTAAATATGCAATAGAATCAGGATTCTATGGAGGGAATTGAAAGTTACCTATATGTGTCAAATCCTTCAAAAAGCTTCAAAGACAGGTGCTCCTCTTGATGGCCAAACTCCTTCAATGTGCTCCCAAGCTGAGAATACTCATAACCAACAGCAAGAGGAGTAAAATTAGAACCCAATGCAATTAGTTTAGGGGAAAAAGGATTTAAAATGGATTTACTATGATTTATTGAAGACGGGGGCTTACCTCTTTCTAAAACTTGGCAAAATATCCTAATGGAGGCTAGCCCTAACTTTGAGGGGTATTAAATAGGGGGGATCAATAGTGGCTGGCCAAAACTATTAGGGTTAGGGTTAGCTACATGGTATGGGCCTATGGGCTTTAAGTCTCAAGTCATTAGTCATTACTTATGAAATCATAAGCCATTCTAGCCTAATCAATTCCTAATCTCTCCAAACAAGTTCCAATGAGTTAAACCTCACTAACTTAGGTCAAACCAAGGTTAATTAACCTAACCAAGTGGTCATGACCTAGGTTAGTCTCAAGGTTAGTCTCCTAGTCAACACTAGTCAAAGTCAACTAGAACACCAAAATCAATTATACTAAAAATCACTAAAAATCACATTAATTCTAATAAATCTAAATAATACATAATAATTCCAAATAATTCCCAAAATTACAAAAATGACTAAAATACCCCTCAAACTAGAAATAATAAATGAAATATCCTAATCACAAGGCAAGGCTCTAGGGTTACACTAGCATGACACCAAATCATAAGTCATGATTTAAAATAGTTTAAAATTATATTAAAAATCACTAAAAATTATAATATAAAATAAACATCATTAAATAATAATTATAATTACAAAATTTCAAAATTGCCCTCTTCTGGAAAACTGGATGTTACAATCCTACCCATCTTATAAAAATTTCGTTCTCGAAATTAAAATGTTCCTACTCCTTCTAGGTCAAACCCCCCACAATCAAGTCTCAGAACTTAAATAAAACATACGATTAAAAAGGACGGCATACAGGATCATGACATACGGTGGTAATGAAAGTCTCATCTAGGTATACTAGTCATACTAGACCAAAACAATCATAGGGTATCAAAACACACAAGCAATCTAGGGTGCTAATTAGAAGGATAAAAAATAACAATCATCAAGACTGTAAGTCAGTCTACCCTCCTATATAAAAACTAGTACTTATCAAAAATAAAATATAATAATGATAACTACCAATTATCTATTAAGGGATACTATTCAATAAAATTAAACTTAAAAGTTAAGGAATGAAAGTCAATTGCATGGAATCCAATCACAGTATGTATATATAGAGAGTGTGTCAGAGAGGGAAAAGCTAGCATTAGGTAAATGTTATGTGGTTCGTGTGTGTATGGGTGTATGTAGATATGTTCATATGGTTAGATAGTAGACATGTGTATAGGAGGATTTGGGTTTTAAGACAATAGCTATCAAGTTACACTACTCATGGCATCTTGGTTAAACAGCCTACAAGGCACAAGCTATTTACTCATAACATGTACGGCTAACCATATATATATGTATAGAGAGGTAGAGATTTAATTGCATCTACACACATTGTAACATATATACAGCACTATATGTACATACATACATATATATATATATATATATATATATATATATATATATTTATATATATATATTTATATATATATATATATATATATATATATATATATATATATATATATATATATATATATATATATATATATATATATAGCTATGTGAACATAACATAGAGATGAAGGGTTAGGTTTTCATGGCAGTTGTGAACATTTGTGTAGAGTGTCAAGTGTACATAGGTTAAAACCTGAAATGAAGAGTTCAATCATTCAGCTTAGCTCAACATTACATATTAGATCTGAAATTGAAATACACATATTGAAAGCAATGTAAAAATGTTAACATGTACTCAGTTTTCAAATTTTGGAGAAATTCGAAGATCAAAACCAACTAAATGTTTACCACAACCACAACCTAACATGTAAGAGTATGAACCTAACAATATATACCTACACACAACAATGTATACGGCTCAAAACATTATATTAAAGGAACTACAATTTGACTAATCACTTAGAATTTAGACTTAAAGGGTTAATATGTACACAGTCTCAGATTTGACAATTTCAACACAAAACTCAACCAAACTCAACCATTATCCTTTAAAATTGAAACCTCGCATATAACATACATGTGTGGTCATGTAAATAACAACTAATAACATGAAATTTAAAATTAATTTATGAATTTAATCTGGAAAAACTAGTCACTGATACTGTCCTATTTTAGAATCATTAGGATTTTGAGAAATTAACATCAACATATTAATATGTATTTAGATAGGTTGGTGATCAAGTGTAGCATGCATACGTATCAGGCAAGCATCTGTGTCCACTATATTATATATTCTAAGGTAATACAAGAAATAATGGCAAGAAGAAAATAATGATAAAATCTGTTCTGCTTATCTGTTTAAAAGAAGGAACCATTTGAAACCAGAGTTATAATATCAAATCTAAGTCAATGTTTAGCAAAATTATTGATTCATTATATTAGGAAGAAATTTATAGCAAGAAGTTACACTAGATTTATGATAACAGCTAAGCTACCCCTACTCATACTCCTACTCCTAAGTTATTTGATGATGGAATACAATTTATAACAATAGAATGGTAAGATAGAGATGATATGTTAAAAATCTTCTCAAGATACAATCTGATAATCATATGCGTCTGTCAAAAATCACGTTACTTAGAGTCCTCGCCACGCCAGTAAGCAAGGCTGTAATAAACGATAGATTCCATATCTGGGGCATGCACCTCTATAATCATGTCGTCTGGAATTCTCGCTATGCCGACTAGTATAGCTACGAGAAATTCCAAATCTCATAACCAAGATACGTACATCCGAAGTCAGGTCTCTACGTTTTCGCCACGCCAGCTAACATGGCTGCAATAAACTACAAGCTCCATAATCAAGTAGACGTTTTACCATCCCTGTATTCCCGTCTCATATGTTATCAGAAAAATATCGCAACTCAGGCCATAAAATTCATCTTGATAGGAAAATCAAAATCAACAACGATCCAACAAAATCAAATTCAATTATCAAGGAGTGAGAGCGAACAAAACAAGGAGAAGGATTTCAAATTGAAGTTTAAATAAGATTCTCAAGGGTCGTCCCAGGAATCTCTCAAGGAATCCTAACTGTGATTGAGTACCTTCAAAATATACATATCCTAATCCTACTGCAGGCTGTAGTGATACTCTAGTTCGAATACCACTACATAAACTCGACCTGCATGGGCCACCACTAAAAACGTGTCACGACCCGCACCCACTGTGAGGGTACCAAAACGTAACAACGCCCAGCCTACGCCGCAGTGTCGGCGGTAGAACGCTGTCCTAGGTCACAACATCTAACAATATAAGCTAAGCAGTTTATACTCCCCTAGTGGGGGTGACATAGCAGAAAATAACTCAATCACAACTAAGGAAGAAGAAGCACGATATGATAAAGAACTCAAGAAAAATACAGATGATCAGAAAGTCTAAGATCACATCTCAGCAATATCCAAAAATATATGGTCTCAGCTACTGAAAATGAAAGAATATACAACCCAGATCTCAAAGACAGAAATAAGTCTATCTACTAGTCTCAAGACAACATAAGTAAGATAAGGCCTAACTAAGCTAGTCTATGCAGTAGGATAAAGCCGTCAGCTAGAGCTATCCCGTAGGAGGTATCCTCTCAGGTCTCCTCCTCGTCCTCTGTAATATTTTCAACAGGTCCAGTCAGGACAGGAGCGAGCACAATACATCTCAACAGTTCATAGCAGGTTAGAAAATATAATCATGCAGTAAAGTAAGATATAGATACTGAAGAAATACAGTATGTAAACAGAGAGAAAACTGTAATAGAAATATCTACTATAAATAAAGAGCTACCAGCGACTAGTGATTTAGAGTACAAAGTCGACATGTGAACGGCTTAATTTGTATATGGCTATACTAAAGAGGCGTACATGGCTATTCTACTTTGGAATTGATCACATGGCTATTTATACTCCTCCGTACCCCCAATTAATACACAAGGATCCAACCAGGTTATGTTATGATTCTATGTAACAGCCCCCGAAGGGTGGTAAGCCCCCAAAGGGTGATAAACTCCAAAGGGTGATAAGCCCCCAAAGGGTGATAAGCCCCCAAAGGGTGATAAGCCCCCGAAGGGTGGTACATAGTAGTCCCATAAATAGGGTTTCTGGAAAACCCAATAAATGGGATAAGGATTCAAAGAAGACTCTGTGATCATATAAGTATATGTCACAAGTGATCAAAGAACCAAAGAAGCATAGTGATAAGCCATGTAAGTGAAACGTACAGAACATAGAGTACCCCGATGTTCCTTGAAGGGGTAACATCTCAGGGAGGGATCCATATTGTACTAATCCGTGCGACCAACGTGACAGTATCAAGTAAAGTAATTTAATACAGGAAAATAATTCTAAGCAGGATATGAAATGATCAGAGAATATATTCGTCTGTATCTGGGTGTCCGGATGAAATGTACTGTCCGAGGAGAGGTGTCTGACTCCTAATCAGAACATCACAAGTCACAACAAGTCTAAAATGATATAATAAAGTCCTACTATGCATTCTACATGATTCTAGGTCAATCTAGGCCAAAGTTAACTCTTGGTCAACTCTGGTCAACCCTAGAAGTCAAACTAGGTCAACCAAGTCAAACCTAAGTCAAACTAGTCAAACTAGTCTAACAAGGCTATTCTAAGTCTAACTAGACTACACAAGTCTAATCTAGGCTCCACACTGACACACAGACACTCACATAGGCCATAGGCTAAGAGACTAGGCCATAGGCTAAACCAAGTCTAAACCAACCTATAACACACCTACACAAGGCTATTCTATATCTAAAATAATACACAAATTACATATAGGCTAACTATATGAATACCACACCTACACATCTATTAATATATGATATGGTACACACAAAGGCATATAGGTATCTATACACATCTATTAATATATGATATGGTACACACAAAGGCATATAGGTATCTATAGTATATCATACATATACCATGTCATACTTATATATATATGCACCCACTCATATATATATAGGAACCTATATATATATCTCAATTCATATATATATATATATATATATATATATATATATATATATATATATATATATATATATATATATATATATATATATATTATATATAAAATATATATATATATATATATATATATATATATATATATATATTATATATAAAATATATATATATATATATATATATATATATATATATATATATATATATATAGAAATGAGAGAGGGGGACACATGACTATGTGTCCAAGTGTATGTGTGTGTGTGTATCATGAGAATTGGGTGTGTGTCAAATACAAGAGTGTGTGTGTGTGTAGTGAGAGGAAACATGGGTGTATCAAGAGAGGGTGTGTGTGTGTGAGACATAGGCATGTGTGTGTGACTTGAGAGGACAGTGAGGCAAATACATAGGTGTGTGAATGTGTGATAGATATGTGTGAAATATAACAGTGAAAGAAAGCAAAGCAGTGAGGATGTGAGTGAGTGTCATATGGTATATCAAGAGAGGGTGTGTGTGTGTGTGTGTGTGAGTGAAAACAGTAAAGTGAGTGTCACATGGTATGCTAATGTGTGTGTGAGTAAAGTAAGGCATGTGAAGGTAACATGTATGTGTGTGAATAGTGTGTAAAAATAGTGAGAAACAGTGAGGGGAAATATATAGGTGTGTGTGAGATAGATGACATGAAAACAGTGAGAAAACTGTGTAAACAACTCAGATTACATAGAAGAACCCCCCTTAAACCATTCTCAGATTTCTGTTCATAATGAACCCAAACTCAGTTCATACAAACTCATATATCATCCATCCCAATCTCAGTTTACAGATTCACATAAAGAACCCAAAAATCAGTTAAAACAGTCCGACACTTGGCCTTCACAGAAATTGAACCAAACCACATCAATTTGACCCCAAATTCCTCATACATTTAGAAATCAACTAGGTGAACATATTATAGGTTTAAAATCATGCAAGTAACAGTGTAAATTAGGTTTAAATGACTGACAAAATCGAATTCATAAACCTGGAATCAAAAACAGGAAATAACTGATACTAAGTAAATCAGTAAATAGGGGAAAATGAGAATCAACATTGAAAATTAAATTAAAAACCCAAAACAGAGGTTGGTAATGTGAAAACACATTGCACACGTGTCATGTGATGTGTTTGTGTCTACTTTGGTGGACACAAACGTGTCCAATCATTGAAAACTCAAAATCGGGAAAACTGGACACAGGCAACAGTAAGCAGCGTGCACGTGTTCACAGTGTCCGTGCACACGACACAACACAACCCACGTGATCGTGTCCACGTGTCAACCTAGTGTAGGGCTAGGGCTAGGATACCCTGCCACGTGTCCACAACACGTGTACGAGACACAAAACTAGCGTATCAGTGGTCGATTTCAACAGAAAATAGTGCAGTACAAAAATGGTGCAGGAGCTCGTACGTGTCCGACACGACACGTGGGGCTCTAAAATTTGGGGAGCCCCGTGTCAGTGTCGGCCCCTTGCCACACGTCAAGTTTGACACGTCGAAGTGCAGTGTCCAGGGCGCTGTGTCCCCCGAAGTACAGGGCATGCACAGTGCCTGTGCACGCGCGCGCGCGACTACGTGTTCGCGTGTCCGTGTGGACTCGACACGACACTAAGACTACACAAAAACACCAAAAATGTGTAAGCGACATCAAACCCTAATTTCCTATTCAAATACAATCGCAAAATTTACACGAAATGCCCATTGGGGCATTTCAACAAACACTTGGTATGTGTCACTGATACGTGTCCAAAAAGGACACGAAATGGACACGAATTTTAGGGCTTCCTATTCCTACAGTTAGGTTAGGTCTAGGGCTCCCTAAATATGCAATAAAATCAGGATTCTATGGAGGGAATTGAAAGTTACCTATATGTGTCAAATCCTTCAAAAAGCTTCAAAGACAGGTGCTCCTCTTGATGGCCAAACTCCTCCAATGTGCTCCCAAGCTGAGAATACTCATAACCAACAGCAAGAGGAGTAAAATTAGAACCCAATGCAATTGGTTTGGGGGAAAAAGGATTTAAAATGGATTTACTATGATTTATTGAAGATGGGGGCTTACCTCTTTCTAAAACTTGGCAAAACATCCTAATGGAGGCTAGCCCTAACTTTGAGGGGTATTAAATAGAGGAGGGAGGATCAATAGTGGCTGGCCAAAACTATTAGGGTTAGGGTTAGCTACATGGTGTGGGCCTATGGGCTTTAAGTCTCAAGTCATTAGTCATGACTTATGAAATCATAAGCCATTCTAGCCTAATCAATTCCTAATCTCTCCAAACAAGTTCCAATGAGTTAAACCTCACTAACTTAGGTCAAACCAAGGTTACTTAACCTAACCAAGTGGTCATGACCTAGGTTAGTCTCTATGTTAGTCTCCTAGTCAACACTAGTCAAAGTAAACTAGAACACCAAAATCAATTATACTAAAAATCACTAAAAATCACATTAATTCTAATAAATCTAAATAATACATAATAATTTCAAATAATTCCCAAAATTACAAAAATGACTAAAATATCCCTCAAACTAGAATTGATAAATGAAATACCCTAATCACAAGGCTAGGCTCTAGGGTTACACTAGCAAGACACCAAATCATAAGTCATGATTTAAAATAGTTTAAAATTATATTAAAAATCACTAAAAATCATAATATGAAATAAACATCATTAAATAATAATTATAATTATAAAATTTCAAATTATCCTCTTCTGGAAAACTGGGTGTTACAATCCTACCCACCTTATAAAAATTTCGTCCTCGAAATTAAAATGTTCCTACTCCATCTAGGTCAAACCCCCCACAATCAAGTCTCAGAACTTAAATAAAACATACGATTAAAAAGGACGGCATACAGGGTCATGGCATACGGTGGTAATGAAAGTCTCATCTAGGTATACTAGTCATACTAGACCAAAACAATCATAGGGTATCAAAATACACAAGCAATCTAGGGTACTAATTAGAAGGATACAAAAATAACAATCATCAAGACTGTAAGGCAGTCTACCCTCCTATATGAAAACTGGTACTTATCAAAAATAAAATATAATAATGATGACTACCAATTATCTATTAAGGGATACTATTCAAGAAAATTAAAATCAAAAGTTAAGGAATGAAAGTCAATTGCATGGAATCCAATCACAGTATGTATATATAGAGAGTGTGTTAGAGAGGGAAAAGCTAGCATTAGGTAAATGTTATGTGGTTCATGTGTGTATGGGTGTATGTGGATATGTTCATATGGTTAGATAGTAGGCATGTGTATAGGAGGATTTGGGTTTCAAGACAATAGCTATCAAGTTACACTACTCATGGCATATTGGTTAAACAGTCTACAAGGCACAAGCTATTTACTCATAACATGCACGGCTAACCATATATTTATGTATAGAGAGGTAGAGATTTAATTGCATCTACACACATTATAACATGTATACAGAACTATATATATATATATATATATATATATATATATATATATATATATATATATATATATATATATATATATGTGAACATAACATAGAGATGAAGGGTTAGGTTTTCATGGCAGTTGTGAACATTAGTGTAGAGTGTCAAGTGTACATAGGTTAAAACCTGAAATGAAGGGTTCAATCATTCAGCTTAGCTCAACATTACATATTAGATCTGAAATTGAAATACACATATTGAAAGCAATGTAAAAATGTTAACATGTACTCAGTTTTCAAAATTTGGAGAAATTCGAACATCAAAATCAACTAAATGTTTACCACAACCACAACCTAACATGTAAGAGTATGAACCAAACATTATATACCTACACACAACAATGTATACGGCTCAAAACATTATATTAAAGGAACTGCAATTTGACTAATCACTTAGAATTTAGACTTAAAGGGTTAATATGTACACAGTCTCAGATTTGACAATTTTAACACAAAACTCAACCAAACTCAACCAATATCCTTTAAAATTGAAACCTCGCATATAACATACATGTGTGGTGATGCAAACAACAACTAATAACGTGAAATTTAAAATTAATTTACGAATTTAATCTGGAAAAACTAGTCACTGATACTGTCCTATATTAGAATCATTAGGATTTTGAGAAATTAACATCAACATATTAATATGTATTTAGATAGGTTGGTGATCAAGTGTAGCATGCATACGTGTCAGACAAGCATCTGTGTCCACTATATTATATAATCTAAGGTAATACAAGAAATAATGGCAAGAAGAAAATAATGATAAAATCTGTTCTGCTTATCTGTTTAAAAGAAGGAACCATTTGAAACCAGAGTTATAATATCAAATCTAAGTCAATGTCTAGCAAAATCATTGATTCATTGCATTAGGAAGAAATTTATAGCAAGAAGTTACACTAGATTTATGATAACAGCTAAGCTACCCCTACTCATACTCCTACTCCTAAGTTATTTGATGATGGAATACAATTTATAACAACAGAATGGTAAGATAGAGATGATATGTTAAAAACCTTCTCAAGATACAATCTGATAATCATATGCGTCTGTCAAAAATCACGTTACTCAGAGTCCTCGCCACGCCAGTAAGCAAGGCTGCGATAAACGATAGATTCCATATCTGGGGCATGCACCTCTATAATCATTTCGTCTGGAATTCTCGCTATGCCGACTAGTATAGCTGCGAGAAATTCCAAATCTCATAACCAAGATACGTACATCCGAAGTCAGGTCTCTACGTTTTCGCCATGCCAGCTAACATGGCTGCGATAAACTACAAGCTCCATAATCAAGTAGACGTTTTACCATCCCTGTATTCCCGTCATCATATGTTATCAGAAAAATATCGCAACTCAGGCCATAAAATTCATCTCGATAGGAAAATCAAAATCAACAACGATCCAACAAAATCAAATTCAATAATCAAGGAGTGAGAGCGAACAAAACAAGGAGAAGGATTTCAAATTGAAGTTTAAATAAGATTCTCAAAGGTCGTCCCAGGAATCTCTCAAGAAATCCTAACTGTGATTGAGTACCTTCAAAATATACATATCCTAATCCTACTGCAGGCTGTAGTGACACTCTAGTTCGAATACCACTACATAAACTCGACCTGCATGGGCCACCACAAAAAATGTGTCACGACCCGCACCCATTGTGAGGGTACGAGAACGTAACAACGCCCAATCTACGCCGCAGTGTCGGCGGTAGAACGCTGTCCTAGGTCACAACATCTAACAATATAAGCTAAGCAGTTTATACTCTCCGAGTGGGGGTGACATAGCAGAAAATAACTCAATCACAACTAAGGAAGAAGAAGCACGATATGATAAAGAACTCAAGGAAAATACAGATGAACAGAAAGTCTAAGATAACATCTCAACAATATCCAGAAATACATGGTCTCAGCTAATGAAAATGAAAGAATATACAACCCAGATCTCAAAGACAGAAATAAGTCTATCTACTAGTCTCAAGACAACATAAGTAAGATAAGGCCTAACTAAGCTAGTCTAGGCAGTAGGGTAAAGCCGTCAGCTAGAGCTATCCCGTAGGAGGTATCCTCTCAGGCCTCCTCATCGTCCTCTGTAATATTTTTAACAGGTCCAGTCAGGACGGGAGCAAGCACAATACATCACAACAGTTCATAGCAGGTTAGAAAATATAATCATGCAGAAAAGTAAGATATAGATACTGAAGAAATGCAGTATGTAAACAGAGAGAGAAATGTAATAGAAATATCTACTATAAATAAAGAGCTACCAGTGACTAGTAATTTAGAGTACAAAGTCGACATGTGAACGGCTTGATTTGTACATGGCTATACTAAAGAGGCGTACATGGCTATTCTACTTTGGAATTATTCACATGGCTATTTATACTCTCCCGTACCCCCAATTAATACACAAGAATCCAACCAGGTTATGTTATGATTCTATGTAACAGCCCCCGAAGGGTGGTAAGCCCCCAAAGGGTAATAAGCCCCAAAGGGTGATAAGCCCCCAAAGGGTGATAAGCCCCCGAAGGGTGGTACATAGTAGTCCCATAAATGGGGTTTCTGGGAAACCCAATAAATGGGATAAGGATTCAAACAAGACTCTGTGATCATATGAGTATATGTCACAAGTGATCAAAGAACCAAAGAAGCATAGTGATACGCCATGTAAGTAAAACGCACAGAACATAGAGTACCCCGATGCTCCCTGGAGGGATAACATCTCAGGGAGGGATCCATATTGTACTAATCCGTGTGACCAACGTGACAGTATCAAGTAAAGTAATTTAATGCAGGAAAATAATTCTAAGCTGGATATGAAATGATCAGAGAATATACTCGCCTGTATCTGAGTGTCCGGATGAAATGTACTGTCCGAGGAGAGGTGTCTGGCTCCTAATCAGAACATCACAAGTCACAACAAGTCTAAAATGATATAATGAAGTCCTACTATGCATTCTACATGATTCTAGGTCAATCTAGGCCAAAGTCAACTCTTGGTCAACTCTGGTCAACCCTAGAAGTCAAACTAGGTCAACCAAGTCAAACCTAAGTCAAACTAGTCAAACTAGTCTAACAAGGCTATTCTAAGTCTAACTAGACTACACAAGTCTAATCTAGGCTCCACACTGACACACAGACATTCACATAGGCCATAGGCTAAGAGACTAGGCCATAGGCTAAACCAAGTCTAAACCAACCTATAACACACCTACACAAGGCTATTCTATATCTAAAATAATACACAAATTACATATAGGCTAACTATATGAATACCACACCTACACATCTATTAATATATGATATGGTACACACAAAGGCATATAGGTATCTATAGTATATCACACATATACCATATCATACATATATATATATATATATATATATATATATATATATATATATATATATATATATATATATATATATATATATGAATTGAGATATATATATATATGAGTGGGTGCATATATATATATATATATATATATATATATATATATATATACATATGAAATGAGAGAGGGGGACACATGACTATGTGTCCAAGTGTATGTGTGTTTGTGTATCATGAGAATTGGGTGTGTGTCAAATACAAGAGTGTGTGTGTAGTGAGAGGAAACATGGGTGTATCAAGAGAGGGTGTGTGTGTGTGAGACATAGGCATGTGTGTGTGTGACTTGAGAGGACAGTGAGGCAAATACATAGGTGTGTGAATGTGTGATAGATATGTGTGAAATATAACAGTAAAAGAAAGCAAAACAGTAGCAAAACAGTAAGGATGTGAGTGAGTGTCATATGGTATATCAAGAGAGGGTGTGTGTGTGAGTGAAAACAGTGAAGTGAGTGTCACATGGTATGCTAATGTGTGTGTGAGTGAAGTAAGGCATGTGAGGCTAACATGTATGTGTGTGAATAGTGTGTAAAAATAGTGAGAAACAGTGAGGGGAAATATATAGGTGTGTGTGAGATAGATGACATGAAAACAGTGAGAAAACTGTGTAAACAACTCAGATTACATAGAAGAACCCCCCCTTAAACCATTCTCAGATTTTTGTTCATAATGAACCCAAACTCAGTTCATACAAACTCAGATATCATCCATCCCAATCTCAGTTTACAGATTCACATAAAGAACCCAAAAATCAGTTAAAACAGTCCCACACTTGGCCTTCACAGAAATTGAACCAAACCACATCAATTTGACCCCAAATTCCTCATACATTTAGAAATCAACTAGGTGAACATATTATAGGTTTAAAATCATACAAGTAACAGTGTAAATTAGGTTAAAATGACTGACAAAATCGAATTCATAAACCTGGAATCAAAAATAGGAAATAACTGATACTAAGTAAATCAGTAAATAGGGGAAAATGAGAATCAACATTGAAAATTAAATTAAAAACCCAAAACAGAGGTTGGTAATATGAAAACACATTGCACACGTGTCATGTGATGTGAGTGGACACAAACGTGTCCAATCATTGAAAACTCAAAATCGGAAAAACTGGACACAGGCAACAGTAAGCCGCGTGCACGTGTTCACAGTGTCCGTACACACGACACGACACGACACAACCCACGTGATCATGTCGACGTGTCAACCTAGTGTAGGGCTAGGGCTAGGACACCCTGCCACGTGTCCACAACACGTGTACGAGACACAAAACTAGCGTATCAGTGGTCGATTTCAACAGAAAATAGTACAGTGCAAAAATGGTGCAGGAGCTCGTGCGTGTCCGACATGACACGTGGGGCTCTGAAATTTGGGGAGCCCCGTGTCAGTGTCGGCCCCTTGCCATACGTCAAATTTGACGTGTCAAAGTGCAGTATCCAGGGCGCTGTGTCCCCCGAAGTACAGGGCATGCACAGTGCCCGTGCACGCACGCGCGCGACCACGTGTTCGCGTGTCCGTGTGGACTCGATACGACACTAAGACTACACAAAAACACCAGAAACGTGTAAGCGACATCAAACCCTAATTTCCTATTCAAATATAATCCCAAAATTCACACGAAATGCCCATTGGGGCATTTCAACAAACACTTGGTATGTGTCACTGATACGTGTCCAAAAAGGACACGAAATGGACACGAATTTTAGGGCTTCCTATTCCTACAGTTAGGTTAGGTCTAGGGCTCCCTAAATATGCAATAAAATCAGGATTCTATGGAGGGAATTGAAAGTTACCTATATGTGTCAAATCCTTCAAAAAGCTTCAAAGACAGGTGCTCCTCTTGATGGCCAAACTCCTCCAATATGCTCCCAAGCTGAGAATACTCATAACCAACAGCAAGAGGAGTAAAATTAGAACCCAATGCAATTGGTTTGGGGGAAAAGGATTTAAAATGGATTTACTATGATTTATTGAAGATGGGGGCTTACCTCTTTCTAAAACTTGGCAAAACATCCTAATGGAGGCTAGCCCTAACTTTGAGGGGTATTAAATAGAGGGGGGGATCAATAGTGGCTGGCCAAAACTATTAGGGTTAGGGTTAGCTACATGGTGTGGGCCTATGGGCTTTAAGTCTCAAGTCATTAGTCATGACTTATGAAATCATAAGCCATTCTAGCCTAATCAATTCCTAATCTCTCCAAACAAGTTCCAATGAGTTAAACCTCACTAACTTAGGTCAAACTAAGGTTACTTAACCTAACCAAGTGGTCATGACCTAGGTTAGTCTCTAGGTTAGTCTCCTAGTCAACACTAGTCAAAGTCAACTAGAACACCAAAATCAATTATACTAAAAATCACTAAAAATCACATTAATTCTAATAAATCTAAATAATACATAATAATTACAAATAATTTCCAAAATTACAAAAATGACTAAAATACCCCTCAAACTAGAAATGATAAATGAAATACCCTAATCACAAGGCTAGGCTCTAGGGTTACACTAGCAAGACACCAAATCATAAGTCATGATTTAAAATAGTTTAAAATTATATTAAAAATTACTAAAAATCATAATATAAAATAAAAATCATTAAATAATAATTATAATTATAAAATTTCAGAATTACCCTCTTCTGGAAAACTGGGTGTTAAAGTGACTTGTCTTGAAACTGACCTGCGAGTCCACATTCGGGGCGAGGGTTGGTATTCCATTGATCTACCAGCAGTTCATTTATGCATACTTGATCCCGTATTCATGTTCATAGTTACCTGTCAGTAGCCACTTGTCAGTCTCATGTCTAGTTCCTGTTTATACCCTGGTTATGTTATTGCGTGATTAAACTGTTATATAGGCATGTTTTATGTATCTTGCTAGTCCTATAAGGACTTGATGATCTCCTCAGGTTTAGCGGCTGCATGGAGTTAGTTAGCAGAGCGGGGTGGTAGAGGATTGCGATGTATGATACAGGTATCTGCTTGTGATATTTCTTTATTATCTTCTCGTGCTTTATATTCCATATCATGATATACTCTGCTTAGTTTATAGATTCATATCATTCTTGGAGTCTAATCGGATAATATGCTAATGGGCTGCAGACCATGACCCATAATTGTTCATTCTTGTTTCATATGATTATTGTGGATTGAGATATAGTTTAGATTAGACATGATACCCTGTTCTGGACAGCTTATACGTACTCGAGTCGGGTTGGAGTCCGCTCGATGCGTAGCTCACTTGCTCACGAGCTCGCGTCCGAAAAGCGGGTGCGGGTCGTGACAACTTCTCCCTCCGATCAAAGATCTCCACTGGCTACTCCTCGTAGGTCAAGCTCGGACCCACCTCTTGCTCTGAATAGTCCACCACATGGCTCGGATATGGAATGTAGCATCGAAGCTGGAACACGTGGAAAACATCATGCACTCCCTCCAAGCTGGCTGGAAGTGCTAGTCGATACGCCACCTCGCCAATCCATGCCGCTACGTCGAAGGGCCCGATGTACTTTGGACTGAGCTTCCCGTCTCTGCCAAATCTGATGACATCTCTAGTCGGTGAGATCTTCATGAACACTCTATCCCCAACCGCAAACTCCAGTGGCCGTCTGCTGCTGTCCGCCCAGTGCTTCTGCCGATCCTATGCAACTATGAGATACTCTCTGAGCCTTGAGACCCGTACGATAATTACACACAAGAAGTTTGAATAACACGATCAATGATCAAGAATCAAATAGGCACGAGATAGAATGAAGTTCCAATTACAACTTAGAGGAGCAAAATCCTGAAAACACAACTATTAAGTACGATAATAAATAAAAAATTGATATTTTAACACAAGTGGACTAGGACAAGATAGGAAAATCATGGTCAAATAGTCATGATTTAAGATCAAAGTTTAGACAAGACACAAACGAAGTATAGAATCAAACTCTGGCAATGTATAATTTTGAGGAATTCAATAATCTAACGATAAAATGCTAAAGGGAAGTTAGCAAGAGTTGATTGAGGAAACATACAAAATACTCAGGAGGTACAATATCAAATCAGGATAACGTGCAAGGATTTGTGATTCTCGAAAACCAATAATCACAGGGAAAGGAACATAGTTTCTATGGTATCCAGAAACATATAGATATTTGAAATCACTTTACTCAGAATCCCTACCCCGCCAGGGTATACCTGGCTGCAGTGAACTTCGGCTCCGTGACTCAAATAACGATATGTTACTGAATATTCTATGCACTATATTCATTTTCCAACAATCATCAACGAAGCAAACCAAGAGATCACGGCATGAAGAATTTAGGACAAGTCTCCATAATACTCGCAACCTATGAATGTCTGAAATCACTTCAACTTAGAGTTCCTGTCCAGCCAGTGCGTTGCTGGCTGCAGTAAACTTTCGGTCTCCGCAATCCAAATAACGGCTGCAGCGCACAACTGTCACGCCCTAGTAGGTCATCGAATAGTCTTTGAACTTTATCCAGAGGAAAATTTCAAGGAATCAAAATAAGTTTTAATATTCCAAGTCACAAAAATGGTGAGGTTACATGTCTGTTAGAATACAAGGGTTTATTAGGTACTATGAAGCAACACAGAATCCAATCAAAGAGTGGTGAGTACAAAAAGGGCAACCAGGGAGACTTAAAATTTCAGACAGGGAGCTAAGTTTCAAATTATAACGGAATTTTAACTGATATCTGGAATGATAACAAGATTCTATATATGGAACGTAATCCTGGGTAGGTAACGAAGTCTCGAAGGAGGCATAAAGCAGGGTATCAGACAAAAGACAAAGTCTCAACATAAGGAATAAAATCTCGTGTCGGAAATAAGGTTCAACAACATCTCAAACAACAATAAAATCTTGAACAAAATCTCGAAGGAAAAATAACCTCCAATAGAATTCAAGGTCTCAATTAGAAAACCAATATCAACAAGGTCGTAATTAGGAAATAAAATCTCGAATAGAAAATCTTGACGAGGAAACAAGACATTAAATAGGGAACAAGGGCTCATTGAGTCGCGAGTAGGAACTGAAGTTTCAAAGTCTGAAAAATCTTGGATACATAAGACAAAATCACGAACAGAACAAAGTCTCGAAAATAGGAAACATGATCTTAAAATCTCGAATGGAATCAAGTTACGAATATGAAAAGAGAATCAATGGATGAATTGAAAACAAATATCCATGAAACAAGTGATACCCCAAATAGGGAACAAGATCGAAACAAAGTTGGGAACAGAAAATAGAAAACAAAGTCATAAAAAATGAATATGAAACATGGTATTAAATAGCGGATATGAAATAAGTGAAATCTCAAAATAAGAGACAAGATCAAAAAAGATCGTGAATAGAAAATAATTCACGAATGAGAAATAAAATCTTATAGGAAACGAGTCAAAATTTCAAAGATAGAAGACGAAATCTGAAAATGAAATTTCGAATAGAAGCAAGATTCAAACAAGGTTTTGAATGACATAAGTTTGAATATGAAGGTAATCCCGAAGTAAAGTCTTAAATATCAACAGAGTCTGAATAGGGAACAAAATTCGAGTAGAACCAAATCTTGAATTAGGAAACGACGTCGTAGGAAACAAGTTATCGAGCAGGAAGAAAACCTCGAATAAAAGCAGAGTTACGAACAAGAATGGAAACAAACTTTCAAAATACATCTCGAATAGTGACCAAGGTTTCAGAAGAGGAAATAAAATCTAATAATCCTTAAATAGGAAATAAGGAGGTTTTTAAGAAACAAACTAGGTGCAAGAGGAATCTAAGGAAAACTGGATTATGAATCCTGATCCATGGTTTTCTCCAACCATGCAAAAGAGTCTTCTGTCTTCAGTCTATCTTCAGTATTCTTTCGGGACTGGAATCTCTTCAACCTTCTTTGACTGTTCTGTCGTAGACTGGTCCCTGTGGTAGTGCTCCATGTTGTTGCTGAATCTGGAGAGCCGGGTCCTTCTGTGATACTGGTGCTCCTCGTACTTGTTCTTGGGTAGTGTGATCAGCGGTCTCCAGCAGTCCTTAACTTGGTGGACAGGCAGTTAGCAGTACAAGCATAGCCTTCATCTTTTGTGACACTCTTCGTAGTGGTGTCCTGAGCTACGACAGAATTATAAATGATCACCGACTGAATCTGAATCTGATGGCGCAGCTTAAAGGGCATTGTCTGAGTGTTGCGATGCTTTACGGATCCACAGTAGTTGCTATCTTCATCATAAGTCTTCAAGTTCCTTCTGAGCTTCAATTTCCTGTTTTGTTGTATGTGCTACGAGCTGGATCTCCTGGTTGGTGACTTCAATCTTCAGAGGAGTCGGATCTTCACATGCTGAGATGATCTTCAGTGGCGGTTTCAGGTTCTTGATCTGCTCTTCGGTGCAAGATATGCGCTTTATGTCGGGAAGTCCAAGGATCCGAAGAAATCAGAAGTCATTCCTGGCTCGGAGTGTGTATCCACCAGTCTGGCTTAGAAAAGGATGGCATGCTCTCTCTGGTGTCAAAGGACTCTTCAAACATCTCCGTCAACAGCGTACTACCCATGGGGATAGTAGGGCGATAGAAAGTAGTAGAGGCTTGAATCTTCAGGTGTAGGTGGATCAACAGTTCTGGTGTCGCATGCTTTTGAACTATCTGAAAAACAGAAAACTGTTAAAATAACCTAGACCTAAATACAACAAGTGTTTATAGAATATCAATATACCCGATGTACCCGATTTTCTATGCTGTGATTCAAGTTTCCCTAGTTTAAATCAAGTCCCCTAATAGTATTCTAATACCTAGATACTATTAGGACAGACCTGCATGGGCCACCACTAAAAACATGTCACGACCCGCTCCCGAATAATCGGACACGAGTTGGACACGCCCAGCCTTCATCATTAGACACGATGAAGTAACCTGTACCAAACTAGGGAAATCTAACCAGATAATTATAAATGTATATAATCACAGCATCTAAAAACGTATTCCAGAATGATCACCATAATCCACAATTCTATGTATATAAATGTACGAGTCATCAAGTGTGAAATGTACTATGAATTCTAAATCAATATCTAAGAGTAAAGCTAACAGTCTAAACCTGAAACCTCAAGCTAAGTCATGACCCATCCTGCTCAGCTAAGATCCCTGGCTCTGGCCTATAAGGTAGAATGATATCCTGCAAGCATACCTGCAACTTATCCAGTCAGGAGCGGAGCTAAGCACAGTTCTAGGTAATGAAACATGAATATGATATGAAAATAAGTACATGAGAACATGGACTATAAAGTACATGAAAAGAATATGAAGGTACATGAATGTAAGTACATGAAGCTAAAGTACAGGAATGTAAAGTACATGAATGTATCTATGAACCTGAAGTACAAGACATGACAAGTGCACTATGTTTGAAATACAACTAGCTCATGTGACCGGCTGGGGGTAAGCACATGAAAGCATATGAAAGTACATGAATGGTACGACTTAGGGCCCGCGTGCACGATACGAAGCCTAAGATAGGCACATGAATATAGTAACCGGGATTGGTCGCATGGCTAGTGTATTTCCCCACCCGACACAAGTAAGTACAAGAACATGAGTACAAGAGTACAGGGTATCGTGTCATGACGTGTCACATGAAAAGTACAAGACATATAAATGCACAAAATCATAGAAAAGTACTTGCCTTGCTCCGGAAAAGTACGAGTAATGAAGTAGATCTGTCTGTCCTCCTGAATAATGGTATAAGTTGGTTAATTCCTAAACAAGTAATACTAGCTTCTTCCATCTACTAACCCAGTCCATCTACAGAAAATTCATAAAGTATACTGGTTGTACTCTAGGGATAGGATAATAAATACATATATAATTATTATCCACAACCACACGCTTATATACCATCAAATATTCATAAAAGTTCTGTTTATAGTCACTAACCATTAAAACTGCAAACCATATGGACTGTCAGTCCTAGTATATGAAACTTGATTTCATCTAATAGGCCTTAAACATAGTTTGTATTAGTATCTGCTACAAATAGGAAAAATTGAATACTCCTATCTGTTATATGTCACTGCAGAGCCATCTTACTTATTACATAAAAATTTAGCATTTAGACCTTAGCTCACAAGGTCCCCTTTATGGATTATCCATTCACACAGCACTATACCAAAGTCATATCAGATCCATCAAAAGCAGTACATAGCCAAGTGTCCTCATATATAACATATTAATTTAGGGATGCTTCCTACCAGGTAGTACCAAGGATCCCATGGAGAACAATAACTACAAGAAATTAATCATATGTTCACAATTATGCCTTCAACTTAAAATATACAAGCTAATTAATTGTATGGGCTACCATTCTATGTACTTGCTAGCAACCTTACCTACACTAGTTCAGACATGTTGGTCGGCCAACTGTTCCAGGTATCCAGTTTGTTTATTAAGCTCTAACCCCCAAATGTTAATACAACTTAACAAAATTTCAAAACCAAAATATACAACCATATCGAAATTCTAAAACGTAAATTCAGATGATACATGAAAGGAACCCCGATCTTACTAAATTCCTAGCCGACTCTGCATATGACTCCAATCTACTGGACATGCTCCCCACATCAACATGAATCTTTCCCCCGGATGCAAAACTGGACACGACCCGTACATCAACATGAACCTTGGACACGAGCAACCACGAACACACGTTCGATACAGCACAAGAACAAACAAAAACCCACTAGAATTACGATCAAGACACCCAAGCATAAAACCGAGTAATAAGAATTTAGAATAGACAGAAAGATAGCATAAGTACCTGGAAAAAGAAATCTACCGAACTAGGACACTTCCCCAAGTGTCGGACACAAAATCTTGAACCCCAACGTTTACTGCATTACTCATCAACACAACCAAAACAACACAGTGAAAGTCATTAAGTCATGAATACTGCATTGACTTATGATTTATAAGGAATTTCTCAAATTCACAAGATAGGCTCACCTATGTTATGATCCAGTGATCACATAGTTCATACTCGACAAACAGACAGATCAAGAATCCTAAAGAAGAAGGTTCAAACCAGAATTATAAGATCAAGCTCCAGCAATCATACTTGTAATAATAAATTAAGCTGGAACTTACCGTTCTTAATTCGACCATGACCATGAGGTTTTGGAACAGGTCGAAGATGTACAGAAATTGATCAAACCGACGCTCTGTCCAAATTAAGGAGTTTGATCACAGCAAAACTTCACTCGAACCACTTAATTTATGAACTAATCCGATCGAACATTAGATCATGGCGAACCACTGATTCTAAATTCGAAAGATAGGGGAAAAAGATGCTCCAAGAACTCACCAAATCGAGGTAGACCCGTCAGTAGCCTGGAGTCCGTGTCATCGTTGTCGCTGGTCGAATCAACTCGTCGAGGTAGGTCGAGTTCGTCCTTCTCACTTATCGTTCCGATCTCGCAAACCCTGACAAGATCAAAATAGAGATCGATAGTTCAGACCAAACCCGATCAAAACTAGGAAGGAGAAATAATCGATAGGGACTCACCATGTCGTCACTATCATCTGTCGAGAAACCGATGTTCCAGTTATCGAAGTCGGGCAACTCGCCGGAGGTAGGGACAGGACCGCTCACACTCGATCCAGACCCGTGTCCACGTCCTACAATGCGGATACGACCTCGCCATCGTCGGAGACGGAGAAGCGCCTGCCGGAGAATTGCACGTGCCGCCGAGGGAGTGGTGAGCGTTGCCGCCATGATCGAAGTGGTGGCTCTGCACCGAAGACTCGTTGAGGGGTGGAAGCATCGTCGTCACCATCTCCATCGAAGTCGTCGGGAATGCGCAACGCCTCCATCGTCATGGCCGGATCTCCTTCGACACTTAGGGCTTAGGTCGTGCGGACGCCGAGGAATCGTCGAGCTGCCGCTGCTGTCGAGAACTGCCGTCGGGGAAGTGAAGATCGCCGCTCCGTCGCCATCAGCTCGCCGTCGGTCGCCACCGCCTGCTCCACCATGCCTTGCTCTGCCAATGCCGAGATCGGCCGAGAGGAAAAATAGAAAGGGGGAACTGGAGTTTTGAGGAGGACTCAGTAATCCTCTCTCCCCAGCTGAAAATAAAATAGGAGAAGTAAAATTTTCACTTCAGCCCCTCCACAAAAGGTAATTATGTAATTGAATCCCTCCCATTTTCACTATTTACAAAAATTTGTAAAATCAGTTAGAAATCGAATAGTGGGCCCCAAAGTTTGTTATAAACAACTTTCAAAAATAAAATAAAAATAAATTCTGCCTAACTAATTTTCCTCCAAAATATCAATAACCATATTTAATATTTTAAAATCAAAAATTATTATTTGAAACTTAAACATCAACTATTATTAGTATAAAAATGTTTTTTTTAAAATCAATTTTTTTTTTCAAAATCAGAAAGGTGGAGTTACAGCTAGACAGTTAAAGGGTTTAAGTATACACATGGCTACATACATGGCACATAACTTGCATACATACTTACACATTGCATTCATTCATTTATTCTTTGCATTTGATTACATACATTGTTTGCATGTATATTCATTCATATACATATACATAGATAGATACTTGCCTTCACATTGCATTACATTACCTATATATGTCACTCATGCATATATGTTACCTACTACATGGATTCTTGCATACATGCAAGCTCTCCTACATTCATTCACATATATTGCATATTCATTAAGTATTACGTAACATGCATACATAGGATACACTCACATCATATATTGTATATATACACTATATATATAGAGAGAGAGGGCAATGAAGGGGGCATGAAGAGGGGTGTGTGTGCAATGTGTGACAGTAATGTGAATTCAGTGATATACGTATGTGTATATGTGACAGGAATGTGAATCAGTGATGTGTGTGTGTATATGTGACAGGAATATGAAATCAGTGGTGTCTCAGTTTGTGTGTGTGTGTCTACATGGTGTGATGAGTGAATGGGAATCATCATAGGTTCCAGGTTTCAAGAAACTGGAAAATACGAACACTATGCAACACACAACTCAAGCCAACCTAACACATGAACTATATAGCCTAAACATTATATTCAGTTTAACCATTTACATATTGAAACCTGAAAATTGAACTGCACATTGGAATTTAATAAAGAAATGTAAACATGTGCACAGTTTTTAGGAAAACGAAGAGGTGTAGTAACAGTTCACTAATTGACAGTTCAAAATGCAATTTCAAAAGCCAAAACCCATGCTAATATGAACCCTAATATGTAGGCTAATACCTAGATACATATAGATGATCCATTCATGATAATTAATCCTCAACAATTCAATTTAAATATAATTAATCTCAGCAAAAATCAATCAGTGAACAAGTATCGAAAACCCCCCTTTTTAAACTTAAAAACAAATCGAAAACCCAACCAAACATTCGTGTGTCAGGGGGTACAGACATGGGGACATGTCATGTACATCCATGTGTCCCAATATATCCAAAAATTGGGACACGAAGTGTCTAAGAAATTGAATGCCCATACTGTCAGAATTGGCAGTTGGGGCTGCCTCGTGTAGCCATGTCGAGGAGGATAGAGCTTGACACGTGGCACGAGGAGTCTCGTGCTCATGTACGAGGATAGGGTAGTCTAGGGCTAGGTCTTAGGGTGCCTGTATCAGGTCGAGCTCGTGTCGTGTCCGATTTTTAAAGCCGTATCAGTGGCTCAAAAGTGCACATGTGCAGTGAATGAAAAACCAGTACAACCGAGATATCTCCTCGAATACTGAACCACTTGGCCCCAAACTTTGGGAGAATAATTTCAGACATTCTCAATTTATCCAAGAAAAATCACGACCTGAGTCGCCGTGTCGTGTCCCACAGCAAGCCCGAGCAGCAGGGCATGTGTGCGGCTGGTCGTGCAGCGAGTTCGTGTCCGTTTTGGACATAGACACGACTTAAATTCGTGCTCAGAGATTAGGGTTCGTGATCCAGACATAAAGGACTACAAAACTGTTCAAATAGAATTTTAAAATAATAAGATTTTATTCATTCAAGCATTTCATCAAACACTTAGCAATACAACCCGATACGTGTCCGATACGGACACCAAACCAAGTCTAATTCCTACCAAACTTGAAGGACAGCTAGGGTTGACCTAAATGAATGCAACCATACAAAGAAATTAGGAAATGGAAGGGTTTTGACAGGTTTTACCTATTGAGAGCAAGTCTCAATGAAAAGCCCTAAATTAGAGAATCCCTCTTCCTTAAATTGTGTCCAAAAGAGCTCCACTCCTTGCAAGCAAGCCTCTTGTAATCGCCCCTCCAGATTTAGATCTAATTACAAGAGGTTGGGATCAATTTGGTGGAGAAATGGAAGAGTTAGGCAATTTGGGGAAGAAATTAGGGTTTCCTACAAAGGGATGTTCTAAAAGAGGCAAGGGGTGTGTAGAGACATTATATAGGCTGAAGTTAGGTCTTGTTTGGGCTGTTGTGGCTGCCTAAAATAAAGAGGTAGGGTTAGGGTTTCTCATATTGGGCCTTGGGCCAAGTTTGCTAGCCCACAAGCTCAACTACTTAACCCCTTTGGCCCAAATACAAAGTCCTCCTAATCTCTTAATGAACTTAACCAACTTAAGTCAACCAAGACCAACTTTAGTTAGATTAGGGTTCCATACCATGTTAACTAAGTCCCCAAAGTCAAGGTCAAAGTCTAGGACAGTCTCTTAAGTCATAGCTAGCAAAAAGTCAAAATTAACAATTACCAATGCAATAAATCATAAAATAATTCAAAGAGGCTAAATGACCAAAATACCCTCATGCTCAAAAGTAAAAATAAATTATCCTAATGACATGGTTAGGCTATAAGTCATGCAGTCTCTAGGGTTACACTATTAAAACATCAAAATCATAAGTCATTGATCAAAATGGTTTTTAAATTGATTTTTAAAATCACCAAAAATCATATTGTGATTTAAATGCAATAAATAATGATTATAAATACAAAATTTCAAAAATACCCTCATTTCAGAAACTGGGTGTTACACGAGGCATGATATAATGGTATCAGAGCCCGACTTTACGTCCTTGGACTATCGATTGAATTCTCTAACTTCGTTGTTTCCGTAAACTCTGTTGCTTCCGTAAGTTGTTATCATTGGTGCACTCTCTCTCAAATATCCCACAGGATGTCCATACAATAAGTCTAACTATTTTGTAAAATATAGGAGAACAGTTTTTGACAAGAAACAAAAAGATGGTTCGCGTAGGCACTATTGGCTAGGTCGGGCTGGGCATATACACCAAAGTTGCATCAACCTTAGAAAAGTCGAGTGCAGGATTTGAATTGGGTCGGACGAAAATGATTTGAACTCGATTGAGTAAATGAGATGACTATCGATAGGGGTGCTATCGTGCGACGATAATGTCGGTACGATATAGATGAGCGTACTTGGAATTAGAGGAATAGTTCGAACGGGATTCGAAGAAGTCGATTTTAATTCGAATGATAGTTTTGAGGATTTATTGAATGACTTCATTCCTGAGTGGTGTATGGGATAGCCTCAGGGATGTCGATCGATCGATTGAGGATTCGGGGTATCGGTGAGTCTATCAACAAGCGTTGCATGCATGCAAAGCCTTAGATTGAGTGTTGTTGAACAAGTTGTAGTCTTGAAGATTTGGACGAGTTGATTCGAACAACCTAGAAATTGATACATACGGAACGTGCACGGGATTGAGGATTGCGCGAGTAAAAAACACAAAAATGATTGAGTAGGTGAAACTGAATCGAGAAAAAAGTTAGAGTGTACGAATGAATGACTTGATCAAGGAAATTGATACAGATCATATACTAAAAGTTAGCACAACGGGAAGATAGCATGCATAACGGTTTGATTTTGAAGTTACGAAATGACTCTAAGGATTGGATTGAATGTTGCTCGATGATTTGAGTTAGCAAGGAATGATGCGAATTGAGAAAATACGTTGGTCGATGACTTAAGATAAACGGATGAACAATACATGAAATAGGTTTGAGGAAATTGATGTTGTGAATGATTCGAGGGATAATGATCGAACTTGAATTTGAATGTTAAGGAGATTATCCAGTCGAACGATAGCATCATTCGCACAACTCAAAATTGGTTGCAAAGGAAGATCGTCAGGTTATGCATATCGTCGATGGTATTGATGCGTATCAAAGATCGATATGTGATAACTCGGGGGTACTCTGACTCGGCGAATGACGATCGTGCAAGTGTTATCGTTCGGTTGGATACTATACTTAGGATTTTGATTGAGATGAATGTTGGATAAAAATGATTGTGTCTTGATGGTTACGCGAATAATCACAGCGTTGATATTCTTTTCTTATGCGAGCACAACTCTAGCCTGGCACTGTTTGCCATGAAATATAAAAGGACAGAACAATTATCGGAGGACTGGACTTTTACTTCACAATACAAACTCGCTTGTACAAAGAAAGCCTAGGGACAAAAACCTAGGTACAACAATCTAAGTAAATTGTTTATTTTAGATTCTGGGGGGTGACGATAGAGGCTCGGGAAAGCGACGGCCGCTCTGCCTTACTCCTTGGACGATCGGTGCAGCTTTTGGACTCTGTAGAAGAACTAACGAGCGTTGATGAAGAAATGCTCTCTCTTCAGGCTCTCTGGCTTTCTATGTGTGTCTGTCTCTGTCTCTGTATATCTCTCCGTATGTGTCTCTGTGTATATGTTTCTATATGTGTCTCTGTGTATATGTCTCTGTATATCTTTGCAAGGGAATAGCACCCTACTATTTATAAGAGTGGGGAGGCCTCATTACGGTTTACAATGATTGCCCATTCTTGAAAGTCGGCGGCTAAGGATCATTAGATCTGGCCCGTTTATCGAAATTTGAGCAATAAATGTGATTACATCAAATCTTTTGTAGGTAATTAATGTTGATTGACATAAATCTACCCGATTTATCATGCCAACCTCGGATTCCTCGACACGTGTCTTTAATTGGCTTATTTACAAATGATCTGATTTGATCCCAATATTTTATTAGGATTTGCTCAGAGATTTCGATCAATCTGATGCCACATGTCCCGCTATCATGCCACGTGTCGAGCCATAGCAGAAATCTGTACTG
The DNA here is from genome assembly GCA_029216955.1 of Iris pallida. Taxonomy (NCBI): domain Eukaryota; kingdom Viridiplantae; phylum Streptophyta; class Magnoliopsida; order Asparagales; family Iridaceae; genus Iris; species Iris pallida. Next base: position 18,714,122 of record JANAVB010015000.1, on the reverse strand, counting down.
CAGGGAGGTTACTCCTCAATGAGCCGCATAAGGCCGACCACATGTCCAGGCTGCTTGAGAGTGGCCCCCCAGAACATTTGGACCGCATGGTATGATTTGAGCCGCATGAGTGTGGATGACCGCATGAGTGAACCGCATGGAACTAGTCCTCGTGAGCTGCATAGGGATGGTCTTCGTGAGTCGCATGGAGCTAGTCTTCGTGAGCCGCATGGAGCTAGTCTTCGTGAGCCGCATGGGGCTGGTCTTCATGAGCCGTATGGAACTAGTCTTCGTGAGCCACATGGAGCTAGTCTTCGTGAGCCGCATGGGGCTGTCCACGTGTCAAGGCCGCATGACAGTTTCTGACTCTCGAAGGATCGTGTCAGAGATTTTCTTCGCTTCCCAAGAAGTCCGTCATTATGAGGGAGTCATAATGATATTTTCTTGTCAGAACTGTCACTTCGTCAAAATTGTCAGCTGTCAAGGCATTTAATGCAAAATGAGAGAGCTATTTGTAGGCCACGTGGATCCTCTTTGAACCGTATGAGACTTGTTTGAGCCGCATAGACGTTCGAGCCGTATGGATACTTGAGCCGCATGAACTCTTTGAGCCGCAGGGGGCTCTCTGGCCGCATGGATCTTTCTTTAACTTTTTCATGCTTCTACAAGATCCCCTTCAAAGTTTTCAATTTGCAAAATTGAAATACTTTGAATAAGAAGCATGGCCATGTATTCTTCTGGCCGCATATGATGTCTCGGCCGTATGGATGTTTCGGCCGCATGGATGTCTCGGTTGCATGTATGACTCGGCCGCAGGGGTTTTTGGGCCGCATAAGTGTCTCAGCCGCAGGGACTTTCTGCCACGTCATCTTGCCACGTATGAAGATCTTTTGCATTAAATGCTGTTGATTTGCTGTCAGTTTTGAGGTCACTTTTCGGGACGGGATCCTAGGAGTCTGGCCTTCATTTTAGGCGGCTCGCCTCGATAACCGAAGAGTTGGTTTTTGTTCTACACGAGAATCGAAGCGCCTTAGTTTTGTTTATAAATATGGATGAGTTCAGTCGGGGGGATTTCTTTACTTTCTCCTTCATCTCCAACCGTTGCTGTCTTTCCTTTCTTTCCCTATTTCCATTCTTCGACTATCGAAAATGGCCCCCAAATCTTCCAAGGTTGTCTCCGCTGCCGCAAAAGGCAAGAAGGTGGCTTCCTCGTCGGCCGCCGTGCCTGAAGTGCATCCTGATGTTCGCCCCGCTTTCAAGGGTAAGAAATGAATTTGAATACTTTGAACCCTAAGAACCCATGGCTCTGTTGCATGATTTATGCACAAGCCTTCTTCGTTTGGATGGCTCAAGCTCGATCATGATGGAGCCGCATGCGTTGTATGGGCCGCATGACCCTCTCGCATCCGAGCCGCATAGGACATTCCCTATGTATGAGCCGCATGAGAAGGATTTTGAGTCACAAGATTACTTCTGGATATGAACCGCATAAAGTCTCCTTTGACCGGAGCCGCATATGTTCCTGATAACCTGGCCCGTATAGAATTTTGCTGAGTTATGCCGCATAAACTCCTCTGCGAGATAGAACCGCATAAGTTTTAATCCGAATCGCATAAGCTATCGAATCAGTATTACATGGAACTCCTAAGTGAATTGGGTCGCATGAAGCTGTGCTGACCCGAGACGCATAGGCTCTGTTGAAGCCGTGCCGCATGAAACTCAGCTGAACTGGGCCGCATAAGGCTTCGTCGATCCGAGCCGCATAGGCTCATAGAAACTTCTTTTTGAGAAACTCTAAGTGGTTTTATTTTAATCTATTTTTAATCCTATTTCTTTTGTGGTTTTCCAGTGAACCTCCCAACCAACCCGGCCGGAGAGCTTTTAGTGGGTTCGACTCAGTTTGCCATGGGTGTACGGCTTGACGATCTACTTCGACATATGACAGATCAACTTCCCTCTAATGAGCCTTTGGAAAGGGTGGCTGCCATCAACAACCAGCCTTTCTATTTTCTTTGCACTATGATGAATTCGGGAAAACTGGACGGAGAATATCTGAAACCAGCTTTTCTCTTTGGGGATGCTTTCTCCGTAAAGAACTTCCGAATGCTGGACGTTTCTAAGAACTGGGACTTTACTTTGGATGGGGTGGATATCCATGTTCCCAGATGGAGCGGCATTTTCCCCTCTCGTGGTTTAATATGGTACTATTGGGCAGGAAAATAGCAGATTCTTTGACTCCAACCCAACAGGGGATGTTCGTGGGCAATATCTACTATAATATGAGTATTGGGTCAGCATGTGCAAGTAGGGAGTCAGTCAGCCGGACTGTGATGGGGATGATTCCTGGTACTTTTATCAATGTGCCTGGTCCTAACTTCACTTTTACCCGAGCTGACACCTTCCTGAACCAACTCGCTCGCAAGGGGTCCTATCCCGTGGGCAGGTTGTCGCTGCTGAATTGGATAAACCCCATTCCCACATGGGCCAATCTTTTCTCATGTATCCTGAGGAACTACGAGGAACTCCTTCGAGAGATTGACCTTTACTACGCCATCCGGGGCACCTGTTACGGATTGCCCATTAACAAGCCGCTGTTCATGGCCCTTTTGGAGATGTATAGCCGGCGTACGGGGACTTTCTTCGCGCCCGGGGGAGAGTTGGGACTTGCTCTCCATGAGATGCATGCTGTTTCTAAGCTGTCGTGGGGAGGCGAGGCCTTTGAAGTATATACCCCGACGAACGAGGAATTCGATGACCTGGATCGACGATTTCCTGGTTTCGTCACTGTGTATCGAGAACTGTTGTGCCACCATAGCATCTGCCACCAGACTGCTATCAAGAAAGAAAATAGCTTAGAAGGAAATGCCCCTCATACCACGGCCTGGGTCGCGTATCTTTTCAAATTACGTCCTTCCGGTCGGGTTTCGTCTCGAGGTCCTCAAACCCCGGAGGAGGTGAAGGACATGATATTGAAGGCCAAAAGGTCGAGGTCCACCCGTGACAGGTTTGGGAGCCGTACTGACTCCTTCAGTTATTTCCACTATGGTACCCGACAAATATCCGATAAAGCAATCTTGGCCGGGTTCTTGATGGTATGGCTACGAAATTACGTAGTCTCGGGAGGGGCGGGTTCTACTGAAAGGATCAGCCGCCATTTTATTCTCCCGGCTGTGAAGCTGGTCTTCAAAGTAAGACTGGCCCTTCTTCCGTCTATGGTGTGTAGCATACACCACGGCCTCCGTGCCTTTACATCTAAGGTCATTGCTCGTGAGACGACGCTGGACTTCGAGCGGATAGAGCTACCATACCACTATCTCATGGGGTGGTTATTGATGTATTATTGGTCATTGATGAGGGCCGTGACAGAAGATGATGTCACCGCTGATGACGCCTTCCTCTTCCGATACCGCCATCAATCTTGGGAGTATAACACCATGCCGGCTTGTCGGAGGGCGTTGGCAAGAGTTGACGGGCCCGACTTCTTTGTATCTCTTCCCCAGTTTACCCTTAGAGAAGTGAGGAGGGTACACGTTGATGGCATTGAACCTCCCCAGCTCTTATCTGAGAAGATGCTTCTATGGATGCGTAACATTCGCCCTGCGTACCTAGTATATCGTTACCGAAATAACGTATACTTGGAGCCTTATTTGCTGTAACTCCACTTCCCGGATTTTTGAATTCTAGTTATTAAACCATTTGGTATTAGGTAAGCTTTGAATAATAATATGGATTTAAATAATAAATTAGCCTACATTTTTATTTGATGATAAGATTTTGGAGGGAATTAATTTTTGAACAACATTTCAAATTTGAAAAGTTGTTACAATGATTTGGGTCCACCATGTGAACTCTCAACTGTTTTTCTTTATTTTTCTGTAATAATTAAACAGCAGAGGGCTTCTTTGCAAATTTTCCTTGGCGGAAGGGATGTTTTGCAAAAGGTAATTTCGGGGGGTGGTTTTTGCAAAAATTCATTCCACTTCTTTTTAAACAATGCAGAGAGAGAGAGAGAGTAACAGTCATTAATTTCCTTTCTTCACCATTTCTCGGTTCCTCCACCCGTTCTCTTCTCGAGAGTTCCATCTCTCTTGAGTTTCCGGCGGCGACAACTGAAGACGACGGCGGCGACAACTGAAGACGACGGCGGCGACAACTGAAGACGACGGCGACGCATCCCAGGCGGTGGTAGCTGAGATCGAGTGGTGCGGCCATCTCAGCTACGGACAGCGGCTTCTCGACGGTTCCTTAGCTCGACGAACGCCGTTCTCCGCCGACGTTCCAACAGCTTCGTGTACGTTCCAGCGGTTTGATCGACGCAGCGGTTGAGAAGATCTCTTCTCAGCGGATCGTTTTCTCGACAGGAGAACGAGTGCACCTCCGGCGACTCCGACTCGACACTGGATTCGTGTCCTGTTCTCTGTAGAGGTAAATTCTTCGATCCATCCTGTTCCAAAGGCCCGTTCCTTTCCGATCTAGCTTGGAGTCTATATTCTTCCTTTAATTTCCAGATCTGTGAGTTTCGTCGATTGTTCGGAAGTTGAGTTCATTGATCGATTTATTTGGACGAGCCATTCCTCCCTGAGTTCGAAGAAGAACACTCTTGTAAGTAGCTGATCTATTATTCTTTCTGTTGTGTTCGTTCCATCAAATAATTTTGCTCACAATATTGGGATCATGCTGCGTGCTGATCCATCATTCTTCCTTTGATTGTTGTATTCAGAGCTGTGGAATTTATTTTGGTAATAGTGTTAATCCAGTCGTATCATCGTAGTGGTCAGGTGGGGAGCCTTGATTATATTTTTGATCAGGTCATTCCATTTTATTTGAGATGTTCTGATAGATCTTCTGGGTTTGTTTGATTACTCGTGTGTCAGGTTGACACTACAATTCGGGACAATATTCGAATTGTAGAGTGGAGCTTGATTTCAATCAGAATTTCTTTCCAGGTAACTGATCTATTCACCTATCACCCTTGTTTCGGTTTCGCTCGTTTTTCTGGCTATGATACCAGTGTTGTGTTTGTTTCATGTGTTGGGTTGTATCCTGCTTGTGTTGAGGACTCATGTTCATGTTGATGCCTACCGGAGTAGGACTAGTAGCAGCCAGTTGGCTTGAGTCGACCGTAGCTCGTGTCCAAGTTACTTGAATACCTTGCGTGTGACCAAGTTGATGTACCTGGGGTTGCTGTGTGCGTGTACCAGTGTTGTAGCTCATGATCAGAGAGCTGGAGCTGTGTGCGTGAAGAGTTGGGTTCAACATGGTTCCTTTATTTGCCCAATCATTCAATGATGGTCTGATTTGCTAAATTTAAATTGTGTAGAGTATTTCGTGGATTTGATTTGAATGTATATTTCACTTTTATTTTGAGGATTCTTTTATTGTTCCAGTTTTGTAATATTGTGGGTGGTGTTGTTTAGAAATGTGTTTTCTTTCGGAATCCATACTGTGAGGAGAACAGGATTGAGGTGTTGAGTAATTTGTTATTTTCCTTTCCTTGTCAGTGAAGGTTGAGGTTGAGTTCAAGTATTATTTTCTGACTGTTAGAGGTTTGACTATAGAGAGTTGAGTTACATTGGCAGCAGCTTGATTTGGGGACTAGTGTTAAATTATTTTTGTCATTTCTTTCACTGTTGGTTTGATTTCAATCTTTGGGTATTTTGGCTCGGGTGATCAGAAACAGATGGAGTTTATTTGAATGAGTAGCCATTTGATTATTTACTGTGGACTGAGTACAGGTTATGGGCTGTCAATGCTAGCAGTAGTAATTTTATGATGGAATTTTCCGTATGCTGTCATTGCTAAATTCTGGGGAAACTGACTTATGTGGTGTACTACTAGTCATCAGATTTGGTTGAAGTCTGAATTAGAATGAATGGCTAGGTTGCTATTTATTTATGTTGATGCAAATATATAAGGTTATAGTATGTATTTAATCGTATGGGTTAGATACAATTGAGTTATGGGTTTAGAGGGAACTTTTTGTTTAAGCATATTTAAATATAGTGTTAGAATTATCACCCTATTACTAAGTTAATTTACTAATATGGATGGGTTAAACAGATCTTGAGCTTATTAGAATTTTTGAGCTAAATGAATTTTATATAGATAGAGAAACCAATTAGAATTTATGTTTAGTTTATAACCAACTTGTACAAATTATAAATTCAGGGAAACATCCTGTTCTTGATCACCAGTACTTTCCGGAGCCAGGCAAGTACTTTCTATGGTTTTGTACATTTACATTCCTGTACTCATTTCTTGTGACACTGTTATAGCACGACATCATGTATTCCTGTATTCTGGTACTCCTGTTCTTGTACTTGTTAGTGTCGGGCGGGGAAATACACTAGCCATGTGACCAAACCCGGTTACTATATTCCTGTACCTAGCTTAGGCCTCGCACTGTGCATGCGGGTCCTAAGTCGTACCATATTCATGTACTCCTGTGCATGCTCCTGTACACACCCCAGCCGGTCACATGGACTAGATGTATTTCGATATTGTGCACTTGTCGTGTCTGGTACTGCAGGATTATAGTTTCATTCCTGTACTCATATTCCTGTACTTTACATTTCCTGTACATTACTTTTCCGGTACTTTACATTCATGTACTATATTCCTGTACTTAGTTCCTGTACTACTTTCCTGTTTTACATATTCGTTCCTGTACTTCATTTCCTGTACATCTTGTATTCCTTTTCATGTTCATGTTTCATTACCTAGAACTGTACTTTGCTCCGCTCCTGACTGGATAAGTTGCAGGTGAGTTGGAGGCTATTTGCGACACCTTTTATGGACGAGATGTTGCTATTGCTGAGCCAGCTGGAGCTGAGCTGGACCTAGAGGCCGCTGAGGCCTAGTACCTTTCCTTATGTCATTCTTATTTTGGAGACTTAGTCAGACATTTGACAATTCTGGATGAATGTAATAAAACATATAGACTTGTACTATTTCTGGGATTTCGTTTATAGATGCTGTGATGTTACCTTATTTCCTGATTACTTGTTAGTTTTCCCTAGTATTGGTACAGCTTACTTCGTCGTGTCCAACGACGAAGGCTGGGCGTGTCCGACTCGTATCCGACTATTCGGGAGCGGGTCGTGACATGTTTTTAGTGGTGGCCCATGCAGGTCTATCCTAATAGTACCTAGGACTTAGCGTACTATTGGGGGACTTGATTACACTAGGGAAACTTGAATCACAGCATAGGAAAAACGGGTATATCGGGTACATATGGTTATTATATAAACATTTACATTTCCTGGTAGGTTAGTTTTTATCAATCACGAAGTTTTCTTTTTATGCAGGATGGTCACCACTAGGAAGACCGCAGATCAGCCAGGAGTTGCGAGCAGCTCAGGAGTTGCAGTCAGCACTGGAGTTGCAGGCGGTACAGAGCAGCCAGCACCAGACGTCCAGGCAGATCAGCTCCCGCCAGCGCCTCCTATCTTTCCATCGCTGCCACCGACGATGATGCTTGACGGCAACCAAGTGATGGCGTTGTTTCAGCACTTTCTGGAGGCCCAGAACCATCAGGCAGCGCAGTTCAGAGCGACTGTCGTCGACGCGCTGAGGGTCAGAGAGCCAGCACCAGCACCAGCACCAGCACCAGCACCAGTAGCACCTCCAGCCCCGCGAGGACCGAGACCCGGGACAGCGAAGGAGTACCAGCACCTTAGCCCGATGGACTTCTGGGGCGACGAGGGGATCATCTATGCAGATGAATGGCTGGAGAACGCAGAGAGGACCCTGACCATGGCGAATATTCCAGAGGACCAGAAGGTGTCAGTGGCTAGCATGCGACTCTTTGATTTGGCGAGAGCTTGGTACCGGGAGGAGCCCCAGTTGACGGATCCCCAGGTGTCTTGGACAGTTTTCAAAACACTGTTCAAGGAGAAATTCTTTCCAGAGGTGGAGCGTGATGAGTTGAGGATGCAGTTCGAGGCGCTGCAGCAGGGGACGATGACGGTTGCGCAGTACACTTCGGAGTTTACCAGACTCAGCAGGTTCGCTGAGAGGCTGGTTAGAGATCCAGAGGACAGAGCATGGAGATTCAAGAAGGGTCTCAACAGGGAGCTGCGACATGCGGTGGCGATTAGTCAGGCGACTACCTACTCTAGCATCCTCAAGATCGCCCAGGCAGTTGAAAAGGAGGCGGACCCCAGGCTGAAAAGGGATCGGGACGTGGGCAGCAGCAGCTTCCAGGCACCAGCGAAGAGGGTTCAGACTCAGACTCAGGCGAGACCCCAGCAGCCGGCACAGCAGCAGCATCGACCAGCCAGAGCTCCTGCACATCAGCATCAGAGACAGCAGCAGGGGATTACTTGCACATTCTGCTATCGGCCAGGACACCGCTTCGACGAGTGCCGCAAGAGGCTCGGACTCTGCTTATTCTGCGGATCAGACGCACACCAGATGAGGGACTGCCCACAGGCTGCAGCTAGACTGACTGGAGGACCGAGAGGAGCTGGAGGACCACCACCTGCACCACCCAGAGCTCTACCAGCTGTACCACAGAGGGGACTAGCTTTGCCCACTCAGCAGCAGCAGTTTGCACAGCGTCAGCAGAGGGGAGGACAGCAGCAGGGACGTGCTTACGTCATGGCAGCAGTGGAGGAGGATGAGGCGGTACCAGATGTGATCACAGGTTCTATACTTTTACATTCTTTTCCTGCCATTGCCTTATTTGATTCTGGAGCCACCCATAGCTTTGTATCGTATGAGTTTCTGCATAGACACGGCTTCACACCCAAGCCCACTAGGCGGAACTGTCAGATCATGACAGGAGGTGGATCAGTTCCAGTAAGTGAGATGGTGGAATGCCCTATCACTATTGCTGGGAGAGAGATTCGAGCTCGACTTCTAGTGATGCCACTGCCTGGATTCGACATAGTCCTCGGCATTGACTGGATGAGCGAGCAGTTTGCTGTAATAGACTGCCATGAAGGGAAGGTGATCTTCAGCCCGCCAGGAGTTCCACCGTTCGAGATCAGCCGACGAGTTACAGAGAGGCCAGAGGGAGTCTACTTCGGAGCTGTTGCAGAAGACCAGGAGTTGCCACATCCACTTATCGCAGAGTATCTTGACGTCTTTCCCGAGGAGCTGCCAGGATTGCCGCCGGATAGAGATGTGGAGTTCGGCATTGACCTATTGCCCGGATCAGCACCGAAGTCCCAGCACTGTTATAAGATCAACCCGAAGGAGGCGGCAGAATTGAAGGCGCAGATTGACGAGCTAGAGGGCAAGGGATTTATTCGCTCCAGTGCTTCACCCTGGGGAGCACCGGTGCTTTTTGTGCCCAAGAAGGATGGGACGGTGAGGATGTGCATTGACTACCGTGCACTCAACAACATCACCATCAAGAATAGATATCCTTTGCCACGGATTGACGAGCTGTTTGACCAGCTTAGTGGAGCGAAGGTCTTTTCTAAAATCGATCTTCGGTCAGGGTACCACCAGATGAAGGTTCGGGAGCAGGATATTCCGAAGACAGCCTTCAACACCCGATACGGCCAGTATGAGTTCCTGGTGATGCCGTTCGGACTCACTAATGCCCCAGCTGTGTTTATGAACCTGATGAATAAGGTTTTCCACAAATATTTGGATAAGTTTGTCGTAGTCTTCATTGACGACATTCTGATCTATTCCAAGACGGAGGAGGAGCATGTTGAGCATCTGCGGATTGTTTTGGAGATTCTGCGGAAGGAGAAACTGTACGGGAAACTCTCGAAATGTGAGTTTTTCTTAGACAGGGTGGAGTTTTTGGGGCACGTAGTGACTGGAGAGGGGATTTCTGTAGATCCCAAGAAAATTGAAGCAGTGGAAGCATGGGCACCTTCCAAGTCAGTGGCAGAGATTCGTAGTTTCCTGGGTCTTGCAGGATACTACAGGAAGTTCGTGAAGGACTTCGCCAGGATAGCAGAGCCTATGACGAAGCTTACGCGGAAGGACGAGGAGTTCATATGGAGCGACGCCTGCCAGACAGCCTTTGAAGAATTGAAGAGAAGACTGACGACTGCACCAGTTCTAGCTTTGCCATCGGGATCAGGAGGATTCGTCATCTACAGCGATGCTTCGGGGAAAGGCTTGGGATGTGTGCTGGAGCAGAACAAGAAGGTTATAGCATATGCTTCTAGACAGTTGAGGCCTCATAAGAAGAATTATCCTACACATGACTTGGAGCTTGCAGCAGTCATATTTGCCTTGAAACTGTGGAAGCATTACCTATATGGAGAGAGAGTGGACATCTTCACGGACCACAAAAGCCTGAAGTATGTCTTTACTCAGAAGGAGCTGAATATGAGGCAGCGCAGATGGCTGGAACTCATGAAGGACTTCGACATTAGTCTGCAGTACCACCCTGGGAAGGCGAATGTGGTTGCAGATGCTCTCAGTCGATATCCTATTGCTATGTATCTCACCATGGACCGGCATCTATTGGAGGATCTGGAGAGCCTTGGGATTGAGATTATTCTCCCGGGGTGTAGAGGTCAGATGATGCATATGCAGATACAGTCGGGGTTGCTAGAGAAGATCAAGGAGGCCCAGTTGCTTGATGAGGGAATCCAGGGTCTTAGAGCTCAGACGGAGTTAGGCTTGCTCGACGATTTCACCATTGCGGAGGACGGATCCTTGAGGCACGGGAGTCAGCTGTGTGTGCCTAAGGACTTGCGGGAGGAGGTGATGCAGGAAGCCCATCAGTCGCAGTATTCTATACATCCGGGATCTACCAAGATGTACAAGGATTTGCGTGAGTATGTTTGGTGGTATGGGATGAAGAGAGAGGTTGCCAGATTTGTTTCCAGATGCCTTGTGTGCCAGCAAGTCAAGGCGGAGCGCCAGAGACCAGCAGGACTACTCCAGCCTTTACCTATTCCGGAATGGAAGTGGGAGCACATTACCATGGATTTTGTCTCTGGATTGCCGCGTACTCCCAGTGGTAAAGACGCTATTTGGGTGATCGTGGACAGATTGACAAAGTCCGCCCATTTCATTCCGTTCAAGGTTGGGCTGTCGACCGAGAAGCTTGCAGACCTCTACATGCGTCAGATCGTGAGGATTCACGGGGTGCCAGTTAGCATTGTTTCAGATCGAGACAGCCGGTTCACATCACATTTCTGGAGGAGTCTACAGCAGAGCTTGGGATCACAGCTGAAGTTCAGTACAGCCTATCATCCACAGACGGACGGGCAGTCCGAGAGGACCATTCAGACTTTGGAGGACATGCTGCGGGTTTGCGCACTCGACTTCGGCGGTTCGTGGGAGGACCATTTGCACCTGGTGGAATTTGCCTATAACAACAGTTATCAGGCCAGCATCGAGATGACCCCGTTCGAGGCACTGTATGGACGGAGGTGCCGCACGCCGCTATCTTGGGACGACGTTGGCGAGAGAGCTCTACTTGGGCCAGAGATGGTGGTGGACTCAGCAGAGAAGGTCAGACTGATTCGGGAGCGTATCAGAGTTGCGCAGGATCGGCAGAAGCATTGGGCGGACAGCACCAGACGACCGCTTGAGTTCGAGGTTGGAGACAGAGTGTTCTTGAAGATCTCACCGACCAGAGGCGTCATTCGGTTCGGCAGAGGCGGGAAGCTCAGTCCGAGATTTATTGGACCATTCGACGTGACAGCACGGATTGGCGAGGTGGCGTACCGACTAGCGCTTCCAGCTAGGTTGGATGGAGTGCACGATGTTTTCCACGTATCTCAGCTTCGACGATATATTCCAGACCCCAGCCATGTGGTGGACTTTTCAGAGCTGGAGGTGGGCCCGAGATTGACTTACGAGGAGCAGCCAGTAGAGATCCTCGACCGGAGGGAGAAGCGTCTGCGGAACCAGACCATTCCTCTTGTCCGCGTCATGTGGAGACACCACTCTCCGGGAGAGTCCACATGGGAGCGTGAGGATGAGATGCGTGAGCGATACCCTAGTTTGTTCACTTGAGTGCTTTGTATTTTATGCATTTCTTTTGAATTCAATAAATGACTCTTTGGTTTCCCTATTCTTGATTTTCTGTGTTTGCTTTCCAATTTCGAGGACGAAATTTTTTAAGGGAGGGAGATTTGTAACTCCACTTCCCGGATTTTTGAATTCTAGTTATTAAACCATTTGGTATTAGGTAAGCTTTGAATAATAATATGGATTTAAATAATAAATTAGCCTACATTTTTATTTGATGATAAGATTTTGGAGGGAATTAATTTTTGAACAACATTTCAAATTTGAAAAGTTGTTACAATGATTTGGGTCCACCATGTGAACTCTCAACTGTTTTTCTTTATTTTTCTGTAATAATTAAACAGCAGAGGGCTTCTTTGCAAATTTTCCTTGGCGGAAGGGATGTTTTGCAAAAGGTAATTTCGGGGGGTGGTTTTTGCAAAAATTCATTCCACTTCTTTTTAAACAATGCAGAGAGAGAGAGAGAGTAACAGTCATTAATTTCCTTTCTTCACCATTTCTCGGTTCCTCCACCCGTTCTCTTCTCGAGAGTTCCATCTCTCTTGAGTTTCCGGCGGCGACAACTGAAGACGACGGCGGCGACAACTGAAGACGACGGCGGCGACAACTGAAGACGACGGCGACGCATCCCAGGCGGTGGTAGCTGAGATCGAGTGGTGCGGCCATCTCAGCTACGGACAGCGGCTTCTCGACGGTTCCTTAGCTCGACGAACGCCGTTCTCCGCCGACGTTCCAACAGCTTCGTGTACGTTCCAGCGGTTTGATCGACGCAGCGGTTGAGAAGATCTCTTCTCAGCGGATCGTTTTCTCGACAGGAGAACGAGTGCACCTCCGGCGACTCCGACTCGACACTGGATTCGTGTCATGTTCTCTGTAGAGGTAAATTCTTCGATCCATCCTGTTCCAAAGGCCCGTTCCTTTCCGATCTAGCTTGGAGTCTATATTCTTCCTTTAATTTCCAGATCTGTGAGTTTCGTCGATTGTTCGGAAGTTGAGTTCATTGATCGATTTATTTGGACGAGCCATTCCTCCCTGAGTTCGAAGAAGAACACTCTTGTAAGTAGCTGATCTATTATTCTTTCTGTTGTGTTCGTTCCATCAAATAATTTTGCTCACAATATTGGGATCATGCTGCGTGCTGATCCATCATTCTTCCTTTGATTGTTGTATTCAGAGCTGTGGAATTTATTTTGGTAATAGTGTTAATCCAGTCGTATCATCGTAGTGGTCAGGTGGGGAGCCTTGATTATATTTTTGATCAGGTCATTCCATTTTATTTGAGATGTTCTGATAGATCTTCTGGGTTTGTTTGATTACTCGTGTGTCAGGTTGACACTACAATTCGGGACAACATTCGAATTGTAGAGTGGAGCTTGATTTCAATCAGAATTTCTTTCCAGGTAACTGATCTATTCACCTATCACCCTTGTTTCGGTTTCGCTCGTTTTTCTGGCTATGATACCAGTGTTGTGTTTGTTTCATGTGTTGGGTTGTATCCTGCTTGTGTTGAGGACTCATGTTCATGTTGATGCCTACCGGAGTAGGACTAGTAGCAGCCAGTTGGCTTGAGTCGACCGTAGCTCGTGTCCAAGTTACTTGAATACCTTGCGTGTGACCAAGTTGATGTACCTGGGGTTGCTGTGTGCGTGTACCAGTGTTGTAGCTCATGATCAGAGAGCTGGAGCTGTGTGCGTGAAGAGTTGGGTTCAACATGGTTCCTTTATTTGCCCAATCATTCAATGATGGTCTGATTTGCTAAATTTAAATTGTGTAGAGTATTTCGTGGATTTGATTTGAATGTATATTTCACTTTTATTTTGAGGATTCTTTTATTGTTCCAGTTTTGTAATATTGTGGGTGGTGTTGTTTAGAAATGTGTTTTCTTTCGGAATCCATACTGTGAGGAGAACAGGATTGAGGTGTTGAGTAATTTGTTATTTTCCTTTCCTTGTCAGTGAAGGTTGAGGTTGAGTTCAAGTATTATTTTCTGACTGTTAGAGGTTTGACTATAGAGAGTTGAGTTACATTGGCAGCAGCTTGATTTGGGGACTAGTGTTAAATTATTTTTGTCATTTCTTTCACTGTTGGTTTGATTTCAATCTTTGGGTATTTTGGCTCGGGTGATCAGAAACAGATGGAGTTTATTTGAATGAGTAGCCATTTGATTATTTACTGTGGACTGAGTACAGGTTATGGGCTGTCAATGCTAGCAGTAGTAATTTTATGATGGAATTTTCCGTATGCTGTCATTGCTAAATTCTGGGGAAACTGACTTATGTGGTGTACTACTAGTCATCAGATTTGGTTGAAGTCTGAATTAGAATGAATGGCTAGGTTGCTATTCATTTATGTTGATGCAAATATATAAGGTTATAGTATGTATTTAATCGTATGGGTTAGATACAATTGAGTTATGGGTTTAGAGGGAACTTTTTGTTTAAGCATATTTAAATATAGTGTTAGAATTATCACCCTATTACTAAGTTAATTTACTAATATGGATGGGTTAAACAGATCTTGAGCTTATTAGAATTTTTGAGCTAAATGAATTTTATATAGATAGAGAAACCAATTAGAATTTATGTTTAGTTTATAACCAACTTGTACAAATTATAAATTCAGGGAAACATCCAGTTCTTGATCACCAGTACTTTCCGGAGCCAGGCAAGTACTTTCTATGGTTTTGTACATTTACATTCCTGTACTCATTTCTTGTGACACTGTTATAGCACGACATCATGTATTCCTGTATTCTGGTACTCCTGTTCTTGTACTTGTTAGTGTCGGGCGGGGAAATACACTAGCCATGTGACCAAACCCGGTTACTATATTCCTGTACCTAGCTTAGGCCTCGCACTGTGCACGCGGGTCCTAAGTCGTACCATATTCATGTACTCCTGTGCATGCTCCTGTACACACCCCAGCCGGTCACATGGACTAGATGTATTTCGATATTGTGCACTTGTCGTGTCTGGTACTGCAGGATTATAGTTTCATTCCTGTACTCATATTCCTGTACTTTACATTTCCTGTACATTACTTTTCCGGTACTTTACATTCATGTACTATATTCCTGTACTTAGTTCCTGTACTACTTTCCTGTTTTACATATTCGTTCCTGTACTTCATTTCCTGTACATCTTGTATTCCTTTTCATGTTCATGTTTCATTACCTAGAACTGTACTTTGCTCCGCTCCTGACTGGATAAGTTGCAGGTGAGTTGGAGGCTATTTGCGACACCTTTTATGGACGAGATGTTGCTATTGCTGAGCCAGCTGGAGCTGAGCTGGACCTAGAGGCCGCTGAGGCCTAGTACCTTTCCTTATGTCATTCTTATTTTAGAGACTTAGTCAGACATTTGACAATTCTGGAAGAATGTAATAAAACATATAGACTTGTACTATTTCTGGGATTTCGTTTATAGATGCTGTGATGTTACCTTATTTCCTGATTACTTGTTAGTTTTCCCTAGTATTGGTACAGCTTACTTCGTCGTGTCCAACGACGAAGGCTGGGCGTGTCCGACTCGTATCCGACTATTCGGGAGCGGGTCGTGACATTTGTCTAGCAGGTTTTCTCGTCAATTCGGGTATAGTCAGCTGTTCCTTGACTGTCCCAGTGCTTGCCTGGGCTTCGAGGGCAGTGTCCTTGACGGCATCCGGGCATGGCATTATTGCAATACGTTCACACCCGGGCTAGCTTTTCAGTCCCTAACGCTAATATGCAAGGGGATATTCTGTACATGGCGACTCTTTATCACGTTGCGGTGAGCAAATCTTCCGTGAACTTTGACATGAACACCAGCTTCATTGTCGGGATCGGCTTGGCAGAAAAGCCAGAGGGTTCCAGGAAGAGAAAGAGAGGGGCGCATAGGGTTCCCGTGCCAGACTCAAAGTCTATTGCGGCAGACGAAGAGGATGACGAGCAGGCCGCTGATGACTCGTCATATTCTTCGGACGAAGAGGCGGGGGACCAGCCTCCTACTGTGCCGGACGAAGAGGTGGAGGACCATCCACCTGTTGTGCCTGGTGCTTCGTGCTAACGAGGCAGGCGTCTGTCTACTGATGATGACAGGACCTACCCCACAAAGCGTGCTGCGGTAAGACGTCGCAGGCTGTTTATTAATGTTGACGCTATTTCTGAGGTGATTTGGAACTTCAGCCGTTTTTTCCTTATTTTTCTAAATTATGGCCTAATTATTTTTTCTTTTGCTCCTTGCAGGCGTCCGGGGAGTCCGCTTCTCGGGACTCGACTACTGAAGTCGATCCAGCCTTGTCTACTTTGATCCATGATATATGTACCGCCATCACTTCTGCTGGGGTTCTTCCGGAGGCGGCCGGGGAGTCTCACCTTGCTGAGACCTCAACCCATGGGGACGGGGACTCTATTGTCCCTGTCTCTGAGACAGCTGAATTCAAACAGGATGACACTGACCCGGCTGACTCCCCTTCAAGGGTGGATGGGGCAGAGAAGCCAGTTGGATTTAAGTTGGGAGCTGCGGGTGGGGAGTCCATGCTGGCTTCGAACGAGCTGCAGCCTCCGAGCTCTTCCCCTGGTAAGATAAACCAGCTTTTTAACTTGTGAGAAGGCTGTTTTCCATAAATAAATTCCTTTATTTATTGTGTATCTGGGAAAATTACAACTGTGAGAATCTGATCTAGAAGACGATCACTTTATCCCTTGGACTATGCGAAGAAGAAAAGCTCTCAAAATTTTGACAGTAGATAACTATGTATCCGTTACAATGAATGAGAAAAAGAACTCTATTTATAGAGTCAAAAATAATAACTGAAAAGATAACTGTCTTCACAGCCTGTGCATAGTTGAAAATCACGCAGGATTTAACATACGCAAGGTTGTGAGCAGTTACTGGACGTGGCCTGTAACTGTTGGACACATGGCAATCATGCATGAGTCGTGTGCAAGTTACAGGACACGCAGGCGAGAGATCAGTGGCATGGCTGCCACGTACTCCAATTTGATGAAATCCACGCAGACTTGTTGAAGACGAAATCCATGCAGACTCGGGATAGAAAGCTTCAAAATCCACGCAAACTTGGGGCAAGAAGATTCAGAATCCACGCAGACTTGATGAAGAAAACTTCAGAATCCACGCAGACTTGAGGAAGAAAAAAACTTCAGAATCCACGCAGATTTGAGGGAGAACTCAAAATACACGCAGACTTGGGATAGAACTGCCAACTGTCTTGATTTGGCATGCCTCGGCTGACACAAAATCTCTGACAGTGATTGCTTTTGTCAGTCGCATTAAATGACAAGAAGCTCTTTTGGTACGCCAACTTGACAAAGGTTGAGTCTTGCTGAAGAAGATTTTGAAAATTATGCAATAGACGGCTGTGATCTCTCGAATCCTGTGCATACGTGGCATACGAAGAGACATTCTTCGACTGTTGTGCTGTCAGTCATAATTACTCTCTGACAAATGATGAGCTGTCTCCCCAGCGTGATTTATAAATATTGTCTGGATCAACTGAGCGTGACTTTTGACTCTGTCTTGATCAACTCAGCGTGACTGTCATTTTTAAAGGCCTACAAGACCCCCTTCAAAGTTTTCGAAAAATTGAAAAGACTTCAAAATTTTCGAAATACTTTGAAAATAAGATGATAAAATGAAATCAGTCACGCTGTGATGACTTTAAATTTTTCGGAAGTCGAAAAGACTTCGAAGTTCTTTGAGAATATCCAAATGAACTTATTAAATGTCATGATGACTCTTCATTTTTCGAGACTGATTTCATCCAGTTTATGGTGGAATATGAACCGCTGGCGAGCTCTGTTATATAAACAGGGAGAGGATTCATTTAATCTTCATCTTACGTCAACATGACACCAAAAGAGAAAGCTGAGGAAGAAGCACGCAAGTTGGGCTTTTGTTCCCATGGTGACCCCACTTTTGGGGGTGAAGAGCCAGAGCCCCTTGTCTTCGAACTCAAAGATGATCCCTTGCAACTAGCCAAGAATTTCTTGAGCTATTTTGGCTTGGATGGCTTGTCCTCTTCTGGTGGGTGCAGCCTCATAGAGCAGCGTGAAGCGTTTAAGGCTCTGTTGCACCGTCTGGGAGTTAGGAGCGTAGAAGAACTAGGTACCAAGCTCAGTCGTTCTGGAAAATAGAGCGTGTCTTTTGTGCTTTTGTTGCACTCTTTTTGTTTTGTCTTTTGTAAGGCCATCAGTACCTGTCTTGAAGAATGAAGTACAACTTCTGTGTTTAATCTGTGTGCATTAATGAAGAATATTAATTAGCACCCTTTGACAATTTCCAATGTTGCTCTGTCTTTCAAAGCACACATAACACTCATTCTACGGTTTACGAGCGCTATTTATGCGGATCTTTTCCAAGAATAGACTTGTACTTTGCCCTTTAAATAGATAGAAGAGTTTCACAGATACTCATCTCCCATTCCTCTTCTTCTTCTCTGAGAATGAAATTTTTGGGAGATTTCACTCTCAAACAGGAAAGCAATATTTTCTAATGTTCAACTTCTGCGCACTGTATCAAACATGAGTTTGCCAATCCTTAGCACCAAACTTGAAGGTAAGTCAGTGTAATACGTGTACTATTTTTGCTGTTTGAAGATAAGCTTTCTGTTTCTGATTTGAACAATATACGCATGTCTCTGTTTGATAAATGTACGCTGAATGATTTCTGTTAATACTTTCTGCAGAAACTTGGCTGAAAATTTTCTTCAGAACTGGCATTGGGGATGTGGATGCTGTGGAGAATATCCTGCTGACATCTACATCAGGGAGCTCATACGCTTTTGACGCGTAAATCAAACAACTCAGAACTCTTCGTAGGATAGAAGGGTCTTCCTCAGATGGTAGGAAGAGTCTTTATACACGAGAGTTGGATGGTGGAGTCAACTCTACCCCGAAAAATTGGGTAGTAGAGTTCCTTTCACGAGAGAACTAGGAATTGTATCCCAAGGTTGGATACATTCCTGTTTCCTCTGAAAGGTCGCTCTTAATCCACCAGTTGTATTGGCAGCACCACGACTTCGGGCTGCCATCCTCTGTGGTTCTTCTCTCGTCTGAGAGAGAAGACCAGAGTTTGATTCCTGCTGATCTGGTCGTGACTTGGACCCAGACAGTCAGGAACTGCCACCAACAACGAACCTGACGGAGAAGGTCCGACGGAGAAGATCCAAAGAAGAAGATGGATCTCTATTAGGTTATTGTTGTGGTGTAGAATGAAAATCCAAGATTTGTAATAGATTTTCATTATGATTTGTAAGAAAGTCTAAGAAAATGTAATAGACTTTTTGTGGTGAAATGAGAATGGAAATGATAATTCTTCTATGCTCAAAGATTTGTATTTGTGGATGAATTGTGGACATGATAGATAATGAAATCTTCTTTTCTGTTTTAGAGTATATGATATTATCAGAGGTATTATGGACGTGATAATATGTATGAACTCAAAAGAAAATAGATTGATTTCTATGCAGAGGTCAAAAATGACAAATGAACAAATAGATTCGGAATTGATTCAGAGGTTATGAAAACATGATCAATAACGAATCCCCACTTTAATAAATTGATAGAAGATCATGAACGGACGAATAGATGAACGGATGAATCGTCGGATGAACGCAATTAATGGATGGATGAACCGTCGGATGAACGTGACGTTTCATTATTTGTAGAACTTTTGCCTATAAATATAGCAGAAATTTGACAAGAACGAACACTTCTTCTTTCAAACATAAAAATGTCGTCTGAAGAAGCATTCAAGAAAACTGGAATTGCCTCAAAAGTTCAGAAAAGCACTGAAGAACACCCTGCTGATCCAGTTCAATCGAAGAAGACGGAAGTAGGCGAAGGTTCGTCTGCACCCAAGCCACCAAGGGACATTCTGGATTTTCTGCTCGAACCAGGAAAGACTGAAGAAGAAGAAGCCATGAGGATGGCTATTTGCAAGTTCCTCGTGGGTTCTAGCAAGGAGGTTCTCGACTCTTTTGCTGATCACATCTTCGAGAAGGACGGCAGTAGCCCACATCCAAATGTAGAAAAGGATGATAGTGATCTTCTTTAATATCATGTATCATCATTCATGATAAAAATAAAATAAAAATTTTATTTCTAAACATGAAACTGTCTGATGATTACAAGTATTTACATTTATACATAGTACTTTTTAAGGAATTTGCCATTAATAGGCATTAAAACTTTTCGACCATCCAATTCTGAGAGTTGATAAGCTCCATTTGAGAAAACTTTGCTCACAATATAGGGTCCTTCCCACTTTGCGTCAAATTTGCCCTTGCTCATATGAGTCATAGTCATAGGACATCTGACAGTTAGAACAAGTTCTTCTTTTTGATACGCCCGAATCTGACTTTCTTATTAAAAGCTCTTGAAATTCTAGCTTGATAGAATTCAATATTCTGTTGAGCAGATAACCACTTTTCATCCAGAGCTTCTAATTCTTGAAGTCGAAGACGATCATTATTTTCTGCAGTGAGTTCATTAGCGATTGCTATCCTTAAAGAAGGAATTTGAATCTCTAATGGAAGAACAGCTTCGCAACCATACACCAGAGAGAAGGGTGTACATTTAGTAGCATTACGAACTGTAGTGCGATAAGCCCACAAATATTCACCGAGCTTCTCACTCCAATTACGTTTGTTAGTAGAGACAAACTTCTTTAGGAGTTTGATGATGGTCTTGTTGAAAGCTTCTGCTAATCCGTTAGTTGCTGGATTATATGCGGTAGAAGCCACATTGTTGATCCGGTGATCGTCACAGAATCGAGTAAACTTCTGACTGACGAACTGTGGTCCGTTATCATGAATAATGCGTCGAGGAACACCAAATCTGTAGATGACGTGGTGCTTAATAAAGCAAATGACATTGGACGTCTTAACTTCAGACAAAGGAATGGCTTCGGCCCATTTGGAGAAGTAATCGGTTATTGCAAGAATAAACCGATGACCCTTGGATGACGGCGGATTGATCGGACCAATAATGTCCATGCCCCAAGCTTCGAAGGGCCATGATGCTGCCGTCGGATGTAGAAATTCCGAAGGTTGATGAATAAAATCCGCATGGATTTGACAAGCTTTACACTTCTTTGCATATTCGATGGCGTCTGATACCATAGTAGGCCAATAATAACCCATACGTCGAATACGGTCTTGAAGTTTTGGTCCAGGCTGATGTGCTCCACAAATTCCATCATGTGCTTCACGAATAATTTGTTGAGCCTCGTCACCGGCAACACATCGGAGAAGTAAACCATCATAGGCTCGACGATATAAGGTCTTTGTTGTATGATTATAATAGAATCGGAATGATCGTCGTCTGATAGATGCTGCTTCACTCGGATCATCTGGAAGAATATCATACAATACAAAATCTAAGAAAGGAAGTCTCCAATCTGTATCCGTATTTTGATTCTCGGCCGAATGACTGAAGATGAATTCCATGCTGGAATCAGATGAAGATGATGAAGATTTACGACTAAATCCAAATCCTCTTGTCGTGTTGACGTCATGAGATGTTGATTCTTCAGTGTCAACTGGAAGTCCTAGGGTCAGGTTATTTTCAAGAAGGAACAATTCTCGATTGCGAACAATAATCATTTGTTGTCGTCTAATTGGGATAGCCAACACCGCTGCAAGATTAGCTAGAGCATCAGCTTCTGTGTTACATGCTCGCCTAACATGTTCGATGAAGAATTCTTCAAACGAAGAAGCCATAATTATAGCTGATCTATGATAGAGAACCAGATTTTGATGGCAAACTTCATAAGTACCCCTTATCTGATTGACGATGAGTTTAGAGTCTCCGTACGCCTCCAAATGTTGAATATTTAGATGTTTAGCGAGTTGAAGACCAATGAGTAATGTATTGTACTCAGCTACATTGTTTGAACATGGCTGATCGAGAGAATAAGCTCTTTGGATAGCAAGACCTTCTGGCGATACAAGAACGATTCCAACTCCAGCGACAATATCACCATTAGGACCTA
This sequence comes from Iris pallida, assembly GCA_029216955.1. Lineage (NCBI taxonomy): Eukaryota > Viridiplantae > Streptophyta > Magnoliopsida > Asparagales > Iridaceae > Iris > Iris pallida. The sequence goes on along the minus strand of JANAVB010015000.1, from coordinate 18,692,193 downwards.
TCCTTGAAGCTCCATCAAAGAATAGACGCCAAGTAGGATCTTCTTCAGCAATTTGGTTTGAATCTAGGACTTCATCTGGAATTTTGTCATAGAGTTTTGAATCTTCTGGAATTGAATGAGCAGCCAGAAAATCAGCTAAAGCTTGTCCTTTGACTGACTTCTGAGGAATATAATGCATGTCATACTGAGCAAGTAGGATTCCCCAGTTAGCTAATCGAGAATTCAAAACACTGGGTTTCTTCATCATGATCCGTATAGGATTGATCCTGGAGATGACATGAATAGTCTGGCCAATGATATAATGTCGTGTCTTTTGAACAGCGAACATCAAGGCTAGACATTCTTTTTCGACCGGTGAATATCGAGGTTCAGCTCCGGTCATAGTACGACTGAGATAGTAGATGGCTTGTTCATGACCATTTTGATTCTTTTGAGCGAGTAATGCACCCAATGAATGACTCATTGCTCGAGTATATAGGAGAAATGGAATTCCTGAAACGGGAGGTACCAATACTGGAGGGCTCATCAGATATTGTTTTATCTCATCGAATGCTTTCTGACATTCATCATTCCAGACAAAAGAAACACCTTTCTTCATAAGTTTGTTGAATGGTCTGCAGCGTCCTGATAAATTAGAGATGAATCTCCTGATATAAGCGACCCTTTCTTGAAATCCTCGTAGCTCTTTTAAGGTGCGTGGAGGACGCATCTCTTGGATGGCTTTGATCTTCTCGGGATCCACGTGTATACCTTTAGAGGTAATGACGAAGTCGAGAAATTTACCACTAGAGACGCCTAAGAAGGACTTAGTAGGGTTCATCTTTAATTGATGCTTACGCATTAGATCAAATATAGTCTTCAAATCTTGGATATGATCCTCCTTTTGTCGACTTTTGACTGCAATATCATCAACATAGCATTCGACTGTTTTCCGCAAATGTTCACGGAATATAGTGCTCATAGCTCGTTGATAAGTTGCTCCTGCATTCTTGAGACCGAATGGCATAACTGTATAACAGTATGTACCGATCGGCGTTCTGAAAGAAGTGTGCTTCTCGTCATCTGGAAACATTTTAATCTGATTGTATCCAGAATACCCGTCCATGAATGACATCCGCTCAAATCCACAGGTATTATCAATCATGACATCAGTGATTGGTAGAGGGAATTCGTCTTTAGGGCATGCCGCATTGAGATCGCGGAAGTCTATGCATACTCTGATCTTGCCAGTCTTTTTAAGGACATGAACTATGTTAGCCACCCAATTGGGATGTTGTTCCTCTCTAATAAACCCGGAGGTTATGAGTTTATTGACTTCAACTTCAATTGCATCCATAATGTCTGGACGAAATCGTCGCTGTTGTTGTTTGACCGGTTTAACATTCGGCAAGATATTGAGCTTGTGAGTTGCAATTTGTGGATCAAGTCCTGGCATATCTTCATAACTCCAAGCGAAGACGTCGATGTAGTCACGAATGAGTTTGATCATGTCTTGCTTATCAGGTTCAGAAAGACTTTCACTAATGAATATTGGTTTGGGAGATCCCTCTTCACCAACATCTATTTGAACAAGTTTGTCTTCAGTCGGAGGTTCTTTTTGCTCGAAACGGAACTCCCATTGATTATCTAATCTTTGGGCCCATTGTTCCGATTCAGGTGAGATTTTAAACTCTTCTTCGTCTTCATCACTTTCTTCAGAATGGTCTATGGAAACCATGTTGGAAGACAGAATGTTGCAGTAGAAGTCCCCGATACTTGTATCGGAATCCCAAGAAGTGGTACTAGAAGAATCAGATCTCTTATCTTCGTCAGACTCGGGATCTTCATGGATAATATTGATAAAAGGAGTAGGAGCTATATAGCCCAATCCGCATTTCGTCCTTCCATATTTCAGAGGAGGAATACGAACAGGCATTTTTCTTCCTTTTCTACTATTGAGGCCAGTCCTGAAGTCATAGCCCATATTTTTGATGATGTCTTTAGATTGCTGACTAACGACGTAGTTGTAATCTTCCAGTGTCATCATTTTTGTCTTCATCTTCTAAATCAGAAGGACTTTGGGGCCCTTTATAGAAGAATATTGGAATGTCTCCTGGCTTTCTGCTGGGAACTAGAAAGTATGAAGATTGTACAGGTTCTAGGGATACATCTGTATGAACAGTCTGTACAACCCCTATGGTTATTGCGTTCAAGTCATCTAACAGATGTAAATAACTATGAACATAATTACACACATCAGCATACTGCAAAGATGGAGACTTTTCATTAAATGTAAAAGCAGCAGTATTTACATTGGGCGAAGGCTGAGCCTTAGTGATTTTAGCCAAGTCAATGACTAAAGGGGGAGAAGAAGAACGAGAAGAAGCGTTGTTTCGATTAAGATCGATAACAAATGGCTCAGAAGAGGTGAGCTCCCTTGAAGTTTGAGATGGAAGAATAATCTATCCTCCAACTGGAATTAGCAGAGTATCCTGTTTCATATGTGGAGATACAGGAATTACAGTACGCCCACTGACAGGAATAATCATTGTATCTTGAGCAAACGACTGAGGTAACGGAGAAATCCGTCCACTCACCGGAATGATGAAAGAACCTTCTTCAGAGAGTTTGGGAGATTGTTGCTGAATAGTTCGACCTTTAACAGAAATTATTAAGGTCTCACTTTGTGAATCCTCTTTCTCCATAGCTTGTATAACCCTTGTATACTCTTCTTTGTACATTCAGGAATCATTGAAATAAGCTTCAACCCCATGGAAGGGATTTATATCAGCAACTTCTTTTTGTACTCTTCCATTGCTATCAACGTATTTAAAATACTGATGAAGAGTAGAAGGCACCACATTATTTTCATGAAGAAAGGGACTCCCCAGAAGAAGATTATAGGATCCCACGATCTCAATCACATAGAAAGTGACTTTGGATCTGAAATCACCTATTTGAAGCTTCAGATGAATCTTTTCCAAAGGCTCGCTTCGGCTTTGATTGAATTCCAGGATAGTAGTAACCGTCTTAGAGAGCTTGTGAAGAGGGATTTTTAGTTCATCCAACAGACTCTTTGGCATTATGCTTATAGTAGACCCTGGATCAATGAGGATACGATCTATCTTCATTGTATCGATATAACCGGTATAGTAGAGAGGCCGATTATGTCGATTATCCTCCAATAGCATGTCGTCTTGTGTAAAGGTGATATTTGGGATAATTTCCAATACACTGTTGCAATGTAAGCAAGTGGCAGGTTCTGCATCTGGCTTCTTCAATTGTGCAAGATAAGAGTCAGCTTGTAGAAGTGCTTCACTTAATGTCTCCCGAGTCTCTTTGGAAAGACGTAGAAGTTCAAAGAGGGACATTCTAGCTGGAGTATTAGCAAGCTGAGCTAAAATGTCGAAATTATAAGGCTTCTGAAGTCCAAGAGGAGAGGACTTCTTGATTGGCTTATCAAACCGAACCTGTTATTTGCCTTTCTCCAGAGCTGTAGGCTTGGGAGGAACAGGTTCAGCGGATGATTCTTCTTCAGGAGGAACATTAGAAGTATCTTTATCAGCTGGAGGGATATCAAGAGGATCCTCAAGATTTTTTTGAATAATCCTTTAGATAAGGTTTTCCCGTTCGAGTAGCACTAACAAGTGCTTCTTCTTTCTCTTTTGGCTCTGTGTCAGGAATAGATCCAAAAGAAGTCATATGACATGATTTAATCTTTCCAACCTTCTTGGACTTTCGAGAAGTAGTCTTTTGAGGAGAAGGCGATTCAAAATCTGCCACTAGATCAGGATGGATCCACATGATTTCCCCTGTTTCCAAAGTGATTGGCACTAATCCTTCAGACCGTAGAGGAGGAAGATTTACTATGTCAAGAGTTGCCTTGGAAATAGGAACGATCCCACTTTCAAGGAGTTGAGGAGGGAAATCTTCGAATTGCATAGAGACGACGTTGGAGGTGACGGTCTTCTCTTTTGGAGTAAGAGAGATAGCTCCAGATTTAATCATTTCTTGGATCTTTCCTTTCAGTACATAACATGTACGAATTGTATGACCCAGCATTCTGTGATATGGGCAGTATTTGGGATGATCTGTTTTACCAGCTTCATCAGGTTTCTTGATCTCAGGTAGTTGTATCTTATTACCTTTCAGCAGACATTCAAAGATACCAAGGACATCGTCGTCATTGAAAGAATATTCTTTTTTGGGGCGAGGTGTTCTTGGTTGTTGAGTTGTAGGAGAGGTTTGAACAGTTGATGCATCTTTGCTCTGAAGATTAACTTCAAGAGTTTCTTTTCCCTTGCGAGCATTATTTTTATTGTTAGTACCTTGACCTGTTTCTTTAGGAGTCATCTGCACTCCTAAACCTTTGAAGGTTTCAGCACTAATTTCTGCAGCCTTGGCACTAACTATGAAAGAAGGCCAGTCTTGGAATTGAGTGGATCCTGTCCACATGCTGATGATTGGCAACAAGTTTGATTTGCATGTGTCGATGGTGACAGCATCAGGAGTTCCAAGAGGCATCTTCAGAGCTTCTTTTTGAAACTGTTCAATGTACTCTTCTGTAGTTTCATTATTTTTCTGCTTGATTCTAATAAGAGCAGACATAGTTATGTCATTGAGCCCTTCATAGAACCGTTCAAGAAACATCTGTTTGAAACCAGAAAATGAGGTAATGCTCCCATCTGGGAGACTTCTATACCATTCATAAGCCGTTCCCTTGAGACATCCAATAAACACCCGAGTAAGGAGGGCGTCGTTTGGTTGCAGCTGATCAGTCATCACTTCAAAGTGATTAATGAACTGACTTGGAGAAGTGGTTCCATCATAGAATGAGATAGTAGGAGGCTTGTATTTAGGAGGATACGATACTTGCTTCCATTCTATCGGATAAGGTTGTTTGATGCCTAACCTTTGTAAACCATCTTTCTGTTTGAATGCCTCGAATTGAGTTCTGAGATTCCTCAATTCTTCATTAACAATTCCAAAAGATTGTGGAGTTGTAACTTGTAGAGAATAATTGGGAGGAGGAACAGCATTATAAGCACTACCCCCAGCTCCAGAGAGACTAGGGTTTGGTTGAGCTGGTACAGGAGTATTAGATTGTACTGCTAGAGGAACTTGTACTGGACTCATATCAGTGTCAGTTGGTATGGCATCTGGTACAGTCTGTCGATTTTGCATCTGTGTTGCCATGAGTTCATACATCGACTTCATAGTATCAGCCATAGACTTCATTTGTTGTTCCAAAGAAGCAATTCTTTGATCTTGAGGAGTCAAGAAAGAAGAAGGTTCATCAGTATTCCCATCAACCATATAAGTTGTGACTGTACGAGGAATTATTGATAAACTGGTAGATGTTGTTTGTTCTGAATCATTGCTTTGTGCATCAAAGTCAATTATAGGAGAACTACCCCCAGTAGGAAGAGGTGGGAAGTTAGATTCTCCAAGGAATTCAGAATCATCTTCAGAGATCAAATTTCTTTGACTAGAGGCCAGGACTCTTGCTCTGGTATTTCTATATACTCCATCTGGACTATCAACTCTACCCCTAGTATCCCGAGAGGTCATATTGACAGAAGCAAACAAAGGCTCATCTTCATCAGGCATAGGTTCACACTGAATCCGATTGAAGACAGATTATCGTTTTGTTTGACATCTGCATTGCATTGTGACTCTTGGCTGGAAGTCACATTCATGATCAACATGATCATGAGCCATTGATTGACATCTGCATTGAATTATGACTCTTGGATAGAAGTCACATTCAGCATGGTCCTTTGACACAGAATCACTTCTTCTCTTCTGTTGAAGATATTCTCGTAAATCTGTTTGTGAAGATTGAGGAGTATATTTTCTGTTCTTGGGTCTTGACGGCTCTTGATTATATAGAGAATGATTAATATGAGCCACATAGTTTCTTGCATACTCTGCATCTGGATCTCTTATCCTTGTTTCCAACTGGTATGGTTTCTTAACAACAGAAGTGTTAATTTTTGTTCTTAGATCAGTTGGAGGTAACACATTGGTTTTGGACACATGGAGTTTTCCTTCCATTGATCTGGATATTTGCAGAGAAGGAAGAGTTGAACCACCCCCTTGATTAGGAGTTGGTAACAGACCTTTTCTAGACAAATTCTGTGCCCAATTCGAAGAAGTCATAGAAGAAAACATTAAGGAATGTTTCTTCTTAGACTCATTCAAGTTTTGAGACATAGAATGTCCAGAAGGAAGAGTAGTCAAAAGACCATCTCTTTTTCTTTGAATAACAAAATTGTCAGTCAAAGCTGTTCCTGAAGTAAAAACTACAGGAGCAGAAGAAACAACTAAAGAGTTATTTCTTTTCGAAGGGACTTTGTGTGGAAGACCACCCCCAGTTCTGGTAGAACTTGGCAAAGAGGAAGAGATAGCTAAAGAGCTATTCTTCTTAGATGAAATACACGCTGAAACAGGCTTGGTTAAAGAACCAGTGCTGTTGGCGTGACTTTTGACTTTGGAAATACACGCTGGAACAGATTTGGCTAAGGAGCCAATATTGTTAGCGTGACTTTTGAGGTTGAAATTGCACACTGGAACAGATTTGGCTAAGGAGCCAGTACTGTCAGCGTGACTTTTGAGGTTGAAATTGCACGCTGGAACAGATTTGGCTAAGGAACCAGTACTGTCAGCGTGACTTTCAACTTTGGAGATACACACTGGAACAGATTTGGCTAAGGAGCCAGTACTGTTAGCGTGATCTTTGATTGCTGTCATCTTTGACGCACAAGAGTGTGCGTGCTTGCAGTAGAGTTCTTGCCAGTGTTAGGATCAGACACTGTGGCAGAGACTTTACCATTGGCTGCCAACTGATTCTTAGGGACATAGATAGAGTGTCCCTTCGACTTGGCAGTGATGATGGAGGCTGTAGTGGGCTTACCACTCTTAGCCCGCTGCATTTCTTCATAGGCGAGTTGATCGAATTGGATCGTCATCACCTTCTTCGTCGAGCCGATTGACGAAGTATCGCATTGAGTTGTTGCCATCTCAGAAGAGGAGATGGTTTTCCCCAGCAGAGTCGCCAATTTGTTTTCCATAAATAAATTCCTTTATTTATTGTGTATCTGGGAAAATTACAACAGTGGGAATCTGATCTAGAAGACGATCACTTTATCCCTTGGACTATGCGAAGAAGAAAAGCTCTCAAAATTTTGACAGTAGATAACTATGTATCCGTTACAATGAATGAGAAAAAGAACTCTATTTATAGAGTCAAAAATAATAACTGAAAAGATAACTGTCTTCACAGCCTGTGCTTAGTTGAAAATCATGCAGGATTTAACATACGCAAGGTTGTGAGCAGTTACTGGACGTGGCCTGTAACTATTGGACACATGGCAATCATGCATGAGTCGTGTGCAAGTTACAGGACACGCAGGCGAGAGATCAGTGGCATGGCTGCCACGTACTCCAATTTGATGAAATCTACGCAGACTTGTTGAAGACGAAATCCACGCAGACTCGGGGTAGAAAGCTTCAAAATCTATGCAAACTTGGGACAAGAAGCTTCAGAATCCACGCAGACTTGATGAAGAAAACTTCAGAATCCACGCAGACTTGAGGAAGAAGAAAACTTCAGAATCCACGCAGATTTGAGGGAGAACTCAAAATACACGCAGACTTGGGATAGAACTGCCAACTGTCTTGATTTGGCATGCCTCGACTGACACAAAATCTCTGACAGTGATTGCTTTTATCAGTCGCATTAAATGACAAAAAGCTCTTTTGGTACGCCAACTTGACAAAGGTTGAGTCTTGCTGAAGAAGATTTCAAAAATCACGCAATAGACGGCTGTGATCTCTCGAATCCTGTGCATACGTGGCATACGAAGAGACATTCTTCGACTGTTGTGCTGTCAGTCATAATTACTCTCTGATAAATGATGAGCTGTCTCTCCAGCGTGATTTATAAATATTGTCTGGATCAACTGAGCATGACTTTTGACTCTGTCTTGATCAACTCAGCGTGACTGTCATTTTTAAAGGCCTACAAAGGCCTATTTGCTCTATCACCCTATCCTTCATGGATTAATGATTGCTTTGGATGTGCAGGTCCCACCCCTTTATTGCCAGTGATGGACATTGCCAGGACGGACTCTACCAGGGGGAATCTGATGGAAGCACGTGTGCCTCCTTCTTTTCCAATCCATACTGAGGGGCTTCCAGCTAGATCAAGTTCGGAAGCCTTGGTGATAGCACAGCTGGAGCAAGGGATGACGCTTTTCACGCCATCCTCTGTGAATAGGGTTTCGGGAGTTAACCTTTTCGCTCTCCCAAGTATCCAGGCTCTTCGGGCGGCGGAAGAGGAGCTAGCTGCCATCCATGCCTCTTTTCACATAGAATTTATTTCCCTGGTGACAGGGACGGCCAGTTCTGAGGCTACTCCTTCGGTACTGCCTGCCACACTCTCTTTGACACCGTCCTCTACGAAAGTTTTGGACGAAGTGTCCCAGGATGTGGTCGACAGTTTCCACCGCCACCTGAAAATGGGGATTAAGGCAGCTATGGAGAGGGGGACTCCCTTTTCTATGGCCCATCAATGTGCCGGTGGCCAGATTAATATCCTTAGAACACTTCCCGGTGGAGCGAGACTGGCTGCGCTTCTGGAGCCTAAGCTGTTAGAGGCTGATCGTCTTGTGGCCCAGTTTCGCGTGCTACAGCAAGCTGATTTACCCGCGGTAATAAACCAAGAGCGCAATTTTCTTATGACCGCGGTGGAGAAGGTGAGGCTTGCTCGGGAATCGATCAAGCCAACTATATTGAAGGACCGCCAGGATCTGACTCAGTTGTATGATCAATGGAATCGTCGGACTGAAGATTGTGCAGCTCGGGAAGCGGCGGCCTCCCGCGGGGTAGCTGACACCAGGGAGCAAATCCTCGAGCTTCAGAGAAAGCTGGCTTTCTTGGAGTCCGAGCTCGAAGCTGCTCGTGCTGAGAAAGGGATTGTCATTCAGGAGGCTGTCAAATTTAGTAGGGCTTCTGCCAATCTAGAACTGGCCCTAAAGAAGATGGAGAACGACTGGCAGGCATATATGTATTTGAATGATGCAGAGCAGTTGTCCCAGGAGGCCGAGCGTCGAGCGAAACAGTGGCTTGAGCGGGGGACTGCCTTGGTGAGAAACTGCCTCTTGGAGTTGTGTAATGTCGAACTATAGTCGGCCTTTTTCTGGTTTTGTTCCTTTTTTTTTCATTTTTTCCTTTGAGAGGGACGTGGTCCCAAAATATGTAATGCTTTTTCGTCTTTCAAATAAAGAGTACTTTCCATTCTACCCTTCATTTGTGTTGCTTGTTGTGCCTGTGGTATTATGGTGATGTTTGCCCCGCATGGGGGACTTGTTTGTGGACCTGTTACCCCTGACATACCTTGGTTTTAGGTACGGATAACAAGTTTGATTGGGGATACCTAGAACAGTTCTACGGCAAGGTGGTCATGGACGTTCCAAGTATCGGTATATAGAATGCCATGGAACAGCTGGGCTCCCGGGGTATGATGAGGAATAGTGGGCCTGTACTAAGAGACTTAGCAAAGGACATTTATGGGCCTATTACCCTTGGCGTACCCTGACTTAGGATACGGATAATAGGATGGAGGAGAACCAATACACTTACTCAGAGGTAATGAGGACATGGCAAGTATGAGGGTTTTACCGTGGAGTCTTCCTGCTCAGATGTAATGAGGACATGGCAGGAGTGGACTCAACGGAGGATAGTTGTGGTCAACAGAGGACATTTGTGGGCCTATTACCCTTGGCGTACCCTGGTTCAGGGTACGGGTAATAAGACGAGAGAGGACCGACATACTTACTCAGAGGTAATGAGGACATGGTAAGTACGGAGGTTTTACCGTGGAGTCTTCCTGCTCAGAGGTAATGAGGACATGGCAGAAGCGGACTCAGCAGAGAATATTTGTGGACCTATTATCCCTGGTGTACTCCGGTTGTGGGTGCAGATAATAAGTCGAAAGGGAATCATCATACTTACTCAGAGGTAATGAGGACATAGCAAGTATGAAGGTTTCTTCGACGGAGCCTTTCCATTCAGAGGTAATGAGGACATGACAGGAGTGGGCTCAATGAAGGAGGGTACATAGAATGACTCAGAGGTAATGAGGACATGGAAGTTCTATGCAAGGGGTGATTTGTTTTTGGCGGAAATGAAACGACTCAGAGGTAATGATGACATGGCCGTTTTGGAAATTTGTGGATCGGTTACCCTTTTTGTGTACTGGGAGTGCGGGTAGTGGATCATGAGGGAAGATCTCTTCCAGGAAGAAAGTTCAGAGGTATGATCATACATGACTTACTATATGAAAGAGTGACCGGAAATGTGAGTTCAGAGGCACCAGCGGGTACATGACTCAATCATTTAGAATGTTGTGGATATGAGTTCAGCGGCACCGGCGGGTACATGACTCGATAATCTGGAATATTGTGGATATGAGTTCAGCGGCACCAGCGGGTACATGACTCGATGACCTGGAATATGGATGTGAGTTCAGCGGCACCAGCGGGTACGTGACTCGATAATCTGGAAGATTGTGGATGTGAGTTCAGCGGCACCAGCGGGTACGTGACTCAATAATTTGGAATATTGTGGATATGAGTTCAGCAGCACCATCGAGTATATGACTCAATGATCTGGAATATTGTGGATGTGAGTTCAGCGGCACCAGCGGGTATATGACTCGATAATCTGAAATATTGTGGATGTGAGTTCAGCGGCACCAGCGGGTACATGACTCGATGATCTGGAATATGTCATTTAGACATAATATTTCTTCAGGAACTTGCCGTTGACGGGCAATATGAGCAAGTCTCTATTTTGCTTTGCGAGGCGGTAAGCACCGTTGGAGAATACAGCCTCGATGATAAATGGACCTTCCCATTTTGGCTGGAACTTGTCGGCGGTCTTGTGAGTCATGACCATCGACCTCCGGACTGCCAGAACGAAATCGCCCACTTGGAATGTTCTGATTTTAACCTTCTTGTTAAAGGCTCCAGAGATACGTACTTGGTATAGCTCGATTCTTTGCTGAGCCAAGAGGCGCTTTTCATCTAAGGCCTCTAACTCTTGTAGTCGGCGTCGGTAGTTATCATCCGTCGTCAATTGGTAAGTGAGGGCGACACAAAATGATGGTATTTGAGTCTCCAATGGGAGAACTGCCTCACTCCCATACACCAGGAAGAATGGTGTGTTCCCTGTGGCCGTTCGGACTGTGGTACGGTACGCCCATAAGTATTCACCAAGCTTCTCGTTTCAGTCACATTTGTTGGACGATACGAACTTCTTGAGTAACTTGATGATGGTTTTGTTGAATGCTTCTGCCAACCCATTTGCTGCTGGATTGTATGGCGTCGAAGCAATATTCTGGATGCGGTGCTTGTCGCAGAACTGATAGAAGGCGTGGCTTGCAAACTGCGGACCATTATCGTGGATGATCCTTCGGGGCAGTCCAAAGCGATAAATGATGTGGTGCTTAAGAAAGCTGATCATGTTTGAAGTTTTGACTTTTGCAAGCGGGACAGCTTCCGTCCATTTGGAGAAGTAATCTATGATAGCGAGTATGAAGCGGTGTCCTCAGGAGGAAGGTGGAGTGATTGGACCAATGATATCCATCTCCCATGCTTCGAATGGCCAGGACGCCACTGTCGGATGTAGAAATTCAGATGGTTGGTGGATGAAGTTCGCGTGGACTTGGTAGGCTTTGCACTTTCTTGCATAGTCTATCGTATCTGCCACCATCGTGGGCCAATAGTAGTAAATTCGACGAAGACGGTCTTACAATTTAGGGCCAGGCTGATGGGCCCCGCAGACACCGTCATGAGCTTCTCGTACGGTTTCTTTGGCTTCTGCGTTTGACATACACCGAAGCAATAATCCATCATAGGATCGGCGATACAGCATTTTTGTCTCTGTATCGTAGAAGAATCTGAGAGAATGCCTTCTGATGGAAGTAGCTTTCTTTGGGTTCTCGTACAGGATGTCGTAGACTACGAAGTCAATGAATGGTTGTCTCCAATTTAGGACTTCGTCGATCGTCTGAACGGAATAACTTGCCACGAATTGAACGTTGTTTTTGGGGCAGACCAGTTCGTGGCCTATCATATCCACCGATTGATGAGTATGATTTGGCACTGCTAGGGAAGCGGCCAGGCCGGCTAAGGCATCGGCTTCGATATTTCGGAGTCTGGAAACATGCTCTATGAAGAACCCTTCGAATGATGACATAATGTGGATCGCTATTTGGTGATAGGGGATCATGTCTTCGTGGCGAACTTCGTATGAGCCCCGGATTTGGTTGACAATTAACTGAGAATCCCCGTATGCTTCAAGATATTCTACCTCCAGCTCTTTTGCGAGTTGGAGGCCAATGACCAAAGCGTTGTACTCGGCCACATTATTAGAGCAGGATTCTGTGAGAGAGTAAGCACGGTTGATCACCAATCCGGAAGGAGAAACCAATACCACCCCGACTCCGACGACGATGTTGCCCTTGGGTCCAGTTCTCGAAGCACCGTCGAAGAACATTCGCCATATATCATCGTGAGAGGTTGCATGCGGGTCGGCGACCTCATCTGGGATCTTTTCATATATTCTGGATGACTCTGAACCCGGGTGGGCTGCCAAAAAGTCCGCCAGGGCTTGACCTTTGACAGCCTTTTACGGGACGAAGATCATATGATAAGGGGACAACAATATTGCCCATTTAGCGAGGCGAGAGCTGAGTGCCCCTGGTTTAGTCATGAGGACCCTGAGAGGGTTGACTCGTGAGATCACATGTATTGTTTGTCCAGTGACATAGTACTGCATCTTCTGAATGGCGAACACCAGGGCAAGGCATTCCTTCTCCACAGCGGTATATCGGTGCTCAGGCCTAATCATCATTCGACTGAGGTAATATATGGCTTGCTCATGGCCTGCATCGTTGTTTTGTGCCAGCAGAGCTTCGAGGGAATGCTTCATTGCTCGTACCTAGAGCAGGAATGGTTTTCCAGCAACAGGGGCCACCAGGACTGGAGGGTTCGACAAATATTCTTTGATGCTGTCGAAGGCACGTTGACACTCTTCGTTCCATACGAATGAGACACCTTTCTTCATGAGATGGGTGAATGGTCGACATCGCCCGGAGAGGTTAGAAATGAACCTCCTGATGTAAGCTAGCCTCCCTTGGAGGCCTCTGAGTTCGCAGAGATTTCTCGGAGGACCCATCTCCATAATTGCCTTTGTCTTCTCAGGGTCTACATGGATACCCTGGGCGGTGATGATGAAGCCCAAGAACTTCCCGCTGGATACGCCCAGGAAGGATTTCGTAGGGTTCATTTTCAAATTGTGCGCTCGCATCAGGTCGAATACCGTCCTCAGATCCTGTAGATGGTCTCCCTTACAGTGACTCTTGACGGCGATGTCATCAACGTAGCACTCTACCATCTTGCGTAAGTGGTCTCTGAAGATGATGCTCTTGGCTTTTTGATATATGGCGCCGGTATTCTTTAAACCGAAAGGCATGACTGTGTAGCAGTATGTGCCAATTGGTGTTCGAAATGATGTATGCTTTTCGTCGTCAGGAGACATCTTGATTTGGTTTTACCCCGAGAAGCCATCCATGAATGACATACGTTCGAAGCCGTAGGTGTTGTCAATCATGATGTCCGTGATAGGGAGGGAGAATTCGTCTTTAGGACATGCCTCGTTCAGATTGCGGAAGTCGATGCAGATTCAAATCTTATCGTTCTTCTTGAGGACGGGTACTATGTTGGCATCCCAGTCAGGATGTTGCTCTTCATGTATGAAGCCGCTGGCTATCAGTTTGTTGACTTCAGCCTCGATCGCATCCATGATGCCCGGGCGGAAGCGTCACTGTTGTTGTTTGATCGGCTTTACATCTGGTCGTTGTTTGCCATTAATTGTAAAAGAACAGAACAATTATCGAAGGACTGAACTTAGACTCACAATACAAACTCGCTCGTACAAAGAAAGCCTAGGGACGAAAACCTAGGTACAGCAGACTAAGTACGATTGTTTATTTTTGATTCTGGAGGGTGACGATAGAGGCTCGGGAAAGCGACGGCCGCTCTGCCTTACTCCTTGGATGATCAGTATGTAGCCTTGGCTCGGGGAAGATCTGCTTGGCGTTGACGAAGAAACGCTCTTCTTGCTCTCCTCGGATTGCTCTTCTGGCTTCTCTCTCTCTCTGTGATTATCAAGGGGGAGCTCTCTCTGTGTAGATCTCTCTCTTCTTATTTCTTTTGGTGCCGACCTCTCTCTCTCTCTTCTCTCCTCTTTTTTCTTTTTTTTTCAAGGGAATGATGCTGGCTATTTATAAGAGTGGGGGGGTGATCATTAGGGTTTGCTAATGATTATCTGTTTGGAATGTCGGCGCTCCTTCATTCTATCTGAACCCTTGATCCTGATTATAGTGAATCTCGGCCATTAGTGCGGATATCATCATATCTCATGAGTAATTAATGCTAGCTGCTTTAAATCCTTGTGATTGATTATGCTAATGTCTGATTGCTCGCCACGTGTCCCATTAGCTTGATGATAAATGATATGCCCTGATCTCAGTAATTATGACGATGATGTCAAATATATTTATTGAGATTCGGTTAAATCTCTTATTGATCCCATGCCACGTGTCCTAATTGTGAGTCCTGTCAGAGCCGCATAGGATTGACTATCCTCGAACCGCAGAGAGATACTCTTCCTGAGCCGCATGAGACAATGCCTCATCGAGCTGCAGGGGACGAACCTTCCGTGAGCCGCATATGCATAGTCTTTGCGAGCCGCATGAGCTAGCATTGTATTGAGTCGCAGGGATTGAGCTCTCGGTGGGCCGCATATGGCTGATTTCTGCTAACCATATGGAGTGACTTCTTCGTGAGCCGCATGGAGCAGTTTTCTATTTAAGCCGCATGAGAGTTGCCACGTGGCAACCTAGGATTTCTGACGGTTCGGGTCAGAGATCTTCTTTCTTTCCCGAAAAGTTTGTCATTATGGCAGAGCCATTATGACACTTTATGTCAGAGCAGTCACAGTCGCCAAGTCGTGTCAGAGCATTAAATGAGGCCACCCCCAAACGACCAGCTGTAGGGAAGGATCCATCGAGCCGCATATGCCTTGCTGAACCGCATACGCTCCCGAGCCATATGCGATTGAGAGTATTCTTTGAACCGCATAGGGCCGCTCCTGTGTGAGCCGCATAAGCTTCTTACTCCGAGCCGCATGGATCATTATTCTAATATTTTCCATGCTTCTACAGGACCCCCTTCAAAGTTTTCAATTTGTAAAAATTGGAATACTTTGAACAAGAAGTATGGCCCCGTTCATGCCGCATAGGATTTTTCTGTCTGCCTGAGCTTCCTAGCCGCATAAGTGCCTTAGCCGCATGAATTCATCTGGCCGCATAAACTGGTTGCCACGTGTCCTGAACACGTGTGCAAATCTTCATTAAGTGCCTTTGATTTGATTTAACGCCGCCTTTTGGGGGAGGATCCCAAGAGTCGATTTTGCCTTGACCGAAGCGTTTTGCCTTTATTCTTTGGGGGCGGCGCGTAATCCGAGGCATACTTTGAGACGTTTGTTCGTTTCGTGGGTCTCTTTCGCCTATAAATAAGAGTCTTTAAGCCTCTTGGGGTTTTTCTTTACCTTCTCTCTTTGCTCTGAATCTCTATTTGCTGTCTTTGCTCTTCGTCTTTTTAGCAACCGACAATGGCTCCCAAGAAAGCTGCAGCATCGAAGGCCGCTAAGGGTAAGGCAGTTGCTTCTACGGCGACTGCGGCGGCGAACGTGGTCGCCCCTCCGCCGGTCATTGTGCACTCCATCCATCCCGATGTCCACCCGTCTATCGCTGGTAAGAGATCGTCTGAAAACCCTAACTGTCGCCATGGCTCTGCTGCATAATTTATGCACAAGCCACGTATACGGGGCTTTATCGATGGGACTGCATGAGCCCTTCGTCTTATGGGGCCGCATGAACTTGTTTATATCCGATCTGAGTTTGCATACGTGTTTTTTGATTTGGGCCGCATAAGCGTTGTTCACTTTTTTGAACCGCAGAAATTCGTCTGCTCACGTCGGCTCGCATAAATCTGACTCTGTAGGCGTGCTTAACTTGAACCGCATGGATCTATAAGTTCATCTGGACTTTGAGTTGTATGAACTCGGCTAACTCAGAGCCGCATGAGGCTATGATGCGCTGAACCGCATATACGTATCTAATGCTGAGCCGCATGAAGCTGTAACGAGCCGAGCCGCATAGGCTCAGATGACCTTTCCGATGTTTCTGTTTTCTTTTTGACTACCTTCTAACCTCGTTTCTTTCGTATTTTTCCAGTGAACTTGCCCGTAAATCCTGCTGGGGAGCTTATAGTGGGTTCGAATCAATTCGCCCTGGGCGTGCGTTTTGACGACTTAATTAGGCATGTATCGAATCAATTCCCTACTGATGAGCCTTTGGAGAGGTTAAAGGCTATTGAGAATCAAACCCTTCATTATCTCCGTTCCATGATGAATACTGGGAAGCTGGATGGAAAATACCTGAAGCCTTTGTTCCTTTTTGGTGATGCTTTAACCATCAAGAATCCTCGGGTCTTAGAGATTTCTGAGAACTGGGATTTTTCTTTGGATGGGGTGGCAATCCATATTCCTCTCATGGAACGTCATTATCCTTTGTCATGGTTCAATATGGTGTTGCTAGACCGGAAGATGGTGTGTAACCTAACTCCTACTCAATCAGGGATGTTGATGGGCAACATCCATTATAATCCGAATATGAAGTCGGCGTATGCAGGTAAGGATTCCGTCCTCCGGTATATGATGGGTCTGGTCCCGGGCTCTTTTATGAATGTATACGGTCCCAATTTCACACTTACTCAAGCTGATACTTTCCTGAATCGGCTTGTTCGCAAGAAGTCTTATCCTGTTGGTAGACTGGCACTGCCGAACTGGATAAACCCCACCTCTACGTGGGCCCAGTTGACTGCTTGGGTTCTACAGACTTATGGAGCATTCTTGCGGGAGGTGGGGCTTTACCATGCCATTCGGGGCACTTGTCACGGGCTTCCCCTTAATAAACCACTGTTCGTAGCGCTCTTGGAGATGTACAGCCAGCGAACGGGGACATTCTTTACACCAGTAGGGGAACTGGGGCTTGCTCTTCACGAGATGTATACTGTCTCTAAACTTCTATGGGGGAATGAGCCTTTCGAGGTGTATACCCCATCAAATGAGGAGTTCGAGGCCTTGGACAGGCAACTCCCAGGTTTTGTTGCGGTGTATCGGGATTTGTTGTGCCACCATAGTGCTTGTCATCAAATGGCTATAAAAACGGCGGATAGCTCTGAGGGGACCGCTCCCCATACCACATCCTGGATTAATTATCTCTTTAGGGTTGATCCTTCTGGTGAAGTTACTCCCCGAGCCCCTCGAACGCATGCAGAGGTAAGGGATCTGATGTCCAATGTCAAAAGTCGCGATCCAAGAGTGATATATTCGGGAGTCAAGCTGACTCTCTTAGTTATTTTCACTACGGGACCATACAACTGTCGGAGAAGGCGCTTCTGGCTGGATTTCTGATGATATGGCTACGGAACTGCGTAGTCTCAGGCGGAGCGGGCTCTATCGAGAGGATTGGTCGTCATTTCATCCTCCCTGCCGTTAAACTAGTTTTCGGAGTTAGGCTGGCCCTCCTTCCTGCTATGGTATGCAGCATACATCATGGTTTACGGACATTCTCGTCCAAGGTTATTGCTCGCAAGAAGACTTTGGATTTTGAGCGCGTAGAACTTCCCTTTCACTATCTGATGGGGTGGTTGGCGATGCACTATAAGTCTTTGCTGGGACCTGGGATAGCGGAAGATGCTACGGCCGAGGATGCTTTCCTCTTCAAATGCCATCACCGGTCTTGGGAATGCAACACTATGCCAGCTTGTCGGAGGGCGTTGGCGAGAGTGGATGGGTGTGATCTCTTTGTGTCTGTTCCTCCTTTTTTTGATGAGGAAGTGAGGAAGGTACACCTTGACGGTACTAGACCTTCTCATTTTCTGTCTCCGGATATGCTTGCTTGGTTGTGCAATATCCGCCCCGCGCATCTGGTTTATCGCAACCGGGATAATGTGTACTTGGAGCCTTACCTACCCAGTAGGTTTTCCCGCCAATTTGGTTATAGCCAGTTGTTCCTTGATTGTCCCAACCCTTGTTTGGGTTTTGAAGGTAGCGTTCTTGACGGCATCCGAGCGTGGAATTATTACGACGCTTATCATACTCGGGCCAGCTTCTCAGTTCCCGATGCCAAGGCGCCGAGGGAAATTTTGTACGTGGCCGCTTTGTATCACGTTATGGCGAACAAGCCTCCTGTTAACTTCGATCCGAGTACCAGCTTCATCGTAGGTACTGGTTTAGAGGAGAAGCCTAAGGGGACTAAGGCTAGAAAGCAACTGGCGCTCCAGATTCCTCTCCCTGAATCAGAACCTTCCGAGTCGGCTGAGGAGGAGGATGATAGCGAAGACTTCCTTTCTGGTGGGGATGAAGAAGTGGAGGATCAACCGCTTCCCCCACTTGATGAACCGGCGGAAGATCCGCCGCTTACTACACAAGAGGGAGCAGTGAGAGAAGAACACCCTTCAGCTGTATCTGGTCCCTCGCGTAAATGGGTCAGATACGAATCTCCTGACAGTAGAGCGACCTTTTTCGTGAAGAGAGCTGCTGTTAGGCCTCGTGGGACACCTACCACCGAGAAGGGTGAAGGTGCAGACGATGTTCCGGAGGTAAGTCCAAGTCGGAGTTCTATCTTTGTTGTAGCTTTCTTTCCTCTCGGGGATATGACTTGATCATTTTCTTTGTAGGCGTCTGACGAACCAGGCTCTCCTGAACCATCTGCTGCTTTAGTAGTTGATCCGGCCCTTGCCGCTTTGATTAGCGACATGTGTGCCGCGGTCCTTTCTGCGGGGGCCCTCTCAGCGGCGGCTAAGGACTCCCAAGCTGCTGAGGCCCCAGCCCGGGGTGACGAAAGTTTCCTTGGGCCCGTCTCCGATATTTCTGAACTTCAGCGAGATGACGCCATCCTCAGTGCATCCCCTCCCGAGGATGCAAGGGCGGATGAGTCTTTTATTCCTGACTCGGAGGCTGTTGGTGAAGAGGTTGTGATGGCTGTAGGCGAACCTCAGCCTCCACATTCCTCCACTGGTAAGCTGAGCCACATATTGACCACCGAGGGGGCTTATTTGCTCTATCAGCATATCCTTCAGGTCAAGTCGATTTATGGTTGCCTTGGCCCTGCAGGTCCTGACCCTTTACCTCCTGCCGCGGATGTCTTTGGGGAAGGCCCGGTCTGCCGTGATCTGGACGAAAGGAGCATTTCCTCTCCTTCGTCATCGCATGTTGAGGGGCATCCTGCCAACTCTGGGCAGATGGGGATGGAGTTGGTGCTGGCCCCGGCCTCGTCTTCGGCTGCTTATACGGCTCCGGAGATCGACTTCTCGACTCTGCCGAGCATCCAAATTCTGCGGGCCGCTGAAGAGGAATTGGCCGATGCTCAAGCGTCTTTCCGTGCAGAGTTGGTTTCTCTTGTAGCGGGAGCGGCAGATTCTGTCGCATCTTCTTCCGCGCTACCAGCCACACTCCCGTTGACACCGGCTTCCTCGGAGGCTCTGAACGAGGTGACGCAGGATGTGGTTGACAGCTTCTATCGTTACTTAGGGAGGGGTGTCAACGCTGCCGTGGAACGGGGGATCCCTTTTTCCCTGTCTCTACGGGAAGCTCGGGGCCAAATTGACACTCTGAAGGGTCTTCCTGGCGGGCTGGGGTTAGCAGCGTTCCTGGAGCCTAAGCTGACAGAGGCTGACCAGCTTGTGACCCAACTGCTGGCAGTACTGCAGGCTGGTTTGCCTGCTGCAATCGAACGAGAGCGGGGCTTCTTGGTTGCTGCTCGGGACAGGATCAAGCTCGCTCGAGAAACTGTCGGACCGGCTGTGCAGGGGGATCTTGACGAGTTCTCCGTCTCCTATGACCGACTAGGTCGTCGGAGTCAGGCTTGTAGGGCCTGGGAAGAATCTGCCTCTCGTGGAATAGCTGACACGAAGGAGCGGATTCTCGCACTCCAGAAGGAGTTGGCCTTCTTAGAGTCAGAGCGGGAGGCTACTCATGCAGAACAGGAGTCGATTGCTCGGGAGGCCGAGAGGGTTTCCCGATCTTCTGTCAACCTGGAGCGGGCTTTCAAGAAGTTTGAGGACAACTGGCAAGCCCATGCTCATCTGGAGGATGCGGCGGTGCTGAACCAGGAGGCGGAGCGTCGAGCCAAACAGAGGCTTGAGCGGTCGGTTGCCTTGATAAAGGACCGTCTCATGGCGTTATGTGCTCCAGAGCAGTGATCCGTCCTCTGTCTTCCTTTTTTTTTTCTTTTCTCTTTTAATTTTTGTAAGGGATGTGATCCCTGCTGATGTAGCCCTTTGATTTTTGAATAAATGAGCATGTTTCAACTCATCTTTTCTTTCTTGTACTTGCGGTGTTTATGGAACCGGACTTGCTGGGGGATTATTTGTGGACCTGTTACCCTAGGCGTACCTTGGTTTTAGGTACGGATAACAAGTTTGATTAGGATGTTTGGAGCAGACATGGCAAAGTGGTCATGGGTGTTCTTGGTGTTGGGAAAAGGAATGCCGTAGAGCAGCTGGGCTCCCGGGGCATGGTAAGATGGTAGATTTATGCTAAGAAGCTTAGCAAGGGATATTTGTGGGCCTATTATCCTTGGCGTACCCTGGTTCAGGATACGGATAATGGGATGAAAGGAAACCAATCACATTTGCTCAGAGGTTATGATGACATGGCAAACGTGAAGGTTTTATCGTGAAATCTTCCTGCTCAGCGGTAATGAGAACATGGCAGGAGAGACTTTACGGAAGCTATTTGTGGTCAACAGAGGACATTTGTGGTCAACAGAGGACATTTGTGGTCAACAGAGGACATTTGTGGACCTATTATCCTTGTCGTACTCCGGTTATGGGTACAGATAATAGGTTAAAAGAGGACCGACATACTTGCTCAGAGGTAATGTGGACATGGCAAATATGACGATTTTTTCGACGGAGCCTTCCCACTCAGAGGTAGTGAGGACATGGCAGGAGTGGGCTCAATGAAGATTGGGTACATAGAACGACTCAGAGGTAGGAGAACGTGGAAGTTCTATGTGAGGGGGCGGTTTGTTTTTGGTGGAAGTGAAACGACTCAGAGGTAATAAGGACATGGCCGTTTTAGAAATTGGTGGATCGACTACCCTTTTTGTGCACTGGGAGTGCGGGTAGTGAATCCCGAAGGAGGATCTCTGTCAGGAAGAAAGTTCAGAGGTATGATCATACTTGACTTATTATCTGAAAGAGTGACCGGAATGTAAATTCAGAGGCACCAGCTGGTACATAACTTGGTAATTCGGACTATTGAGGGAGTGGGAGTTCAGCGGCACCGACGGGTGCATGGCTCGATAATCTGAAATAGGGTGGATGAGAGTTCGGTGGTACTAAAGGGGTACATGACTTGATAATCTGGAGAATGATGGATGAGAGTTCAGTGGTACTAAAGGGGTACATGACTTGATAATCTGGAGAATGATGGATGAGAGTTCAGTGGTACTAAAGGGGTACATGACTCGATAATCTGGAGAATGATGTTCAAACATAGTATTTCTTCAGGAACTTGCCGTTGACGGGCAACATGAGCAAATCTCCGTTCGGCTTAGCGAGGCGGTAGGCGCCGTTGGAGAACACGGTCTCGATGACAAATGAACCTTCCCATTTTGGCTGGAACTTACCGGTGGTCTTATGAGTCATGACCATCGGCCTTCGGACTGCCAGAACAAGATCACCCACTTGGAATGTTCTGATTTTAACTTTCTTGTTGAAGGCTCCTGAGATGCGTGCTTGGTATAGCTCGATCCTTTGCTGAGCTAGGAGGTGCTTTTCATCTAAAGCCTCCAACTCTTGTAGTCGTCGTCAGTAGTTATCATCCGTCGTCAATTGATAAGTGAGGGCGACGCGGAGTGAGGGGATCTGAGTCTCCAAAGGGAGGACTGCCTCGCTCCCGTACACCAGAGAGAATGGTGTATTCCCGGTGGCTGTTCGAACCGTGGTGCGATAAGCCCATAAGCACTCGCCGAGCTTCTCGTTCCAGTCGCATTTGTTGGAGGAGACGAACTTCTTGAGGAGTTTGATGATTGTTTTGTTGAATGCTTCTGCCAACCCGTTTGCTGCCGGGTTGTATGGTATCGAAGCGACATTCTGAATGCGGTGCTTATCGCAGAATCGGTAGAATGCATGGCTTATAAACTGTGGACCATTATCATGGATGATTCTTCGTGGTAGTCCGAAGCGGTAGATAACGTGATGCTTAAGGAAGCTGATCACGTTTGAAGTTTTAACTTCTACGAGTGGGACAGCCTTCGCCCATTTGGAGAAATAATCAGTGATCGCAAGTATGAAACGGTGTCCTCGGGAGGAAGGTGGGGTGATTGGACCAATGATATCTATTCCCCATGCTTCGAATGGCCAGGATGCCACCGTTGGATGCAGAAACTCGGATGGTTGATGAATGAAATCTGCGTGGACTTGGCAGGTCTTGCATTTTCTGGCATAATCTATCGTATCTGCCACCATTGTGGGCCAGTAGTAGCCCATCCGGCGAAGGCGGTCCTGTAGCTTAGGGCCGGGTTGATGGGCCCTACAGACACCGTCGTGAGCTTCTCGTACAGCTTCTGTAGCTTCTGCGTTCGACAAGCACCGAAGCAATAATCTGTCATAGGAGCGGCAATACAACATTTTCGTCTCTGTATCGTAGAAGAATCTGAGAGAGCGCCGTCTGATAGAGGTAGCTTCCTTTGGATTCTCTGGGAGGATGTCGTATACGACGAAGTCGATGAACGGCTGTCTCCAGTCCGGTGTGTCGTCGACCGTCTGGGCGGAATAACTTGCCATGGCTTGAACGTTGTTCTTGGAACAAACCAGCTCATGGCCGATTACATCGACCGAATGATGAGAGCGGTTTGGCACTGCTAAGGAAGCGGCAAGGCCTGCTAGGGCATCGGCTTCGATATTTTGGAGTCTGGGGACGTGTTCGATGAAGAATCCCTCGAATGATGAGATAATGTTGATCGCAATTTGATGGTAGGGGATCATATCTTCATGGCGAACCTCGTACGAGCCCCTGATCTGATTGACGATTAGTTGGGAGTCGCCGTATGCTTCAAGGTATTCTACCCCCAGCTCTTTTGCAAGTTGGAGGTCAATGACCAGAGCGTTATATTCGACCACATTGTTGGATCAGGGTTCCGTGAGAGAGTAGGCGCGATTGATCACCAGCCCAGTAGGAGAGATTAATACCACTCCGACCCCGACGACGATGTTTCCCTTGGGTCCGGTCCTTGAGGCGCCATCGAAGAACATTCGCCATATGTTATCGTGGGTGGCTTTATTTGAATCGGCAACCTCGTCTGGGATCTCTTCATAGATTCTGGATGACTCCGATCCTGGATGGGCTGCCAAAAAGTCTGCTAGGGCTTGACCCTTAACAGCCTTTTGTGGGACAAAGATCATATGATAGGGGGACAGTAATATTGCCCATGTGGTGAGACGAGAGCTGAGGGCCCCTGGTTTAGTCATGAGGACTCTGAGGGGGTTGACTCACGAGATCACATGTATGGTTTGTCCTGTGACATAGTGCCGCGTCTTTTGAATAGCGAATACCAGGGCGAGACACTCCTTCTCTACGGCGATGTATCGATGTTCTGGCCCGATCATCATTCGGCTGAGATAATATATGGCCTGCTCGTGGCCTGCATCGTTATTTTGTGCTAGCAGGGCACCAAGGGAGTATTCCATCGCTCGTACGTAGAGCAGAAATGGTTTTCCGGGGACCGGGGCCGCCAGGACTGGGGGGATTCGACAAATATTCTTTGATGTCGTCGAAAGCACGCTGGCATTCCTCGTCCCATACGAATGAGACTCCCTTCTTCATGAGGTGTGTGAACGGTTGGCATCGCCCGGAGAGGTTGGAAATGAACCTCCTGATGTAAGCTAGCCTCCCTTGGAGGCCTCTGAGTTCGCGGAGATTTTTTGGGGGACCCATCTCCATGATTGCCTTCGTCTTCTCAGGGTCTACATGGATGCCCCGTGCCGTGATGATGAAGCCTAAGAATTTCCCGCTGGATACGCCCAAGAATGATTTCGTAGGGTTCATCTTCAGGTTGTGGGCTCTCATCAGGTCGAATACCATTCTCAGGTCTTGCAGATGATCTTCCTTATGGCGACTCTTGACGGCGATGTCGTCGACATAGCATTCTACTATTTTGCGTAAATGTTCTCGAAAAATGATACTCATGGCCCACTGATATGTAGCGCCAGCATTCTTTAGACCGAATGGCATGACTGTGTAGCAGTATGTACCAATTGGCGTTCAGAATGATGTGTGCTTTTCGTCGTCGGGAGACATCTTGATTTGATTGTACCTCGAGAATCCATCCATGAATGACATACGTTCAAAGCCGCATGTGTCGTCGATCATGATGTCTGTGATGGGGAGGGGAAACTCGTCCTTCGGACATGCCTCATTCAGATTATGAAAGTCGATGCAGATTCGGATCTTTCCATTTTTCTTGAGGACCGGCACTATGTTGGCGACCCAGTCAGGATGTTGCTCTTCACGAATGAAGCCGCTGGCTATTAGCTTGTTGACTTCGGCTTCAATTGCGTCCATGACGCCTGGGCGGAAGCGTCGTTGTTGCTGTTTGACTGGCTTTGCATCTGGCCGTATATTGAGTTTGTGAAGAGCGATATCGGGGTCTAGCCCCGGCATGTCCTCGTAACTCCACGCGAACACGTCGATATATTCTCTGACGAGTTTCAGCAGCGATTCTCGTTCTTCATTTGTCAGGCTTTTACTGATAAAGATCGGTTTTGGAGAAGATTCGCTGCCGAGATCCACTTGTATGACCTCATCTTCAGTAGGAGGTTCTCTCAGCTCGAACCGTTTTTCCTATTGCGCGTCTAATTGCTGGGCCCACGGCTCTAGCTCAAGGATTTCGGGGATGTCTTCGTCTTCCTCGTAAGCGTCAGCGAACGCCATGTTGACTGACATGATTTGTCTGAACACGTCTCCGATGCTGGTATCTGAGTCGGAAGTCGGTGATCCGGTTGAATGTGACTGCCAGTCGCATTCTTCATCTTAGCTTTCAGGGGTCATAGTAGGCGTTACATACCCTAAACCACATCGGGTTTTGTTATAGTAGTTCCGTGGTTTGCCCGCCGGGGCTGGCGTCTTCAAAGGTAATCGTCGTCCAGTGCCGTAGTTCAGTCCTGGCGTTGTCTCTAGATCATACCCCTATTTTTGTATGAGATATTTGGATTGAGGGCTATAGAGATACAGAGGCAGTCTTCCGGCATCTGACCCGAAGTCGATTTCTTCCATAGCGGGGGGATGTGGGTTGTTCGTCCGGCCGAAGATGATCGGGTGGTCCCCTCCCTTGACTATTCGGTAAGTGTCTTCTACTGGAGTAAGTCGGATGGCGGTGTACACGTTTGTCACCTGTATATGTAGGTGAGTGCCTATACCGTGTTCCATAGCATACATTGTACATAGCTTATTGAGCTCGGTGTAGTTCAAAGATAACCCTTTATTGATGAAGTAAGGTATCTTTTCTAGAGGGATTACATCATCTGCGGAGGGGGTATCGGAGTGGGCAGCCACATACTTGGCCAATTCTGGTTCTTCTTCGGCCATCCCCTGTATAAATGAAGACTGAGAGGACGACCTAGTCAGCTTGATTTTCAGAGGCTCAACTGGCGGAGCAGATCGTGGAGTTGTTGGCGCACTAGCGACCCTCAGTTTGATACTTGATGTGAGGCGAGGGGTGGCTGGTTCGCTAGAAGTGTCAGACCTCGCATCGGGGTGAAGAACCTTCTTGGAAGGTGTATTGTGAGCGGTCTGTCGGAGGGATTGGGCTTCTCCGTTTGGAGCTGACCGACTCTCGGTAGTCTGATAGTAAGTGGCCCTGTTGCGGGTCTCGACGCTTGGCCGGACTTTGGCAGCCGGATTCTCATCTGTTCTTCTTGTGCGGAGAGACTGATTGCGTTCTTACGCAGGGTGGCCGTAAGGGGTACGGAATTGCCCGGTTTACGAGCCTGAAGGTGGATTGTTAGAGGTTCTTCTGATCCTGTAGCCGTCTTGTTGTGAGTTTGCACATCTTCTTCGACCAGATGCTTCTTTGATTTTTCGTATAGACAGGAGTCTGAGTAATAAGATTCGACCCCCTTGAAGGGATCGATATCGGCAAACTCTGTCCTCACGAAGCCGTGCTTATCGACATATTTGAAGCACTGGTGTAGTGTGGAAGGCACGATCATGTAATCGTGTATCCAAGGCCGCCCCAGAAGGATATTGTAAGAAGTGTCGGCATCTATGACATAACAGGTGACTTCTGATTGGAGATCGCCGATCTGACACTTCAAACGGATCTTTCCTATTGGGTAGCTCCTGCC
Organism: Iris pallida; assembly: GCA_029216955.1. Lineage (NCBI taxonomy): Eukaryota > Viridiplantae > Streptophyta > Magnoliopsida > Asparagales > Iridaceae > Iris > Iris pallida. The sequence continues at coordinate 18,665,662 of JANAVB010015000.1, read as the reverse complement.
CGAATTGAAACCGCTAATGGCGGTGCTTGTAGGTGTCAGGCGATGCATCGGAATGCGAAGATGATGTAGCAGACCCTTCGGAATGATGCTTATAGAGGACCCAGGATCAATGTGCATTCGGTCCACCTTTACGTCTCCGATGTATCCAGTGTAGTATAGCGGGCGATCATGCAGGTTAGTTTTGATGAGCATATCTTGCGGAGAGAAGACGATATTGGGCATTGCTCTCGTGCACGCACTATCTTGGAGCTCTGCAGGTTGGTTATCTCCCGTGAGGTTGACCTGAGCCAAGTATGCGTCGGCATTTTGGAGCGCCTCACTTAAAGCCGTGCGGACATCCTTCGAGAGCCTGAGGAGTTCATATAAGGACAATTTGGCCGGGGTATTAGCTAATTGCGCTAAGATGTCGAAGTTGTAGAGCCTCTCCAGCCCCTGAGGTGTCTCCTTCCGGAGGGACTTGTCGAAGCGAGTCTCCTTCGGCCTAGGCTTATCGGTCGTCGAAGGCTGAGCCGGTCCCGGAGCATCATTGGTAGTGGGCGGATGATCATCAGTCGCGCTTTCGGTCACCGGTTGGGCTTGTGTTCCGGATCGAGTAGTGACGGCCGAAACTTCCTCTTCTTCCGCCGAGGCAGTATGGCAGGATCTGACTTTTTCATTTTTCCTTTTAGAAGGTGGAGAGGGTTGAGTTACCTCGTGGACTTGGTCCGGATGGACCCACATGATTTCCCCTCGTGATGTGGTGAGGGGTACCAGACCAGCGGCTTGATCGCGAGCAGGCGGCAGATTAGCAATCTCCATTGTTGCCAGAGGGATGGGTATAACCCCGTCCTGAGTCTCTGTTGGAGGGAAGCTGCCGAATTGTACAGACACCATGTTGGCTGCCACGGTTACCTCTTCGAAATCGATGGCCAGGGCGTTCGAATCGATGAGGTTTTGGATATACCGTTTCAGTTGATAGCAGTCGTGTGTAGCATGGTGGACGTAGCGATGGTAATGGCAGAACTTTGGGTTCTCCAAATCAGCCGGCCAAGGCTCCCGTCTTGGTGGAGGAAGCTGAATCCTATCTCCTTGTATAAGCATGTCCAAGATAGGCTTGACGTGACCGTCTTCAAAGGAATAAGTGATTTGAGGCCATTGTTTGTCTGTTGGCTGTGGCTCGGGCTTCTGGGCTGTATCGGTCACCATAGCCTGCTTGCCTTTGTTGTCCCGGTTGTTGGAGGGGCTACCCCCATTGTCGTTGCTGGTGTTGGGACGCTTGCTCTTGTTCTCTCCCTCCGAGATATGCAACCCCAGTTGGCGAGCCTTCTTCAATCGTTCTTCAGCACTTGTAGCACTGATGATAAAAGCCTTCCAGTCCTTGAACTGACTTTCGTCCATCCAGAGACTAATTGTTGGAAGTAGTCTCTTTTGGCAAATTTCAATCAAAGAAGAGTCCGGGTTGCCAGATGGTAACTTCATTACGGTTTGACGAAACCGCTCTCGTCAGTTCTTTCTCTCCTTGAACGACGTCCATGAGGGTAGACATCGTCACGTCCTGTCCTACCTCATAGAATCTCTCCAAGAACAAGCGTTTGAAGCCAGCGAAGGAGTGGATGCAATTGTCTGGCAGGTTGCGGTACCAATCGAAGGCGACTCCTTCCAGTGCCCCAATGAATAACCGCGTGAGGATAGCGTCATCATGGGGTAGATGGTCGGTAGTGACCTCAAAGTAAGTGATGTATCGACTTGCTGAAGTCTTGCCATCATATGGGTTGATATTGAACGGCTTATATCTTGGCGGAAAGGGAACATCCCTCCATTCAGCAGGATATGGTTGCCGTATCCTGAGGTCTTGAGAATTTTCTCGGGCGTGGAACATTGCTCGGAGCTCCTGAACCTCTCTTCTTACTTCTCGGGCCTCATCTGTCGCGGTAGGGGCCGTTATCTCGGGAGGATTATTGCCCTGGTTTGGCGCCGCTGAATTTGAATCTACGTTGATTGCGGGACCCGTGCTTGTCTGGCCAGGTGTCACTCCCTGCAGAGTAGGAAGTGCCACTTTGATCTCGTCTACAGACTTGACCAAGGCATGCAATATGGCCTCCAACGTGTCGATGCGCTGGCGATCGCTGGAACCGTCTTGATTGCTGTCTGTCATGAATACCGTCTTCACATGAGGAGTGACGGAGGGAGTGGTGGAGGATGTACCCTCCGAGTCGTACCCATGCGTCGAGAAATCATCTGGATATGTGGGGATGTTCTCTTCAAGTTCGGACTCGGAAGGAACACTACCCCCAGCTTCGGAGCTTGCTTCGTCTAGAGAATCATGGATGTCCTCGGGGACATCAGCATCTGTTGTACCCGATGGGAGGGTTGTTTCTCGGGGTTCGTCTCCTTGAAACATTGGATTATTGTGGACGTTCGGAGGAGTACTACCCCCAGCTCTTACGACCCCCAGGGTCGGGGACGATGAGCCTCCTGTTGCAGCAGATTTTGTCTTCGAACGGGTGTGTTGGTATACTCCAGTAGATGGCAACCGTTTAGCCGACAATTTCTTAGCTGTAGTGGCTGATATCTTTGGACTGGAGATGCTTGTCTTCTTCCCTCTCCCCTCGGCGGGGACCTTCTGAACGGAATTGCAGGAGACAACAGGAGGTGCCTCATCTTCTGAGTTCGGGTGCTGTAGTCTGTGGAAGACGGACGGACGATCTTCCTTCACTGCCGCGTTGTTGCAGCAGCAGTTGACGATGATCTGGGTGCAGTGACATCCATGTGAAGATTCTTTGCACGCCGAGGCCCCTTCTCTTTCCTTGTATTTGTGGAGGATCGCCTCACGCAGGTCAGAGGAACCGCTCTGTCCGTTCGCCGCCGGGGATTGGACTTGAGCGGTTCTGTACAACTTCCCATCAGAGGCCCGTGTGATAATCAGCGGGACGCCCTGATAGTCAGAGGTTGGGGCAGCTGTCTGGGCTTGATGAGCCCGCGCTGCCCTAGACTTCTTCTTTCTAGCACTTGTGGGTGCATAATAGGAAGAGTCCAAGTTGAACATCACAGAGTCTGGCTTATCATCCAGAGAGTCATCAGGGTTCGGACCGTACGAGAGACGGTCGAAAACTGATCGAGAGGAGCATGGAGCAGGTGCTATGCGGCTGGGAGCGGAAACCGTGCAGGCTGTCTGCATGCGGTTGTCTCCTGTCGTCGGACGAGTTCTTATGCGGCTAGGGGTCACGACCGTGCAGGCTGGCCGCATGCGGTTGGCATCTGTGGCCGCATAGGTTTTCTGCAAATGATTGACTTTACTGGCCGCATGAGTCTCATCCATGTTGTTGGGAACTGTAGTCGCATAAGTTATGCGGCTGACAGAAGTAGCCGCATGAGTTTTCTTCATGCGGTTGGCGGATGTAGCCGCATGGGCTTTCTCCTTGCGGCTAATACTCTTCTGCGGTTCAGTCCGCGTAGAGTCCCTCTTTGTCCCTGCAAGTCCAGCATCATAATGTTTTCTTCTGCCGGACTTGGGGACAGCAGAGTTGTCTACGATCTGAAGTGGGACCGCAGGAGAATCCTTCTCGCCGTCTTGAGCAACAGAGGGCATCCCATCGAGGGCTTGAGGAGGAGCAAATGACTTCGGTCTCCATTCTTTGCGAGCCTTCGTGGTACGGGTGCGCTTCTGGGCCGGGCCAGCGCTGCCTTCAGAGAGCATCTCTTCGAACGCCTGTTGGTCGAAACGGACGACCATCTTCTTTTGTGTGGAGCCAAGTTTGGCTGCATCTGATTGCATCACCAACTCCTCAGCCGTGGAGAAGTTAGTCCCCAGCAGAGTCGCCATCGTGTTTGCCATTGATTGTAAAAGAACAGAACAATTATCGGAGGACTGAACTTAGACTCACAATACAAACTCGCTCGTACAAAGAAAGCCTAGGGATGAAAACCTAGGTACAGCAGACTAAGTACGATTGTTTATTTTTGATTCTGGGGGGTGACGATAGAGGCTCGGGAAAGCGACGGCCGCTCTGCCTTACTCCTTGGACGATCAGTATGTAGCCTTGGCTCGGGGAAGATCTACTTGGCGTTGACGAAGAAACGCTCTTCTTGCTCTCCTCGGATTGCTCTTCTGGCTTCTCTCTCTCTCTGTGATTATCAAGGGGGAGCTCTCTCTGTGTAGATCTCTCTCTTCTTATTTCTTTTGGTGCCGACCTCTCTCTCTCTTCTCTCCTCTTTTTTCTTTTTTTTTCAAGGGAATGATGCTGGCTATTTATAAGAGTGGGGGGGTGATCATTAGGGTTTGCTAATGATTATCTGTTTGGAATGTCGGCGCTCCTTCATTCTATCTGAACCCTTGATCCTGATTATAGTGAATCTCGGCCATTAGTGCGGATAGCATCATATCTCATGAGTAATTAATGCTAGCTGCTTTAAATCCTTGTGATTGATTATGCTAATATCTGATTGCTCGCCACGTGTCCCATTAGCTTGATGATAAATGATATGCCCTGATCTCAGTAATTATGACGATGATGTCAAATACATTTGTTGAGATTCGGTTAAATCTCTTATTGATCCCATGCCACGTATCCTAATTGTGAGTCCTGTCAGAGCCGCATAGGATTGACTATCCTCGAACTGCAGAGAGATACTCTTCCTGAGCCGCATGAGACAATGCCTCATCGAGCCGCAGGGGACGAACCTTCCGTGAGCCGCATATGCATAGTCTTTGCGAGCCGCATGAGCTAGCATTGTATTGAGTCGCAGGGATTGAGCTCTCGGTGGGCCGTATATGGCTGATTTTTTGCTAACCATATGGAGTGACTTCTTCGTGAGCCGCATGGAGCAGTTTTCCATTTAAGGCGCATGAGAGTTGTCACGTGGCAACCTAGGATTTCTGACGGTTCGGGTCAGAGATCTTCTTCCTTACCCGAAAAGTCTGTCATTATGGCAGAGCCATTATGACATTTTATGTCAGAGCAGTCACAGTCGCCAAGTCGTGTCAGAGCATTAAATGAGGCCACCCCCAAACGACCAGCTGTAGGGAAGGATCCATCGAGCCGCATATGCCTTGCTGAACCGCATACGCTCCCGAGCCGCATGCGATTGAGAGTATTCTTTGAACCGCATAGGGCCGCTCCTGTGTGAGCCGCATAGGCTTCTTACTCCGAGCCGCATGGATCATTATTCTAACATTTTCCATGCTTCTACAGTCGTATGTTGAGCTTGTGAAGGGCAACCTCGGGGTTTAATCCTGGCATGTCTTCATAGCTCCAGGCGAACACATCAATATATTTTTGACAAGTTCCAATAGCGATTCTCGCTCTTCATCTGTTAGGCTTTTGCTGACGAAGATTAGTTTTGGAGAGGATTCGCTGCCGAGATCCACTTGTATAACTTCATCTTCAGTAGGAGGTTCTCTCTGTTCGAACCACTTTTCCCATTGTGCATCCAACTGTTGGGCCCACGGCTCTAACTCGAGGATTTCAAGGATGTCTTCATCTTCTTCATAAGCGTCGGTGAATGCCATGTTGACTGACAGGACTTGTCTGAATACATCTCCGATGCTGGTATCCGAATCAGAAGTTGGTGACCCGGTTGAATGTGAATGCCAGTCACATTCTTCATCTGAGCTTTCAGGGGTCGTTGTGGGTGTAACATACCCTAATCCACATCGAGTCTTGCTATAGTAATCCTGTGGTTTGCCAGCCGGGACCGGTGGCTTCAAAGGTAATCGTCGTCTAGTACCGTAGTTCAAGCCTGGTGTCGTCTCCAGATCATACCCCTGTTTTTGCATAAGATATTTGGATTGGGGGCTATAAAGATACAGAGGCAGTCTCCCGGCATTTGATCCAAGGTCGACTTCTTCTATGGTGAAGGGATGCAGATTGTCCTTCCGGCCGAAGATGATTGGATGGTCCCCTCCCTCGATTATGCGGTAAGCATCTTCCACTGGAGTAGGTTGGATTGCGGTGTACACATTTATCACCTGTGTGTGTAGGTGAGTGCCTATACCGTGTTCCATAGCATACATTGTACAAAGCTTATTAAGCTCGAGGTAGTTCAAAGATAGCCCTTTATTGATGAAGTAAGGTATCTTTTCTAGGGGAATTACATCATCTGCAGAGGGAACACCAGTATGGACAGCCACATACTTGGCTAGCTCCGGTTCCTCTTCGGCTACCCTCTGTATAAATGAAGACTGAGAGGACGACCTGGACAGCTTGATCGTCAAGGGTTCAGCTGGTGGAGCAGAGCATGGAGTTGTTGGTAGACTAGCGACCCCCAACGTGGTACTCGATGCTGGACGGGGAGTGGTTGGTTCGCTAGAAGTCCCAGACCTTGCATCGGGGTGACGACTCTTCTTGGGCAGGCGTATCGTCATTGGCTTGTCGGAGGGATTAAGCTTCTACGTTTGTGGCTGGCCGACTCTCGGCAGCCTGATTGTCAGTAGGCTCCGTTGTGGATCTTGGTACTTGGCCAGACCTTGGTAGCCAGATTATCATCTACTCTTCTTGTGCCGAGAGGCTGATTGCGTCCTTACGCAGAGTGGCTGTAAGGGGTACGAACTTGCCATGTTTGCGAGCTTGGAGGTGGATCGTCAGAGGTTCTTCTGATCCTGTGGTTGTCTCGGTACGAGCTTGCACATCTCCTTCATCAAGATGCCTCTTCGACTTTTCGTATAGGCATGAGTCTAAGTAGTAGGATTCGATCCCTTTGAAGGGATCGATATCAGCAAATTCTGTCCTCACGAAGCCGTATTTATCGACATATTTGAAGCACTAGTACAGCGTGGATGGCACGATCATATAATCGTGAATCCACGGGCGCCCCAAGAGGATATTGTAAGAAGTGTCTGCATCTATAACATAGCATGTGACTTCTAATTGGAGATCGCCAATCTGACACTTCAGACAGATCTTTCCAATTGGGTAGCTCCTGCCCAAATTAAAACCGCTGATGGCAGTACTTGTAGGCGTCAGGCGATGCATTGGAATGCGGAGATGATGTAACAGACCTTTCGGGATAATGCTTATGGAAGAGCCAGGATCAATGTGCATCCGATCCACCTTTATGTCGCCGATGTATCCAGTGTAATATAACGGGCGATCGTGCAGTTTGGTTTTGATGAGCATGTCCTGCGGAGTGAAGACAATGTTGGGCATCGCTCCCGTGCAGGTGCTGTCTTGGAGATCTGCAGGCAGGTTCTCTTCCGTGAGGTTGACCTGAGCCAGGTATGCGTCGACATTTTGGAGTGCATCGCTCAAAGCCGCACGAACATCCTTTAAGAGTCTCAGAAGCTCGTATAATGACAACTTGGCCGGTGTGTTGGCCAATTATGCCAAGATGTCAAAGTTGTAGGGCTTCTCCAGCCCCTGCGGTACCTCTTTTCGGAGGGATTTGTCAAAGCGAGTCTCCTTCGGCCTAGGCTTGTCGGTCGTCGAAAGCTGAGCCGGTCCTGGAGCGTCAGTTGTAGCGGGCTGATGATCTTTAGCCGAGCTGTCCGCCACAGGTTGGGATTGGGCCCCAGACCGAGTGACGACGGCTGTAGCTTCTTCGATATTTGCCGAGATTGTGCAGCAGGACCTGACTTTTCCACTCTTTTTCTTGCAAATGGAAGGTAGTGTGGGCTGAGTCACTTCTGATACCAAGTCTGGATGGACCTACATGACCTCCCCTCGTGATGTGGTGAGAGGCACTAGACCAGCAGCTTGATCTCGGGGAGGTTAAAGATTAGCAATCTCTATTGTCGCCAGAGGGACTGGGACCACACCGTCTTGAGTTTTCGTCGGAGGGAAGCTGCCGAATTGTACTGACACCATATTGGCTGCCACTGTTACCTCCTCGAAGTCGATGGCCAGAGCGTTCGAATCGATGAGATTTTGGATGTACCATTTTAGTTGGTAGCAGTCGTGTGTGGCATGGTAGACGTAACGGTGGTCATGGCAGTACTTTGGGTTCTCCATGTCTGCCGACCGAGGTTTTCGTCTCGGTGGAGGAAGCTAAATTCTGTCTCCTTGTATGAGCATGTCCAAGATGGGCTTGACGTGACCGTCTTCGAAGGAGTAAGTGATTTGCGGCCATTGTTTGTCTACCGGCTTTGGCTCAGGTTTCTGTGCTGTGTCGGCCACCATAGCTTGCTTACCCCTGCTGTCCCGATTGTTGGAGGGGCTACCCCCATTGTCGTTGTTGGTATTAGGATGCTTGCCCTTGTTCTCTCCGTCCGAGATGTGCAATCCCAATTGGCGAGCCTTCTTCAATCGTTCTTCGGTGCTTGTGGCACTGATGATGAACGTCTTCCAGTCCTTGAATTAACTTTCGCCCATCCAGAGACTGATTGTTGGGAGCAATCTCTTTTGGCAAATTTCAATCAAGGAGGAATCCGTATTTCCAGACGGCAGCTTCATTACGGTTTGGCGAAACCGCTCGATATAGTTCCTTGTCAGCTCTTTCTTCCCTTGGACGACGTCCATGAGGGTGGACATTGTGATGTCCTGCCCTACTTCGTAGAATCTCTCCAAGAACATGTGCTTGAAGCCGGCGAAGGAGTGGATACAGTTGTCTGGTAGGTTGCGGTACCAGTCGAAGGCGACCCCTTCCAATGCCCCGATGAATAATCGTATGAGAATGGCATCGTCATGGGGAAGATGGTCGATGGTAACCTCGAAGTAAGTGATGTACCGACTTGCTGAGGTCTTGCCATCATAGGGATTGATATTGAACGGCTTATATCTTGGCGGGAAGGGAACATCCCTCCATGCAGCAGGGTACGGTTGCCGTACTCTGAGGTTTTGAGAGTTTTTTCAAGCGTAAAACATGGCTCGGAGCTCCTGGACCTCTCTTCTCGCTTCTCGGGCCTCATCCACAGCTGTGGGGGCCGTTACTTCAGGAGGATTGTTGCCCGGGTTCGGTGCTGCCAAATTCGAATCCGTATTGACTGCAGGACCCGCGCTTGTTTGGCCAGGCGTCCCTTCTTGTAGAGTTAGAAGGACCGCTTTGATCTCGTCCACAGACTTGACCAAGGCAAGCAGTATAGCTTCGAGAGTGTCGATGCGTTGGCGATTACTGGAACCACCTTGGCTACTGTCTGTCATGAATACCGTCTTTTCATGAGGAGAGATGGACGGAGCGGTGGAGGAATCTCCCTCCGAATCATACCCCTGTAGTGAGAAGTCATCGGGGTATGTGGGAATGTTCTCTTCTGGTTCGGACTCGAAAGGAACAGTACCCCCAGTCTCTGAGTTCGCCTCGTCTTGGGAATTGTGGATGTCCTCGGGGACATCGGGGTTTGCTGCATCTGATGGAAGAGTTGTCTCTTCCGGCTTGTTTTCTTGGAACATCGGATTATCGTGGAAGTTCGGAGGAGTGCTACCCCCAGTCCCAGCAACCCCCCAGAGTTGTGGACGACGAATCTCCTACTGTAGAAGATTTGTTCTTAGAACGAGTACCTTGAAAAACTTCGGTGGTGGGCATCCGCTTAGACGACAGTCTTTTAGTCAAAGTGGTTGAAATTTTCGGGCTGGGAACATTTGTCTTCTTCCCTCTCCCATCGGCGGGGACTTTCTGAGCGGAGTTGCAGGAGACGACGGGAAGTGCCTCGTCTTCTGAAGACGGTTGTTGCAGTCTTTGAAAGACGGACTGTCGGTCTTCTCGCACCGTCGCGTTATTGCAGCAGCAGTTGACGATGACTTGGGTGCAGTGACGTCCGTGGGAGGACTTTTTGCATCCTGATGCATTTTCTCTTTCCTTGCGTTTGTGGAGGATGGCCTCACGCAAGTCAGATGGGTCTGGATCGACCATGTTTACTCCCTGGATTTTGGAAGACTTTTGTGAACCTCTCTGTCCATTTGCCGCCGGGGGCTGGACTCGAGTGGTTCTGTACAACTTTCCATCTGAGGCACGCATAACGGTATACGGGACGCTCGGATGGTCAGAGACCGGATCAGCGGACCGAGCTTGCCAGGCTCGCGCTGCCCTAGACTTCTTCGCTCTAGTGCGTAAGGGCACATAGTAGGAAGAGTCTAGGTGATACTGGAGAGAGTCAGACATATCTTCTTGGGAGCACAAGAGATCAGGACCATAAGAGAGGCGGTCGAAGACAAAGCCGCGTGGAGTAGGCGTTATGCGGCTATCATCAACAATCTTTATACGGCTGGCAGACGTAGCCGCATAGGCGTTCTTCATGCGGCTGGGAGTCTCAGTCGCATGAGTTTTCTTCATGCGGCTGGATGATCTGGCCGCATAGACTTTCTTCATGCGGCTGGTATATTCACCCGCATGAGCCTCCTACATGTGGTCGACAGATTTGGCCACATGAGTGTTCGGCTTCTTCTTGGGACGCATAGAGTCGCTCTTCGTCCCTGTAAGTCCAGCATCGAAGTGCTTTCCTCTGCCGGACTTGGGGACAGCAGAGTGCTCTACGGCTCGAAGTGGAGCCGTATGAGAGTCGCCTTCGCCGTCTTGGGTAGCAGAGAGTACCCCGTCCAGAGCTTGTGGAGGAGCAAATAATTTTGGCCTCCACTCGCAGTGAGCTTTCTTTGTGCGGGTTCGCTTCTGGATCGGGCCAGCACTTCCTTCAGAGTGCATTTCTTCAAACGCCTGTTGGTCGAAGCGGACGACCATCTTCTGTTGCGTGGAGCCAAGTTTGGCTGCATCCGATTGCGTCACCAACTCCTCAGCCGTGGAGAAGTTTGTCTCCAGCAGAGTCGCCATCGTGTTTGCCATGAAATATAAAAGGACAGAGCAATTATCGGAGGACTGAACTTTTACTTCACAATACAAACTCGCTTGTACAAAGAAAGCCTAGGGACGAAAACCTAGGTACAGCAATCTAAGTACAATTGTTTATTTTAGATTCTGGGGGGTGACGATAGAGGCTCGGGAAAGCGACGGTCGCTCTGCCTTACTCCTTGGACGATCGGATGCAGCTTTTGGACTCTATAGAAGAACTGACGGGCGTTGATGAAGAAATGCTCTCTCTTCAGGCTCTCTGGCTTTCTATGTGCGTCTGTCTCTGCCTCTGTATATCTCTCCGTATGTGTCTCTGTGTATATGTCTCTGTATGTGTCTCTGTGTATATGTCTCTGTATATCTTTGCAAGGGAATGGCACCCTGCTATTTATAAGAGTGGGGGGGCCTCATTACGGTTTACAATGATTGCCCATTCTTGAAAGTCGGCGGCTAAGGATCATTAGATCTGGGCCGTTCATCGAGATTTGAGCAATAAATGTGATTGCATCAAATCTTTTGTAGGTAATTAATGCTGATTGACATAAATCCTCCCGATTTATCATGCCAACCTCGGATTCCTCGACACGTGTCTTTAATTGGCTTATTTGTAAATGATTTGATTTGATCCCAATATTTTATTGGGATTTGCTGAGAGATTTCGATCAATCTGATGCCACGTGTCCCGCTATCATGCCACGTGTCGAGCCATAGCAAAAATCTGTACTGCAGGGAGGTTACTCCTCATTGAGCCGCATAAGGCCGGCCACATGTCCAGGTTGCTTGAGAGTGCCCCCCAGAACATTTGGACCGTATGGTATGATTTGAGCCACATGAGTATAGATGACCGTATGAGTGAACCGCATGGAACTAGTCCTCGTGAGCCGCATAGGGATGGTCTTCGTGAGCCGCATGGAGCTAGTCTTCGTGAGCCGCATGGGGCTGGTCTTCATGAGCCGCATGGAACTAGTCTTCGTGAGCCGCATGGAGCTAGTCTTCGTGAGCCGCATGGGGCTGTCCACGTGTCAAGGCCGCATGACAGTTTCTGACTCTCGGAGGATCGTGTCAGAGATTTTCTTCGCTTCCCAAGAAGTCCGTCATTATGAGGGAGTCATAATGATATCTTCGTGTCAGAACTGTCACTTCGTCAAAACTGTCAGCCGTCAAGGCATTTAATACAAAATGAGAGAGCTATTTGTAGGCCACGTGGCTCCTCTTTGAACCGCATGAGACTTGTTTGAGCCGCATAGACGTTCGAGCCGCATGGATACTTGAGCCGCATGAACTCTCTGAGCCGCAGGGGGCTCTCTGGCCGCATGGATCTTTCTTTAACTTTTCCATGCTTCTACAGGCACATGCGTCGCATCAAATTTGGGGCGATCATTCCGCGTGAGCGCTGACATGGTGATTCATGTCGCGGGAATGATCGAACTCGAAAAATTAGAACACGGCAACTTTGATTGTCTCGACTTGTTGGTTTGATGCGAAGGAAAATTCGAGGATGTCTGGACTTGCGATTGATGATTGAGTAAACTTGAGGATTGAATAGATCCAATCTACGTATCGAGAATGAATTAGTCTAGACACAAAATAAGAGTTACGTCCCGATGAGGATGATTATCGCGCGGGATTGTGTATGGTGATTCATGGCCACCATGGATAATCTGACTTGCGTGAGATCGGGACACAACATATTGTTAAGCTAGACGACCTTATGATCGAATATGTAAATTATGATGAACGGCTTAGGAAATATGAAATTTGAATTATGGTTTAGCAATAAGTTGTGTCGAAGCGTGTTTGACTTGGAAGGATTGATAGACAGATTGTGTCGAACGTGTTCGGAGAGATAGACTATACGAAATGGCTTGTTGGACAAGCGATATTGATACGTTAAAGATTTGGTTGAATGAACTTATCGTAGGATGGCTTTGCTGAATGACTCAGACACCGTGCGACGAAATATTGGGATGTGTATAGGGAATCGATGCTCGATGTTTAAAAATCAGAGTGATGCAAGCTTGGGTAGAAAAATCCCGTATAATCAACTTGGTTTGACCTTAGGATGGGGTCAGTGTTGATATCGTTGTTTGGGAACTATGATTCCATTACTGACAATTGACTTTAGCCTGGAGAGATAGCCTAGCGGCTAGGCGAGATGTCCACGTTGTGAGAGTTAGCATCGGTACGATTGATTTTCGGGATTGAGTGGATAAATCGATAGGTGGGATTGGATTCACTATCACAAGGCTTGGTTGAAATGCATTATATCGGGGACGCCTGGAATGTGTGCATGATCCAAACTAAGTGATACGTTGAATTCAAACGAGACTTGAGGAACAGAAAAGTGTCGAGGATTTTGAGATCGTGAGTTTTGAAGAAGAGATTAAGGGTAAGCACGAGCGTGTCTCGGATTGAGAGAACGTATAGACGTAGTGTGTGCGAGAGTTCTTGAATGTTGAATTTAGTTATAAGTCGATAAGTGTACTCAATTAGTTTCGAGGACGAAACTTTTTCTGAGTAGTGTATGATGTAGTGCCCCGTCCCGCTCAGTCAATCGGAGGAATCAAAATGCCAATGGCGTTCGGACTTAACCTTGCAACGGCTACTCGGAGGCCCGCTCGGTCGAGGCGACTCCTCGCTCAAGTGGGGTACTTTCGATGAACTTGCCTCATCTTAGCCTTCACATAATAAATCACATGTTTTCAATTTGCACAAGTAGGCTTTATAATAAAAGAGACGAATCCACATAGATAAGGGAATAATCCCGATGGGTCAAATTGAGCTAGAATATGGAAAGGTCCAACGGTCGGCATAGAGTTGGTGCACGGTGTGCTTTGACAATGACACTCGATCCTTCGTCCCGTGGCTTAGGAGAAGAAAAAGTTAGTCTTCGCCCCAAAGTTAAATGTTAGCCTAAGTCATAGGCATCGCCCACATAAAGGCTTCGTAAAGCATGCATGGTCCCATCGTCTAAGGCTTGGCAAAGCCTTGACCCGTCCCATGAGTTAAGTTACGTCGCACGACTACTGGCGTAAGTCTAGGTGCCCAAATGACTTGGTCATTCAAAGTTGAACACGTACACGACACGTTCTATCAAGGCAAAGCTTGACGTAGCCTTTGCTCGTCAAGTTGTTGCAAAAGTTAAGTTAGGCTATCAGAGTAGTAGCAAGCACGATCCTACGAGTTCTACGGCTGCGTATTATAACCACATAGTCATGCGGTCTCAAGGCCTATCATATGGAGTATGACTTGGGCGGTGGTGTCGCATAGAGTTCAGTTGGCTTAAGGCACGATGCACATACTTAGTGTTTAAGGCACGAGCTACGGTCTCAAATGATAGAAGTCTTAATAATGGTTTTTAAAAAAATGGCAACACTGGAAGAAGAATGACTGTATGAGATGTCAGTTTGAGTCGAGTCTTGCATGGTCATTGGACAACTTGTCGACAAGGGCGAAAGTTTTCTCGAGCGACAACCCGGGCTACGGGATCGACTCGGCCTAGGAGGAAACAGGGGTATAGCCGAGCTGGGAGTACCGCTCAGGTTAGTCGGGGGCTTTCAGTGGGGATCGCTACTTGCGCTGAAAGGTATCCCGAATAACAAAGCTATAAGTCCAGGTTTAGCTTGTGGTGCTAGTGACCTCATATAGGTGGGTCAGTATGGCGGAAATCCGCGTGTGTGCCTTTGGATTGAGTTTAGTTGAATGTGTGTACGGTTGGAACACGATGTTTGGGCCTAAGATTGGCTGTAACGTAGGCGATGTACCTTGGCACGAGATATGGCGTCGAGTCTTAAGTGTTGGCATGTAAGTTGCATAAGTAGAATTTGGGTCATTTTGAGTTAAGTCACGAATCGCCGCAAGGCAAAGTTGGTCGAGTGACACTTAGTTCACAAGTCTCGATGGGTCAATTGATGATTAAGTAGCAAAAGGGCTGTGAGACGGCAAGGGCCGCGAGGGGGCGATATGGTTAAGTCTCACTGAGTTGCGAGGCACGACCTCAATAAGAACTTATAGCACGGTCACATGGGAATAGAGTCTTATTGCATAGTTGCGTCGCTGATTATGTGTCGTATGGCAAGCACGACTTGATAGGTTAACATTGTTGGCACGAGAAGGGTCTAGAGGTAAGGCATGAGTTAACGTTGCTGTTGCAAGCACGGAATGGTCTAGAGACACAAAATAGGCCAAGGCGTTTGTCCTAAAACTGATCCTAAGACAAGACTAGAAAGACAATTGATAAGAATGGACTATGTTGTACAAAGTAAATCAAACGTGTTGGTTTTGTATGGGTGGACGAGGAGCTCATTCTACCAGTACAGTTGAGTACTGACACCCACATAGTTTTCATGTACAGGAATAGGTAGAAGCTCGTGGCGCGGAGCTCGCTTGGATGCATCGAGGCACGGAGTTCCTTGGCGATTCGAAGCGTACGGCCGCATAGAGTCAAGACTTATACAGAACATAATGTATGGACGTCGCCTTCTGAAGCATCTGCTAGCTCAAGACTTATAATTGAGAGATGAGAGAGAGCTGAGTGACTTGTAATCTTGGCCTTGCGCCCCATTGTAACCTTTGTTTCAATATAAATAAAGAGCTTCTTTGAATAACTTGTATTTTATTCTAAATTTCTGCTGGTACTATTCAGTATCTCTGCTTGGGACTTCTGTGCGACGATATCATCGCAATCGCTGTAATCGGCCGTTATGGAACCCGCCTTGCACGAGCGCAATCTAGGCTCGTGCGACATCACGTCTTAGCGAGGACGATCGCTCCTACGGGAGTGGGGCGTGACACTGCCAGCCCCTGGCAGTCCTTCATTATGTTAGGACTGCCAGGGGCCTGGCAGTCCTGACCCAAACTCTCTGTGAAAAGAGTTTGGGTATGAAACTCTCTTCACCGAGAGTTTCATACAGGACTGCCAGCCTCCTGGCAGTCCTTCATTAAGTTAGGACTGCCAGGGGGCTGGCAGTCCTGTACCAAACTCTCTATGAAGAGAGTTTTAATATGAAACTCTTTTCACAGTGTGGAGTACAATTGGTTTACCACTAGTCAACATTCATTTTCAATCTCAAGATCAGTAACTATATATATTGAGATTACCTTCATAATATGTGCCATAGTAGTCTTGCTGGGTTTGGTTTGAAGCACTTTAACTCTTGAATAGTTTTTTTACTAGTATTGTATGTTGGTGTAAAGAAGTCTCCATGTTGGAAAACTAAGTACTTATGTTCATGTACAGGTGCTAACCATATCGTATATATTGAGGATGCATAGTCAATAAAGAGAATCAGTAAAAGGAGTATGGGACCAAATAGTTTCTTTTAGGCCAAAATTAAGTTGAAGGGAGAAGATATGACTAAGGAGTATCATTGAGAAAGTTATGAGAACACTTGGTCCAAAATTCGATCATGTGGTATGAACAGCGAAACAAACCAAGGAATGTAGAATCTGACGGTGGAAGAACTCATCCATGGTTCCCATCTCAAAAAGATTGACTAGGGGTGAGCATTCGGTTTATTCGGTTTAAACCGAACCAAATAACCCAAAACCGAATTGGACCGAAACCGAATAAGCAAAACCGAAACCGAACCAAATTGGCCCAAAACCGATTCAGACCGAACCGAATTAAATCGGTTCGGTTTTCGGTTTATTCGGTTTATTCATATTTTTTTTTATTTTTTGAGCTTTTTTTGTTAATATATATAGTAACTAAATATACATAGACATATTTAGTATATACCTATATATATTTAGTATGTACCTATATATATTAATACTTATATATATAGTACACACACACACACATATATATAAATTAATTAATTAAATTTTCTTATTCGGTTTTCGGTTTTGGACCGAAACCGAAATCCAAAACCGAAACCGAATAAGAAAATTTAGTATTTTCAAAACCGAAACCGAACCGAACCTCTTATTCGGTTCGGTTCAGTTCGATTTTCGGTCCAAAACCGAATAATGCTCACCTCTAAGATCGACATTGTCCACTGAACAAGCTCTAGAAAACTCAAATAATAGTGTGCGCTCGAGGAAGGACGATGAACTCATTTTCAAGATTCATTAAATAATTTAGAGGGTGGAGTACAATTGGTTTACAACAAAATTATAGAGTTTCATACAGGACTGCTAGCCTCCTGGCAGTCCTTCATCAAGTTAGGACTGCCAGGGGACTGGCATTCCTGTCCCAAACTCTCTTTGAAGAGAGTTTGGATATGAAACTCTCTTCACAGAGAGTTTCATATAGGACTGCCAGACCCCTGGCAGTCTTTAATTAAGTATGGACTGCCAGGATGCTGACAGTCATAATCCAAACTCTCTGTGAAGAGAGTTTGAAAACTCTCCTCACGGAGAGTTTGGGACAGGACTGCCAGAGCCATGACAGGGACTGCTACGGTGCTGGCAGTCCTAATCCATTCTCTCTGTGAAAAGAGTTTGGATATGAAACTGCTTCAAATTTTTTATGTGGTTTCGATGTGCTTCAAGATTGATGAAAGCTGCTTCAAATGAGCAATTTATAAAATTATATATCAAAATCGAGCAGTGAAAAATAAATGTATAAATTATGTTCGAACTTTATAATTGGGTTAGGGTTTAATTCTATGACCTAGAAATGTTGAGGGAGAGAAGAAAAGAGTAGAGCGAGAGAAGAAAAGAGAAGAGGAAAAGAAATCCACCCACAATCTTCAAAAATGTAGATTGGGGGAAAATTTGGACTAGTGTTTAATTCTATGACCTAGAAATGTTGAGGGAGAGAAGAAAAGAGTAGAGGGAGAGAAGAAAAGAGAAGAGGAAGAGGAAAGGAAATGAAAAGTTGGTATTTATACCATTCTTTGGGCTAGCCCCAAGTAAAAAAAAAAGGATGGCAAACTTGTAATTTTTTGAACATTTTTGGGCTAGCCCCAAGTAAAATTGGTAGTGCCCTTAGAAAAAACCTATATTTATCAATACTTGTCAATATCTGTACTAATCTATATCTATATTGGTGTATAATAAGAAAAGTTAAACTTGAACGGGAAAATTTTTTTATTCCAAAAATATTATTGGTTATATTTACTAATTAAAATTGTTTATTAAATTTAACACATACAATTAGGTATCTATACTACTTTATAAGAAGAAAAAAAGTTAAAGTTTTATCGTGAAAATGTTTATTCCAAAAATGTCATTGCATATGTTTACTAATAAAAATGAACCATTATGTAATGCTATGTTATGCACAGTGTATTGTGCATATCTTTTGGCTCGAAGGGTTTCGTTGGACTTGAATTCATGCAAAGAAATTAGTCAGAGATCTTGTATTCGAGACGAAGTTGATTCGCCAATGGTGGGTGATTCTGATCCTTCTCTCCTTTACCTTCACACTTAATAAACATTTGATCTTTGCATGTTTTTGTCGTTGTATTCCATGAGTTTTGGTAATGCTAAAAAAGAACCAAGATCAAAGAGATAATATTTTTGTTGTCAACTTGCTATATAGAACATGGATTATTATATTGCTTTTATATACATGGATTATTGTACTGATATTATGGACATGGAATATTTAACTGTTGTTATAGGAAATATGGAATATAGTGATGTTTATTACGTTATTATGTGGAATATAGTAATGTTGTTATGTTATCTTATAGAGTATAATGTTGTGGTTTCAGGTGAATGGGAATATGGAAAGATTTGAAACTGTTGGATCGTCAAGGTAGAAATTCATGAATTGGGAAGAATGTGCCAGCAATGGCTCGGAAATATAGTAGTGGAAAGAGAATGTGTTGAATAGTTATTTCAGTTTTTGAATCATGCATGTGTTTTATAGTTAAATTGTTCACGCATATCGCTGGTCATGGACAACTTATGCACAAGATTTAATTCCTCGAATGATTTTCGGGGTACCGAAACCAGTTCGACCTAGGGAGAACAATGGAAATAAGTGATGTCATACTTGCACAGGTATTTTGAGACCTTCAATAAGGCTAGCTACCTGCATGTGAATGGTCACCGTCTTACCGAAGATAGTCCAAGATGGCGTGTCGCTAGTGACCTTCATGTAGTTAGACTACATGCTAATGTCATCTATTGGCAGGCTTAATAAGTTGGTCGCATGGATGACTTCACGACACATTTATATTTTTTTTTGTGAAGGCTAACGAATGTCTTATGCATGGGCACACTTATAAGACATTTATATATTGTGAATGATATCATTGTAAGCAGAAAATGTTGGTAAGTATTGGATAATATCCACATTGTTGAGTGACACTTTTATACTTATATACACATACACGCTAAGGATGAGCAAATACCGACCGTTACCGAAAAACCGATTAAAAATATCTCAAAACTCCGAACCAAAATTATGTACCGATACAGAATTGCCGAACCGACTAAAATATGGTATAATGGTAGTGGTAACGGTTTGAGTGTAATACCATACCGAAAATACCGAACCGAACCGATTAAGTGTGTTGATTGATCAAATATTAATTGGTAAAATACCGATACCGAACAAAAACCGACCGAATACCGATTTAACCGAAATCGAAAAAAACCGATTCTTAATGGTACGATATTGGTATTGATTTTTTAAATACCGATTTAAAAAATATCAAAAATTTGACCAAATACCGACCGATTATACCGACGCTTACCCCTCCTAAGAGAAGATTAGAATGACTATATAATATATGCATTCACTCACATAATCAACTAGAATGGTTTTATATGAGTTGAGTTAAGGTCGTTCACCAATGATTTTTCTGATGTGTTGGGCCCCCCAACCTCATAGGTGTAGGGAGTCACTTAGATATGCTGAGACGTTGGAGTTTGGTTGGCACTTGGAATTGTTCGGCTGGAGATGTTATTTTCTTTTGTTTATAAATGACATAACGTCACGTCCATAGCCAGAATACTAGAGACATGAACGGAGCTAAGCCATCTACGTATATCAGAATATGTCGGTACCCCGAGATACTGACATGATTGTATAAGACACAAGTATTATACTACAATCTAATAGTTGATACTAGGTCTACCAATCCTAGTGCCTTAATCACAAGCAAACAAGTAAAGTACATAATATATGGTCATCAGAAATAACGTAGTAAAGCGTCCCAAACAATAGATATATAATTGATCATGAAGCTAGTAATACAAAATAACATACTAGCAAGAGTAAACATAATACATGATCAGATCTATGTGCAGTTTAGATATATACAAATCATGTTAGCCCGTAAGCTGAAAGAAGAGTCCAAAACATAAGCACAATACATGCTCAGTGGCTAAACACCGCTAAAAAAATACAAAAACTAGTGGAAGAAAGAATGAAAACTGACTCAAACACTCGGTTGGTGCTCCTCAGGTGGTCACCATCGAGCGAGAGGCACGAAAGGTCCTCCGATTCTACTACAAGATATGGCCATTATTTCTGTTGGAACGTTGAGCACCTCTAGAGGGGGGTGAATAGAGTGTGTGTGTGCAGCGGAAAGATAATCACCAATTAAAAAATATCTAAGTAGTATCACGGGTGTACAGTAATGAGCAAACTATGAAATTTAAATGCAAAGAGTAAAGAGTATCAGAAAAGCAAACAAATGACACATCGATGTATACTGATTTTCCTCTGAGAGGACTAGTCCAGTCTTGAGTGCTCGATGTTAGTCCACTATGGCCCAAGCGAGCGCTTGCAGCTCCTTACAACACGAGTTTTCGTATGAAGGACTCTCAACTTTAACTGGGGCAAACTTGAAAACTGGAACATTTTCGGAGAGCCTTATTTACAACTCGAACAACCAAACTCTAGATTGAAACAAAATGTCATTTGGCTTGACTATGAGTTATTAAAGGCTAGATGTGAAAGTGAATAGTTCTGGAATACTTTTAAATAGAGTGAGAAGAGAGAAATGAAAGAATGATTTAGAATGGAAATTTCTCATCTATTTATAGCATTTTTTGGGGTAGAACTTGGGCAGATTTTGGGTCCATAAATTTTGTAATTCAAAAAGTGGTTACAGATATTCAGGAAGACCAAGCTGACCTGGAAACAGATTAGCAGAACTCGGACAGAGTTCGGGCCAAACTCGGTTAGAGTTCTCATGTAAATATATGTTGAAATAATGTATGAACTTTTTGTATGGCTATTGAATGTGGGTTTGATATAGGATTGGATATGGGATTAGGTATATGGGTAGGCTTTTGAATGTGGAGTTTAGAAACTCAGTTGCCAATCCGATTAACATAACATTTTTTCTAGACTCAATAAAAGAAAAAATACATAATAAATAAAAAACAAAACTTGATCTGCATCTGTAGTTTTTGTATAATGACGACGTCGAGTAGTAACTTGTTGGAAGTAGACATTCTGTTGTTGTACATGTTATGTATTATTTGTGTATCGACCAAAGTCTATGTTGATTATCAAAATCAGGTGTGACTATGACCAATGAGCCAACAATTTTCCCATTTGATAATTGACAAAATTTGAGTTTATACCAAATAATATCAAAAACAAAGCCTCTCGTTGGTACTTGGCGCATTGTTTGACTTGGTAACTTAGAGAAAGAAACATAGCCAACAATTCCCCCCCCCCCCCCGGGCAAATTGTGAGCACAACGAACATAAAAAGACAAGATCATACCCAAAAATTATAGAGAAAGAAACATAGCCAACAATAGATAAGTCTAACTGCAGAAGTAGAATATGGTAGGAAACACTAGAACTCGGTAGCATAATCATGAAAGTACACAAAACCATAAAATATGAAAGTCTAAAAGAGACGTTCCATAACTAGTACATAAAAACATTAAAAAAAAACTACTAAACGATCATTATCATCATCAAATACATAACCAAAAAGCCTAAACACTATCATTAACTTGCATCATCGCCAGTGTCAGCAGAACGACTAGGGTCAATGTATGCTGCGGTAGGGTCGAAGTAGCGTCGAGCCTGACGATCCTCGAACCTGGGTCCGTTGAAGTATGGATGGCGAAGAATCAGAGTGGAACCAGTAGGATGATGAGTCAGGGTCCACTGAATGTCAGCAATACCATTCTTCAGAGTCTAGAATTGGTACGTCAAACGATAGTCGGTATCTCGTTGACGTATGCGCTCTGTCTAATAGCGCTCATCCTCGAGAATACAGCGAGCCTCGAATCTATCGAAGAGCTGATCGATGGTGTGGGTAGGTAGGACATCAGCAGGAAGGGCCTCATCAGGAGGGACTAGTGTAGGCTGAGGAGCCTAGGCAGGTAGAATACCTCCGGTACCAACTACATGAGCAACAGGGACAGAAAACTTCCTAGACCTATGAAGCTCAGATGGCGTACTATCAATAGGACAGGAATCCTAGGGAATGTTGAACCTTTGGAAAAAGATAAAAATAACCATATGATAAATAAGGTTACGTCCTGCCTTCCTGCAGTTGATCATAGATGGCATCATAGTTTTGGGAAGACTAAAGGGAATCCCAAAATGAATATGATACACGGCATACTGCTCCAAATACGTGATCTTATTAGTAGATCCCGTTTTGGACAGAGTAGATACAATGATAATTCGATAAAGCTCATAAAAATGTTGGTTCAAGTAACGTGACATGAGCTGTCTAGGATGTTTGGGATTCGAAGCACACATCGCATCCTTGAAAGATTATAGGTTCATGTCTGTAATGCCCCAGTCCCAAAATACTTAGGACCAAGTACGTAGACATGCCAGCTGCATATATACAAGGAATACTCCAATATATGGAATTCTAGTATATATACATAAGCTGTAATAAAATAATTGCAGGCCAGAACATCAATAAATTATATCTCATCCACAGCAAATACAGAAGAAAAAAAAGGGATCCAAATAGAATAAATGAGTGAGTCAAAAGATAGCCGGGTGGACATGTCCACACCAAACAGCTATAAAAATAATCTTAAATAGAGTAGATGTCCACTATGAGTCTCAAAGAACAATATGAATCTAGATATCAGCGGAAGACGCCTCGTCATCAAGGTAGGAAGGATCCAGTGCCGAGTCATACTCCTGAGGAAAATCGTCTATACCTGGAGAGATCACCAGGTCCTCAGAGGGACGTAACAAGATAAAGGAAGAACATGCCATATGAACTGAATATAAATACATCACAAAATAAAGATAAAGTAAAAGTGTCTAAACCATAACACGGCTCAATATCCCATCATTGAAACAGTAGGCTACCCCTACAACCAAACAATGATAAGGAATAACATACTATTTTGCGATGTGATATTTTTCCATGCCATGATTGGAACATGAAATTTGCTAAGGTCTCCTATCCTTTCTAGTAGGCAATTTAGATGACATCTCGATGTATGGGCAGGTGAAGGCTGACTCCCCCAGGACAAGGTAACAACTCACAACACACGCACGTCAAGTACCAATACTATCAGCCGGCATAACTCGAGGCTAGCGGCCCACGTGACCCATCAGTCCACATAGCTCGAGGCTAGTGACCCTCGCGACTCGACTACCGTAGTACGCAGTTACTACAACTTTTGGATTTGGGGTAGCCCATACATTTAACTGTCTTCTCCCTTCCAAGGTCACTAACAGAAGGTAGTTCGCTAATACTAGGTCCATATGCATACAAAAAAACAAAATGAAAAATAACTAAAAGAAAAATAAAGTGAACTAAAATAGCAAGTAATGGATCCAACTGAGAACAGATAATAAATATGCAATAAATAAATAAATAAAGGTGCATATAATTATAAACAATAAATAAGGCAAGATATCTTGCCTGAGGGTGGTGCGAGAAGCAGCAAAATCCAACAATCAGTATCGTCAGCACGAAAGTCAAAATCCACAAGGAGCTCCGGATGCTGAAAAAAATATCACGAACGTGTTCGCTATAAAAGATATGTCTAGAAAATGCCTGTCCAAAAGTTAAATTCTTGAACAGGGGCAAAATCGTAATTTTGGGTCAAAATGATGTCCGTCGTTGGATCCGTTTTGTACCGATATACGTGCCAGTATCTATGGTCTCTAAAGTCGTCAAACTATATGTCTACGGATTCGGTTTGAGGAGAGGAACTCAATGGTATGTCCAGTTTTGGATTCCGAGGAGCCACGTACAAAATCGCCCGTTTGAGTGGGTCGCGGGCCCGTAAAAAGGGTTCCGATTCGACCTTCTCAGAATCGAACCAAACTTGGCACACAGGACCAGAATTTCGATTCGGACCTGTTGGCACAAGTTTCGTCTCGATATGACGACTGTACACGAATTTAGGGTCAAGTTTGTAAATTGGCGATACGGGGGTACCTTGACGGATATGGACTGATTTCGTCGCGCACGCGCGACGAAATTGAGTTCCGTCAGTTCCCACACGTCAGCAACGTCCATACGCGTCTTTCGATGCATATAGTGTACGACCACGTCGTCCGATTTGTCGGGGCACACACCGTATCGGAAAAATTTATTGAAATTTTACTGTTTTAAATCCGATTTTTCTAAACTTTGAGGCTAAACTAATCACAATCTAATCAATGAAAATCAAAACTACCAGTTGGATTTCCATCTTGTATATGTTGTCTGTACATCTATTTAAACAATTTCTCAAAACTGATGAAGGATCGGCAAATTTTTGCCTTCCAAGATAGGGTATTGCACGGAGTTTCCTGTTCTGTTTTAGGCAGTTTATTTCTTGATTTTGGATTCAATTTCACACAGGTTTTGATAGGTTTTGCCTGAATCTAATTACTGGTTCTAGGAGAGGTATAGCTTGTCTATACGTAGGAGTCGACGGATCAAAAATCGATTAAACGACGGAGACGAAACGTGAAGATGAAGTTGGGTACCTGGGTTGGTTGAAAATAGAGTTATCCTCTGTTTACTGTCGGGTTGGATCCTACTCCGGCGGTGCGACGGCGCTCTGGCGGTCATCGGCCTCGTGCAGGTGGTCTGTGTCGTGCGCGATGGGTTGGCGGCCCTTGGGGTCGAAGGGTTTTGGTCGGGAGGAAGTTTCACAGAGAAAATTTAAGTTTTTCCTCTAAGTTACTTCGAACCTAATATATGTTTGTTTCAAGCTTTCCCAGGATTTAAAATTTGAATTTTGACTTGGATTTAAACATGGATTCAATCCAATCGGAGGAGAATTTAATTAGGATTTAAAGAAAAAAAATTTGAATGAAAACGATAAAGGTTTGGGTGAGTTTGAAATTTCGGATGGCAAGGATTTGAACCACAGCCGTGTGCTCGGCTTTGATATGGGTACTGTTCATTTGAACAGTGCTGACGTCAGCATGACGTCAGCATCCTTTTTTTTTCTTCTTCTTCTTATTTTTATTCTAATATATATATATATATATATATATATATATATATATATATATATATATATTAAAAAATATATATATATATATATACACACACACACACACTTATAATATCTAGCTAAATTATAAAAAATAAATCTCTAAAAAATTATTTTTAATATTTAAATACTTATTTGGTAAAATCTTACCTTGTATGACTACAGCAAGATTATAAACCCAATTATTAATTCGAACACCATCTTTTAATTACTGCAATTATTTACATAGCTAATAAATAATAATATAACAAAATCCTAAACATTTCTAATATGGTTTATGTAAAGGTTTTGCACCACAAAATACATATGCACTACCATATGGAATAACAGTCTCTTGCTATCTCTTGATATTCACCACTCATATAAAAAATTTTCAAAAAGGCTATTTAATAATTTAGTGCAAAATACTATAAATCTAAAATAATTTAATAAAAATTCATAAAATTCTTAGGGGGTTTACATCCTACCCAACTTAAAAATATTTCGTCCTCGAAATTAAAATAATATTAATATCAAAAGTAGAAATAGTATATACGAGAGAAGGGTGGCTCGTCAAATGTGCCTCGGTTTGAAGGCTGGCAGGGTGGTTATAACGGGATCCAAATTGCCATCATATTCTACAAGGTTGAGTATCCTTTATCCGAGGCTCTACCCAACTTATAGAAGTTGGCTACTTGTAAAAATCGTCGTTACAAGACTCCTAGAAATTCAACTCCAAGGGAAAAATAAGAATATTAGCACTCATGTCCATAGTCAAGGATCCTAAGGGATGCCTGGATATTACCACAACGTTCTTGGTCAATAGACTACTAAAAGGAAATTATTACAACTTAACATTGCCCCCCTATGGGCCATGCTTCCAACAAGCTGGTAAAAACCTCTTATTTGACTATAAGTAGAACGCATTGGTACAGTGGGATTGGAGTCTTCGCATAACACAGGTAACTAAAGATGGGGTTAAAGAACTTTAGGGGAAGAATAATTCATGAGCAAGCGGTGAGGGTCTTTAATAAGCGCAGGAACCTTACTATAGAATTAGAATAGGTAAATATTTGAACCTTCAAGTCATAATGACTAACATGTGCGGGTTGGTTAAATAGGATCTGTAAGTCTTGAAAATGTGTCTTCCATGATTTTTGTGTATAAGTAGCACATGGGGTCTCAATTGCGTGGTACCCTAGTGGTATGTGCACAGTGGGCTTCGAGTAGATCATAACTATATATTGGATCAAAAGGTTTGAGTCGAAATTGGGTCTCCACTTGAAATTAAAAAGTTCATCGGTATTATGGTAAGGGGTATAGTTGGCCTTTATTGACCCGAAAGTCGCATCATAAAAATAGAGTACAAGGGGACGTATTTGTGTGGCACATAATATGTCTAGATGAAGGTGGGATCGTCTAGGTCTCGTATATGGAACTTATTGGAAGGAAAAGACTAATGTTGTGCTCTAACTTTCAAAGTCAAGGTTGGAGTATCCATAGTGTTGCAGATAGAAGTGGACGTTGTGAACTACGGGGTTATTTGTTCGGTTAGAGGAACCGGGTCAAGTCAAAGTCTGTTCTTCAAATTTTGGACAATAGTGAAATGATTACCCATGTCATCTTTACGCTTCCTCGTTGGTGAGGGATGCCACGATGACACGCGTACCGAGGGTGTTGGATGATTTACTCTTCTATAGCACAAGACGATTACTAATGGTGTAAAAAATTATAAAGTACGTCATGCAAGGATCTCTAACTACTAAGTCATAAATCTCTGTAATAAGGTTGCTCGAATATAGTCAATAGATTTCTAATGGTGTCACAGGTACTACATATGCATTGCCGCTGGTAACTAGTAATTTATACTATGACAAGTATTATGTTATGCATGTTGACCAAGCTAATGAATGTGTTGTTCTAATGCTAAGCTATGTCTAAAATAAATAAATGGTGTAACTGGGATAATACCTGCTAAATCTCCAACCTCAAGATGGGTGCCTATCGCAGCCATACTAAATGTTTGCCCATGCTCTAGTCCATATGTCTCATGTCCATCCTGCCTAACTTGTATAGATTGGTCAGCTAAGTGTGATCTTCTAGGATGACCTCCATGTGATGGTTGAATGGGCTCTGCTATTCGTCCTGGTGCTACGGGTCCTCGCATCCGCTGTTGTGCTGCCTTTAGTTGTTCTGTACAGTCTCGGGCCTTGTGATGATTGGAGCCACAAATCATGCATTGTCCTAATCTGCGACGACAATCCTTCATGACATGACCTTTTCTATGACAGAAGCGACATATAAGGAGCTCATCATATGGATAGGGTGATGCTCTTGGTGGTTGTTGCGTCATAGAACGTCTGATTGGTCCACCTTGGATAAGGTTACTTGGCCCAGTTGTTGGAATATGGCATCTCTGAGCCTGTTCTACTTCCTTGTCAAAGAGTTCCTGGCTTCTAGCTTCTTCTAACACTGCAGCATGTGAAACTCTAGACTGCACCGTAGTATGCTTCTTGAGCTCTGGTTTCAACCCTTGGTGAAATCTCTTGGCCCTTTCCTGCTCAGTAGGAATCAGTGTCTCACTGAATCTGCTCAATCAACTGAATTCTGCATCGTACTCATCTACGGTCATGTTTCCTTGCTTGAGGTGTAGGAACTGATCATAGAGGACATCGAGTACATGGATAGGAAAGAACCTCTCGTTGAAGAGTTTGTAGAACTCTTCCCAAGTCTGATTGGCTCCCAAGTGTCTTTCTTCGGTTTCCCACCAATGATGGGCATTGTCTTCCAAGAGCAAGTCTACTGCTGTCATCCAATCATTTGTTGGCAACTGGGACGCCCTCAGTAGCTTCTCCGTGCTGATAAGCCATGCAATGACCTCTAGGGGTTCCTCGGTACCTCTGAAGGGCTTGGGATTCATATCCATGAAGTCATTGATAGAGCCTTCATATGGATGTAGAGCTGGTGCTGGTACCGGTGTCGGAGGTGGGGGCCTAGTTAGTGTTTTCGTCATGCTTTGCCTCATCAATTCAGCTTGTTTCCACTGAGTATGTATCATGGCATACATGAACTGTGTAGTAGGGTTTCCATCCTCTGGTGGTGGAGGTATCTGTGGTCCGCACTGAGGTGGGTACTGCTGAGTGAATGGTGGTGGATGGGGTGGTACATTCTCTTCGGTTGGTGCCTCGATAGTCTGCTCGGTTTGGATGATTGGTGGAACTTAGGTTTCCTGTTGTACCATTGATAGGGTTATGGTAGTATGCGGTTGTCTTGGCTGATACGGAGTCACTGGGGTCATTGGAGGATTCTGCTCCTCCTGGGTAGGCACATCATCAGGGGTGAGGGCCAAGGTAGAGCTGCGTCCGCTTCGTAGATCCATACTGCTGGCACGAAAATAGGATAACGTTAGAATAGATTCAAACAAGTTACAGGTCAAGCAGTTGAAGGAGAGTTGTCAACGCAGTTGCGGATGAGATTTTGGGAAACAAGTTAACTACATCTCATTGAATAATCTTATAAAGAGCGAACCAAGTGCATTAGGTTGATCAGGCCATCATGCACCGGTTCTGACAGATAATACGTTAGTGGGGTACCTCCAATAACATATATGTCATGAACAAGCCTGATAAAAGAATAAGCTTGCAAAACTAGACTATACTAGCAGCATTGGTCAATATGGTAAACATAAGTACGCGAGATAATGATAAAAGAATACAATTTTTTTTATTTCTTTAAGAATCAAGTTTTGTTCGGGGTTCGTGTCTATACAGTCGTCCTACTGTCTTCTGGTTGAGGCCATGGTTACGGTCAAGGAAGTGTTAGGTAGTGAGGCATCTACACAACTTATAAAAGTTAAAGTAGTAATGTTGGAACGATGGAACATGTCTTCTTAGTACGAGTCATCTCTTTAACCTCTATCAAGCACGAAAATAGGATGATGTTGAGAAGGTTTAGATATGAAGCAATTCAGGTAATCAAAGAGGATTCGAAAAGTCAAAGGAGGTAATAATCATGGATGAGATACTATCCCTATTCCTATATGCAGGCTTATTGGGCACAGTCATGTAACCCAACAATATTTTCTAACCTGCATGGGCCACCACAAAAAACATGTAACGCCCCAGTCCCAAAATACTTAGGACCAAGTACGTAGACATGCCAGCTGCATATATACAAGGAATACTCCTATATGTGGAATCCTAGTATATATACATAAGCTGTAATAAAATAATCGCAGGCCAGAACATCAATAAACTATATCTCATCTACAGCAAATACAGAAGAAAAAAGGGGATCCAAATAGAATAAATGAGTGAGTCAAAAGATAGCCGGGTGGACATGCCCACACCAAACAGCTATAAAAATAATCTCAAATAGAGTAGATGTCCACTATGAGTCTCAAAGAACAACATGAATCTAGATATCAGCGAAAGATGCCTCGTCATCAAGGTAGGAAGGATCCAGTACCGAGTCATACTCCTGAGGAAAATCGTCTATACCTGGAGAGATCACCAGGTCCTCAGAGGGACGTAACAAGATACATGAAGAACATGCCATATGAACTGAATATAAAAATACCATAAAATAAAGATAAAGTAAAAGTGTCCAAACCATAACACGGCTTAATATCCTATCATCGAAACAGTAGGCTACCCCTACAACCAAACAAGGACAAGGGATAACTTACTATTTCGCGATGTGACATTTTTCTATGCCATGATTGGAACATAAAATTTGCTAAGGTCTCCTATCCTTTCTAGTAGGCAATTTAGAAGACATCTCGATGTATGGGAAGGTGAAGGCTGACTCCCCCAGGACAAGGTAACAACTCACAATACGCGCACGTCAAGTACCAATACTATCAGCCGGCATAACTCGAGGCTAGCGGCCCACGTGACCCATCAGTCCACATAGCTCGAGGCTAGTGACCCTCGCGACTCGACTACCGTAGTACGCAGTTACTACAGCTTTTGGATTTGGGGTAGCCCATACATTTAACTGTCTTCTCCCTCCCAAGGTCACTAACAGAAGGTAGTTCGCTAATACTAGGTCCATATGCATACAAAAAAAAGCAAAAGGAAAAATAACTGAAAGCAAAATAAAGTGAACTAAAATAGCAAGTAATGGATCCAACTGAGAACAGATAATAAATATGTAGTAAATAAATAAATAAAGGTGCATATAATTATAAACAATAAATAAGGCAAGGTATCTCGCCTGAGGGTGGTACGAGAAGCAGCAAAATCCAACAATCAGTATCGTCAGCACGAAAGTCAAAATCCACAAGGAGCTCCGGATGCAGAAACAAATATCACGAACGTGTTTGGTATAAAAGATATGTCTAGGAAATGCCTGTCCAAAAGTTAAATTTTGGAACAGGGGCAAAATCGTAATTTCGGGTCAAAATGATGTCCGCCGTTGGACCCGTTTTACACCAAAATGTGTGCCAGTATCTATGGTTTCTAAAGTCGTCAAACTATATGTCTACGGATTCGGTTTGAGGAGAGGAACTCAACGGTATGTCCAGTTTTGGATTCCGAGGAGCCGCGTATAAAATCGCCCGTTTGAGTGGGTTGCGGGCCCGCCAAAAGGGTTTCGATTCGACCTTCTCAGAACCGAACCATACTTGGCACACAGGACCAGAATTTCGATTCGGACCTGTTGGCGCAAGTTTCGTCTCGATCTGACGACTGTACATGAAGTTAGGGTCAAGTTTCCAAATTGGCGATACGGGGGTACCTTGACGGATATGGACTGATTTCGTCGCACACACGCGACGAAACTGAGTTCCGTCAGTTTCCACACGTCAGCAATGTCCATACGCATCTTTCGATGCATATAGTGCGCGACCACGTCGTCCGATTTGTCGGGACGCACACCGTATCAGAAAATTTTATTAAAATTTTACTGTTTTAAATCCGATTTTTTCTAAACTTTGAGGCTAAACTAATCACAATCTAATCAATAAAAATCAAAACTACCAGTTGGATTTCCATCATGTATATGTTGTCTGTACATCTATTTAAACAATTTCTCAAAACTGATGAAGGATCGGCAAATTTTTGCCTTCCAAGATAGGGTATTGCACGGAGTTTCCTGTTCTGTTTTAGGCAGTTTATTTCTTGATTTTGGATTCGATTTCACACAGGTTTTGATAGGTTTTGCCTGAATCTAATTACTGGGTCTAGGAGAGGTATAGGTTGTCTATACGTAGGAGTCGACGGATCAAAAATCGATTAAACGACGGAGACGAAACGTGAAGATGAAGTTAGGTACCTGGGTTGGTTGAAAACAGAGTTATCCTCTGTTTACTGTCGGGTTGGGTCCTCCTCCGGCGGTGCGACGGCTCTCCGGCGGTCGTCGACCTTGTGCAGGTGGTCTGTGTCGTGCGCGATGGGTTGGCGGCCCTTGGGGTCGAAGGGTTTTGGTCGAAAGGAAGTTTCACAGAGGAAATTTGAGTTTTTCCTCTAAGTTACTTCGAACCTAATATATGTTTATTTCAAGATTTCCCAGGATTTAAAATTCGAATTTTGACTTGGATTTAAACATGGATTCAATCCAATCGGAGGAGAATTCAATTAGGATTTAAAGAAAAAAATTTGAATGAAAACGATAAAGGTTTGGGTGAGTTTGAAATTTCGGATGGCAAGGATTTGAACCACAGCCGTGTGCTCGGCTTTGATGTGGGTACTGTTCATTTGAACAGTGCTGACGTCAGCATGACGTCAGCATCTTTTTTTTTCTTCTTCTTCTTATTCTTATTCTAAAAAAAAAAATATATATATATATATATATATATATATATATATATATATATATATATATATATATACACACACACACACTCACTTATAATATCTAGCTAAATTATAAAAAATAAATCTCTAAAATCTCTAAAAAATTATTTTTAATATTTAAATATTTATTTGGTAAAATCTTACCTTGTATGACTACAACAAGATTATAAACCCAATTATTAATTCAAAAATCATCCTTTAATTACTGCAATTATTTACATAGCTAATAAATAATAATATAACAAAATCCTAAACATTTCTAATATGGTTTATGTAAAGGTTTTGCACCACAAAATACATATGCACTACCATATGGAATAGCAGTCTCTTGCTATCTCTTGATATTCACCACTCATATAAAAAAAATTCAAAAAGGCTATTTAATAATTTAGTACAAAATACTATAAATCTAAAATAATTTAATAAAAATTCATAACATTCTTAGGGGGTTTACAATGTCGGCACCAAATTGGACTTTGGTAATGTCGACTAAAGCATCTCCAGTTGCGGACCTGAAGCTATTCGCTTAAGTTGTCATCATAAAATTCTATTTCAGTCCGACAGACTGAGGAATACATTATACCATATGAATATTGTAGGTTGCAGTAAAACATCCGAATGGTGCTGCCGAATATCGGATTGGAAATTTCTACAAATTCACGTTGGTAAATGTTTTGGAAGGTCAAGCAATATTCCAGGAATATGTTAAAATTAATGGAGTTACTCGGACATATAGGATGTTTGTGAAAGTCATGAAACCAAGCGAGTGAGGTTTCTAAGTTTATGAATAACGTAGCGTCATAGTCATCCTCATCGGATGGTAGAAGTGGACTAAATCGATTTACTTGAAGTGTGTAGGATGGACTTGATGTAGAAGCACCATCACTCCTATTATTTTTCTTGAAAAGTCTAGGATCCATAGAAAATTTGATAAGAAAAGAGTAGAAATTACCAAAAAATAGCGGCGTAGAGTGGAAGAGAACGACGCAAGATATGAAGTTTTAGGGCTTAACTCTGAGATAATAGGGAGAAAATTTTGAGCTAGGGTTAGGGTTTTTCGGTTTGGAGGCGACTGTGGTCGTAGGAAGAAGGAGAAGTGAGTTGGGGTTCAAAAAGAAGTGGGCCAACAGCTGATTGGATAGTTCTATCGGCGGGGTAACCGAACTCAGCCCGAACTCGGTCCGAGTTCGATAGGCTTGTACTTTGAAAACAATTTTTGTTTTATGAATAGAAAATTGTATAAAACTAATATTCATTTGTTTAAAATAAATCTTCATCACTTTGGGTTAGTTATAGGGACCGAATCCCGGCTAGCGGTAGGCTTAGACTTTTACGTCGTGTTGACAGAAGGACCCTTTCAACTTGTACCCAAAATAACTCAGACTTAAAATATATTATTTGAATATGGTATATACAATTTTAAAAACATAAAGCATTATCTTTCAGAAAATTCAAGAATACCTAACTCGTGATGAATAAAGTTGAATCAGTCTTCAGGGAATGGTTTTGTAAAAATATTTGCTAACTGATGATCTGTGTCAATGAATTCTAAACAAATATTCCCGTGTTGTTGGTGATCACGTAAGAAGTGATGACGTATTTTGATATATTTAGTGCGTGAGTGCATACATGATTCTTTATCAAATTTATTGTGCTAGTGTTATCACAATAAATGGGAATCCTTGTATAGTGTAGATAGTAGTCTTTTAAGATTTACTTCATACACAAAAATATTGCACAGTAATGACCTGCAATAATATACTTGGCTTCAGTCGTTGATAATGCAACAGAATTTTATTTTTTGCTAAACCAAGATACTAGAACTTTACCTAGGAAATGACACGTACCGCTAGTACTTTTATGGTCTACTTTGCATCCAACAAAATCAGCATCAGAATACCCAATTAGGTCAAATGATGTTGTTTTGGGTTACCATAAGCCAATAGTAGAAGTACCCTTAAGGTATCAAAAGATATGCTTAACTGCGCATAAGTGTGATTCCTTAGGGTTGGCTTGATATTTAGCACATATACAAATGCTAAACATGATATCAGGTCAACTAGCAGTTAGATATAACAAACTACCAAAGATATCTCGATACTTATGCTGGTCGACTGGTTTGCCACTTTCATAAATATCAAGCTTAGTTGATATAGCCATAGGTGTCACGTCCCGGTTCCGTAGGATCGATCGTTCTCACTAAGGCGTAATGCCACATGAGCCTAGGTTGCGCTCGTACAATGCCAAGTCCAGAATGGCCGATTTAAGCTAGGCGACAGAGTCGCACAGAGTGTCCCCATTGCAGTAAAAAGTAAATAAACATAATTTGAAACAAACTCAATTGTCTTTATTGATATTCAAGAAGTAGTACAAGCAGCGTTATGCCGAGATTATAATTCCCTCAAGGTCTCTCTCTCGAAACATAAAAGGCGTGCCAAGAGGCTTACAAGATGGAATGATTCATGGCGATGTTACGATACATTAGGTCCCGTATATGGTGCTTCAGTTACCATATAATGCTCCAAGGCTTCAGAGTTAGCTCTACGCCTTAGCACGTTCGAGAAAAGTCTCCGCACCCGACGTGGTTCTCCTGCACCCTGCAAACAGACTATGTGGTTATTATTACATTGTTATGCACTAGTGGGGAGTCTAGCTCGCCCACTCGCTATCATTATCAAATACGTTCATTTTACTTTTGTGCTCCATCTATCATTTATTGTCTTACTAATCTTGCCTTAGGATCAGTTTCATGGTATAACATTCAAAGCCTATCCCGTGTTATTGTTTTCAAGTGTCGCATAAGTAAAACATGCGCAACTTACCATACTTACCGTATGATCGTCCATGTCCAAAGTAAACCAAGTTAGCCAACATATTATGCATTATGAGTTGACAGGTTTGCATAAGTATTTAAAAGTGTCAATGGCATATTTCTGCCTCAGGTGGTAGCGCGTCGTAAGCGTGTTTCTAACTCATTTGTACGAAGTACTCTAGTTCATTTGTTGTGTTATACTCAAGCCTGTTCAGAAGGTGCTTCGTTCAGTTCCATAGTCGTTCAACTTACAAAAGTTGTCAAGTTGTGTTGTACTCAACTGTTGTTTAGATATGTTTTATTCAGTAACATAGCATGTTCAGCTAGTCAAATTTACTTGTTTCAATGCAAGGTTTCGCACGCAGATTTGTTGCAATCGAGCCAACTTAATCTATATGCATCGATCGTTGGCACCACAAGCCATTTGGACATGTTTTGCTTTGTATTCGCATCTATCAAGCATGATGGCTGGTACACCATGATAGTCTATGCAATACCTGGCCTTAAGTCTCTTGGGTGACCGAGCCCGCACCCAAGCAGCCCGTAAGCCATAATTCTGCCTAGGTCGGCCACGATATCGTGATCGTTGCCTTAGAATCGTTTGTTCCATCACTCATGCACGAGTTATCCGTGACTATTTTGTATTCTTATTTTTAGTTTAACTTGTCGGGCTATTATGAGCCAATTATCTTATTGGGCTGTCTTGAGCCGTATTGCATTATCGACCAGGTTGGCGGCGGCGTCCGTGCAGCGCGGGTAGCGAGCCCTATTGCACGTCCCCGTCATACCTGTCACTAACCATTCCTTTCTTTTCTTTCATTCATTCTTTTCTTTGATTCCTTCATTCACTTATTCGTTCATTTGTTCATTCATACATATGCAACTCCCTATACGGGAACCGCCTTGGCGACCCATCGGTCCTAAAGCCTTTCAATGTTTGTAGTGCCCTATTCGAAACGACTATATTGATAGTCTTCCTCTCATTTTAGTGAACCATTCATTATTTCATGTCTCAAGTTGTGATACGATTTTAAGTGAACAACCTTTCGCTCATAATCGAACGCACAAGTAAATCTACTCAAAATATAAGTTGTGCATTTGCACGAGCGTGGAGTGCAGTGCGAGAGTTCGCATATTTTTCAAGTTCTTTTCCATGTTATATACAAGCATACAAGATGGGATTATTCTCTTAGCTTGGTTCGTTGAGTCATTTATTAGCATGCACGGTGTTATCGCCTAGCATACAAGATGGTATTAGCATGCACGGTGTTACTCAAGTTGTCAGGATGTATTGTACTCAACTGTTGTTTAGATATGTTTCATTCAGTAACATAGCATGTTCAGCTAGTCATATTTTGTTGTTTCAATGCAAGGTCTCGCACTCGGATTTGCCGCAATTGAGCCAACTTAATCTATATGCATCGGTCACTGGCACCACAAGCCATTTGGACATGTTCCTCTTTGTATTCACATCTATCAAGCGTGATGGCTGGTACACCTTGATAGTCTATGCAATACCCGGCCTTACGTGTAATGCTCCAGTCCCAAAATACGTAGGACTAGGATACGTATACATGCCAGCTACGCATCGAGAGGACTCCAGCCCAGCTCAAATACGTATAAGCTGTCTGGTTATTCTAAATTAACTATATCTCAATCCACATAATAATGATAATTATGACGAATCAAGTGCAGTAAGGCTGATCAGGCCATGATACACTGATTCTAGATTAGATAAACATGTTAGAGTGGATCCCCAATAACACATTTATCATGAACAAGCTAGAGGAAAATAGAAGCTTGTACAAGACTAGGCTATAATGTAGCAAGAATCAAATATAGGACAAAATCTAATCACGGAAGAGAAAGATAAACATCAACTAAATATACCTGTAGTCTCGGTGTAGAAATCATCCTCCATCGGTGTACCATACCTTCATCTAATACTTGGAGAGATCACCAGGTCCTCAGAGGACTAGCAAAACACATAATATACATGCCTACTGTACAGTAAATAACATGCGAGAAAATAGGAAATGGTACAAGGAACAATGTGAGACTAAAGAATAAACATAAATGACATACCGTCAAAGATACTATCAAGCGTGACTAATAGTAAGTCGGGGTAACCGCAGCCCGATGGGAGCTCACAGTCCTATAGTCAGTAGCCGATGGGGAATCTCTAACTATAGTAAGGCTCATTCGCACTCGATGGGAGCTCACGAACGAGGTGGTCAGGTATAGTCACGTCTAATAACATGTCAGGGTCAAATCAAACGATCATGACCGGGTCAAGTCAACCAAGTACCGAAATTCAGACTTAGGTCAAGTCCAAGTCAAATGGGTCAGGAGAAACATGGCACAGGCATATCAATACTATCACTAGACATGAACAAGATAAGAAAGATAAAACAAGTAACATGGAAATAAAAAGTAACAATCTACGTGCACGTAAAACTAGAAAATAACCATGATAAGAAGCAAGATAAACATGGAATCAAGTATGACAGAAAATAATATCAATCTAGAAATGCATGTAAATACTGTAGAGTTTGGCAAGGTGTACTTGCCTGAGGGTTGCACGGAGAACCAACAATATATCGCCAATCAACAAGTCAAAAAGTCCAAGTCTCACAACTGCCTCCAAAAGCTGTAATAGATGTTACCAACGTTTCCAGATTAGTCAAATTAGCTAGGATTGCCTGTCCTTAAGTCCAATTCTGGACACAGAGGCAAAACGGTAATTTTGGATCAAAACGGTGTCCGCCGTTGGACCCGCTTTGCACCGAAAAGTGTGCCAAAGTTAATGGTCTCTAAAGTAGTCAAACTACATGTCTACAAATTTGTTTTGATGAGACGAACCCAATGGTATGTCCAATTTTGGATTCCGATGAGCCGTGCACAAAATCGTCCGTTGAATCGGATCGTGGGGCCCGCAAAATGGCGATCCGATCAACTGTCTCGGAATCGGACCAAACTTGGCATACAGGATCAGAAAAACGATATGGTCCTGTTGGCGTAAGTTTCGTCTCGATCTGACGAACGTGCACAAAGTAATTGGAGAATTTTAAAAAGGGCCGATACGGTAATTTTTGACCGATACGCATCAAATTCGTCGCGCACACGCGACTAATTTGAATTCCGTCAAAGCCCACACGTTCGCGAAGTCGATACGCACCTTTCAATGCTTTTGGTTTGCGACTACGTCGCCCGGATTGGCGGGACGTACGTTGGTTCGGAAGAATTTTAAAGTTTTTAAAACTGTTTTCTAAGTTCTTTTCCTGATTTTCATACGACTTTATCCTACTGTATAATTAACTAGTAATTAAACTAACAATAGGGTCTTGATCCTGGTTATGTATCCTTAAAACTGTTAAAAGGGAATTTTGAAACTCTATGTGAATTGGCAGCAATCTGCCTTGTAATATAGGGGTCTGAAATCGAAAATCTATTTAACATGAACATATTTTTTTTCGTGATTTTGTGATTCGATTTTTTGTCAAATCTTGTTTACTATGTCTAAACTATTAGATAGGGTGTCGAGTTGGTTAGGTTGGCTTCTAAACGAATTAATTAGCTCGAGTTTTGGTCGAGTAACGAAGAAGAAAACAGGGTGTGAAGGTGGGGTACCTGCGACAGTTTATTGCTGCTACTGTCCCCTGTATTCGTGCACCGCTTGCTGTTGCGAGTGTTGGCTGCGGCGTTCCGATGGTCGTCCACCGTGGGCAGGTGATGGACAGGTGCGCGACCTCACAGGGGTGGCTCGGGATCGCGTACACAGGTCAACGAAGGCTGGGGTCGGGTTTTGGAGAAGCTCTCCAAGTTTAAAAATACTGCTATATATAGACAAAGGTATTTAAAAACCTAATTTGGATTGATTTAAATCTAAATCTGATTAGGTTTTGATTAGGTTAGAGGAGAATCCAGTTTAGATTAGGTAGGAGAAAATTCGAATTAAAAGGATCAAGATTTGATGAGATTGAATCAAATCAAATCTTAAAAAAAAAACTTAAAAACTACTCTCAGGCGCGGGGAAGGGGGAGAGTGAACAGTGCTTTGCACTGTTCACAAATTTTTTTTCTTTTTCCTAATATATAGAGATATATATTAATATACATATATATTGATTTGTATATATCCAATAAAATCTCAAAAAAAATCCTGTTATTATCTATCCTTATAATTAATTTATTTAAATATCTATACATATGTATAACAACTCGATTGGCGATAAAATCAAATAATATCTAATAATAATAATGATGATATTTAATCACAAAAATCACTTTAATAATAATAAAATATTAAAAATTACCCAGTGGTTATTTTTAGTAAACTTATACTACACTCCTTATTCGGGTCCAAAAAATTGTACAAATATTGCCAAACACCTATTTAATGATATAATACCAATATTGTACAATATTTAATAATTAGAAATACAATACCAAATTCTAAAAATAATTTAAGAAATATTTGCACACATAAAATATGTCTACATAGACGTCATTGGTCTCACTATATGCCTACATGGGCTTGGAATTGGTTTGGGTCCGGTTCGAGCTGATTGGGTACAACCGGGTCATCTAAAAATCAATATATTAACTAATAACTAATTAAAATAAATCACCGGTAGGGGTTAAGTCACAACTTGGACTGGTTTTCCTAGTTAGAACACACCTATGGCTCGGCCTTCCCTAACATGGCTAATAGACTAGTTAAAGTACACGACTACATTATCCGTGCTAAATTTCCTAGTCGATATGCATCTCTAACTTATCCATGACTAAGGCCATAAATAAATATGGTATTAGGCTATTATAAATATAATCATATATATACAAAATTCTATATAAATCTATTTAACTGTATAACATCCCAAAATAAATCAAGAATAATTATACTGTCATGGCACCCTAACATGGCTTCCTACCAGGTGGGGTTGGCTAGGTTAGGGTCTAAATGTATTTTCTATTTTAATCGAACTCTAAAAGTCAACCAATAAGTCACTTGTGCCATTCGTAATTAAATAGCACATGGAGACTCGATTGAGTGGCACACCCTTGGCATGTGTGTCGTAGACTCAAAATGGGTCAAAACCATATATTGAGTCAACTGGTTTTGATTGATGTCGAGTCATGCACTCAAGTTGGAAGTTCGGTCTAGAATTACGGTAAATACTCAAATGGCCTAAATTGACCCAAAATTGTGCGAAGTCAAAAGAATGCTAGGGAACAAGTTTGGATGGGACATGATATACTAACTTGAAGGTCATCCTGTCTACTACAACTTATGAAGGACGTTTCGAGAGATGGGCAAGTCTTATGCTCCAAGAATCAAAGACATGGAAAAGTACATCTATAATTATAATTAATAAGAAAATACAATACAATAAATATACTATCATCTAATCGTATAAAATAAATAATAATAAAAAATCCCCAAAAAATAGGGTCTTTACATTACGTCTCTTGGGTGACCGAGCCCGCACCCAAGTAGGCCGTAAGCCATGATTCCGCCTAGGCCGGCCACGATGTCGTGATCGTTACCTTAGAATCGTTTGTTCGTCACTCGTGCACGAGTTATCGGTGACCATTTCATATTCTTATTTTTAGTTTACCTTGTCGGGCTGTCATGAGCCAATTATCATGTTGGGCTGTCTTGAGCCATAATGCATTATCGACCAGGTTGGCGGCGGCGTCCGTGCATCACGGGTAGCGAGCCCCGTTGCACGTCCCCGTCATACCTGTCGCTAACCATTCCTTTTCTTTCATTCATTCTTTTCTTTGATTCCTTCATTCACTTATTCGTTCATTCATTCATTCATACATTATGCAACTCCCTGTGCGGGAACTGCCTTGGCGACCCATCAGTCCTGAAGCCTTTCAATGTTTCTAGTGCGCTATTTGGAACGACTATGTTGATAGTCTTCCTCTCATTTTAGTGAACCATTCATTTTTTTCATGTCTTAAGTTGTGATACGATTCTAAGTGACAAACCTTTCGTTCATAATCGAACGCACAAGTAAATCTACTCGAAATATAAGTTGTGCATTTGCACGAGCGTGGAGTACGGTACGAGAGTTCGCATATTTTCTAAGTTCTTTTCCATATTCTATACAAGCATATAAGATAGGATTATTCCCTTAGCTAGGTGCGTTGAGTCATTTATTAGCATGCACGGTGGTATCGCCTAGCAATTCTAGCAATAGTATCCGTATTATTATGTGTCTAGGCTAAGCAAAGACAGGTTCATCGGAGCTACCCACCTTAGCGATGATTGTATTGGTCGAGCGAGACTCTGAGTGCGCCTTTGAAAGTCTAAGTCTGGATTCTCCTGAAGGGCCAAGTCTACTGCCTTTGCCTTAAGCAAGTCATTTTGCCGAGCAAGACGGGGTTCGAGTCATTGCACTTGTGCCGTTTAAGTCGGCATTTCGCTAGGGCGGAGCGGGTCGTTACATAATACACCACTCAAAATAAGTCTCGTCCTCGAGACTTCCTGAGTGCATGCCATCATACCGTTCCTTAACTCATGCCGTGTGCATATCTTAGACAACTTCTATCGAATGTCTTTACTCCTTATTCAAGCTGATAGTACTCACTCAGTCATCGTGTTTCTATGACTTGGTCACTATTGTGCCCTGTAGCAGGACTATAATGGTCATACGAGGTGTG
The DNA here is from genome assembly GCA_029216955.1 of Iris pallida. NCBI lineage: Eukaryota > Viridiplantae > Streptophyta > Magnoliopsida > Asparagales > Iridaceae > Iris > Iris pallida. Next base: position 18,624,360 of record JANAVB010015000.1, on the reverse strand, counting down.
TTATAATTCGTCAAACATGAGGGTCATAGGCTGAGACTAACTTGCTTAATCCATTCATCCATGCTCATATCAACATATTCACTTGCAGCTGCATTTGAGTTCATCACATCACTGAGTTTGGATCGTGCACATATTCAAGGCATCCCCCGAATACATATATTTCAACCAAGTTTAGCGATAGCGAAGTCGGACAAGCTACTCGTGATAGTTTCAAATTGTCGGTCGTGTTACTAACTCGATTAAAACCGAACTCTAGTCCATTTCATCATCGTTTATCTCGATCCTTGAGATGACCCGATTTGTTTACTAAGCATTCTTGTCTTACGAAATCAATATGACACTTCTAGCGGAGTCGACCAAAATTCAAGTAATTCTTGTCTGATTCAAGACCAAGTATTGCACCATCGTCAAGTACATCTTCCAGATAATGATCTAATTTGTTATCCCAACTTTACTTGTGCATCATTAATTTTTATCATTCACTTTGTTTGGGGCTAATATCTTGTCGTTAGCGCACACTCCCAGTTCCACGTCCTAATTCTAAGTCTTGTTGCCCCAGATTTATTATCCGTCCAGACGATACTCTAAAGTCGGTCACATAAATTTAGTCACTCGGCATAGGGTTGTCCACCTATCCACTAGGTCAGCTCACAAGGTCATAGTTACAAGTCAAGTTCTCAGTTCATTATGCAAAGTCGTTGCACGGTGCTCGTCCCAATCCTATGGTCAAACCATTTGTTCGTTAGTACGGGATACTTCTACCCAAGCTCGTTTCACTCAAATTATCTAAACATCGAGCAGTGTTCATCCTATTCACATTAAGACACTCTCACACAAAGTCCATGTTCGTTCAGCAAAGTCATGCTACGGTAGATTATCCTCGACCAAATCCTTGGTATGTCAATATTGTACGTCCAAACTAGCAATTTCCATAGTCTATCTCTTCAATATTGTTTGATACAATTCACCTATCCATCATAACCAATGCTCGTTGTCGATCACAAGGTCGTCTAGCCAAGCAATTTGTTACACACAATCTCACGCAAGTCTGATTATCCACAACAGACATGGATCACCATGCCAATGTTTCCACAGAATAATCGTCCTTATTGGGACATAACTCTTACATTGAGTCTAGACTAATTCATTCTCGATATCTATATTGGGTCTACTTAATTCTCAAGTTTTCTTAATCGTCAATCACAAGTCTGACCAATCCTCAAATTCACCTTCGCTTCAAACCATAAGTCGAAGCAATCCAAATTGCCATGTCAAGATATTTTGAGTTAGATCATTCCCACTGGACATGAATCACCATGCCAACGCTCATACGGAATGAATGCCCCAAATTTGACGTGACACATGTGCGAGGCAGGAGTTGAGCTCGTGCAAGACAAGATCGTTGTCGTTGTGGTTATCACCAAAAAATCAAGTTACCCCCCTTTCATCCAAACATTCATTTCTATTAAAATCCCAAGCACAACATCCATCAAAATACTATCATTTTCCACGATCATCATTCATCGAATCAGAGTACCCCTGAGTTATCGTACATCGATCTTGGATACGCCTCAATACCGTTGATGATGTACATAACTTGACGATCTTCCGTTTGCAATAAAATCTGAGTCATGCAACTTAATTCCTCAATTCATATTGTTTTATGCTAGCTCAAGTCGTTGAGCAACATCTATTCTAACTCCTTAGTCATTCATGTATCTTCAAATCTACGTCCATGCACGCTATCTTCCAATCGTGATATCATCGTTCCTATTTATGAGTACTTTACTTCCACTCAAGTTTTACTCAATTCGACTATTCCGAAATCGCACGTATGGTCCATCCAGTTTTCTCAACCAAAATATTCATTTTGTTTCATCGTTCCGTAACTCTATCCGACTGTTTCGTAACTTGTACTCCAATTCACAATTCGTTCGACGACATCTTGTTTGAGACTCTCGAAATCACGACCAACTAAGTGTTACTCGTTCTAAGACTTTACACGATAACATCGCTGGCTTGTATACCGGTTGCTACTCGTAAGTCCATAAATTTTGGTCGAACAGTTTGCTAGACGGTCCATACACCACTCAGAATTTGAGCCACTCGACTAGTTGTCGAAACTCATTATTATTCCTCTTCGAAGCTATTGCATACAGCACTCGGAGTCAAGTCATTCTACAAGTCGTCGAAGTAATCATTCGATTTACAATCGACACGTTCTAATATACATTCATCCATTCCTCAAAATCTAAGAGTCATTCTCATGTTCGCCTTAAATGTTAGTATGTTAGCTTCCCTATCGACATGCGTTCTAAGTCACCTGTTCTCGTCCGAACGATAGTCAATCTCGCTCACAACTCGTTTGCACCAGAAGGTCTAGGTGCACGATACTCAGCATAACTTAGCAAAAAAGGTTATGTGCGTAGGTCATTCCGTTCGGGGCATACTCTGGTCTCGTACACTTGTTTGCTATCGTCAGCGTAAAGTCATTTAGGTATGCGTAACAATTGCTAAATTTTAGCATTGGTTCCTTTCAACTCAAGTCCGTCATAGTTTGGCACAAAGGCCTTCGCACATCGATCTCGTCCAATCGAATACTTATACGAGCCTTTTGCAAATATTAGACTTATTGTACCAAGGGTCAACGAGAGAGAGCATACACTTCTTTTGTCCACGATCGAGCTTTCAAAACTGAGATAATCGATATGCAGTCCAAGGAAGTAAAGCCGTGCTCTGATACCAATCTGTCACGCTCCGGTCCCATAGGACCGATCGTCCTCGCTAAGGCGTGATATCACACGAGCCTAGGTTCCACTCGTGCAAGGCCAAGTCCAGAACGACCGATTTAAGCTAGGCCACAGAGTCGCACAGAGTGTCCCCATTTGCAGTAGAAAGTAAATGAACACAATTTGAAACAAATTCAATAGTCTTTATTGATATTCAAGAAGTAGTAAAGGCGGCGTTATACCAAGATTACAATTCCCTTAGGCTCTCTCTCTCTCGAAACATAAAAGGCGTACCAAGTGGCTTACAAGATGGAATGATTCATGGCGATATTCTGATACATTATGTCCCATATATGGTGCTTCAGTTCCCTTGCAGCACTCCAAGGCTTCAGAGTTAGCTTCGCGCCTTAGCACGTTCGAAGGAAGTCTCTGCACCCGAAGTGGTTCTCCCGTACCCTGCAAACAGTCTATGTGGTTATCAGTACATTGTTATGCACTGGTGGAGAGGCTAGCTTGTCCAATCGCTATCATTACCAAACACGTTCATTTTACTTTTGTGCTCCATCTATCATTTATTGTCTTACAAATCTTATCTTAGGATCAGTTTCATGGCATAACATTCAAAAGGTATCCCGTGTTATCGTTTTCAAGTGTCGCATAAGTAAAATATGCATAACTTACCATACTTACCACATGATCGTCCCTATCCAAAGTAAACCAAGTTAGCCAACGTATTATGTATTATGAATTGACAGGTTTGCATAAGTATTCAAAAGTATCAAGGGCGTATTCCTGCCTCATGTGGTAGCACGTCGTAGGCGTGTTTCTAACTCATTTGTACGAAGTAGTCTAGTTTATTTGTTGTGTTATACTCAAGCCTGTTCAGAAGGTGCTTCATTTAGTTCCACAGTTGTTCAGCTTACTCAAGTTGTCAGGATATGTTGTACTCAACTTTTCTTTAGATATATTTTATCCAGTAATATAGCATGTTCAGCTAGTCAGATTTACTTGTTTAATGCAAGGTCTCGCATGCAGATTTGCCGCAATCGAGCTAACTTAATCTATATGCATCGGTCGCTGGCACTACGAGACATTTGGACATGTTCCTATTTGTATTCGAATCTATCAAGCGTGATGGCTGGTATACCTTGATAGTCTATGCAATACCCGACCTCACGTCTCTTGGGTGACCGAGCCCGCACCCAAGCGGTCGTAAGTCATGATTCTGCCTAGGCCGGCCACGATATCGTGATCGTTGACTTGGAATCATTTATTCCGTCATTCGTACACGAGTTATCCGCGACCATTTCGTATTCTTATTTTTAGTTTAACTTGTCGGGCTGTCATGAGCCAATTATCTTGTTGGGCTGTACTCTTGAGCCATAATGCATTATCGACGAGGTTGGTGGCGGCGTCCGTACAGCACGGGTAGTGAGTCCCGTTACACGTCCCCGTCATATATGTCGCTAACCATTCCTTTCCTTTCTTTCATTCGTTCTTTTCTTTGATTCCTTTATTCACTTATTCGTTCATTCATACATTATACAACTCCCTGTGCGGGAACCGCCTTGGCGACCCATCGGTCTCGAAGCCTTCCAATGTTTCTAGTGCCCTATTCGGAACGACTATGTTGATAGTCTTCCTCTCATTTTAGTGAACCATTCATTGTTTCATGTCTCAAGTTGTGATACGATTCTAAGTGACAAACCTTTCGTTCATAATCGAATGCACAAGTAAATCTATTCGAAATATAATCTCTGTATTTGCACGAACGTGAAGTGCGGTGCGAGAGTTTGCATATTTTCTAAGTTCTTTTTCATGTTCTATATACAAGCATACAAAATGGGATTATTCCCTTAGCTAGGTACATTAAGTCATTTATTAGCATGTACGGTGTTATCGTCTAGCAATTCTAGCAATAGTGTCCGTTTTATTATGTGTCTAGGCTAAGCAAAGACAGGTTCATCGGAGCCACCCACCTTAGCGATAATTGTATCGGCCGAGCGAGACTCCGAGCGCGCCTTTGAAAGTCTAATTCTGGATTCTCCTGAAGGGCTAAGTCCATTGCCTTTACCTTAAGCGAGTCATTTCGTTGAGCAAGACGGGGTTCGAGTCATTGCACTTGCGCCGTTTGAGTCGGCGTTCCGCTAGGGCGAAGCGGGCCGTTACAATAGGAGTCTGATAGGCTTTGTATTGTCAAAGTCAAACTTCTTCAGCAAGTCTTTCGTGTATTTGGATTGATTGATGAAGGTTCCCTGAGTGCTTTGTTTGATTTGTAGTCCTTGGAAGTATTCAGTTCTTCCATCATATTCATTCAAACTCACTCTGCATACACTTAGCAAATTTTTGACATACTAGTTCATTAATAGAACCGAATATGATGTCATCGACATAAATTTGTACTAACATAATGTCATCACTTGAAGACTTGATAATAGAGTTGTATCAACTCTTCCTTTTGAAAAACCATTTTAAGTAGGAAGAAACTTAGGCGATCATACTAAGCTCAAGGAGCTTTTGAGTCCATAGAGTGCCTTATGAAACTTGAAAACGTGATCGAGAAATTTGAAATCTTCAACACCAGGGGGTTGTTTTATAAAAACTTTTTCTTTTATAAAACCATTCAAAAATACACTTTTTACGTCCATTTGAAAAAAAAAATCGTGAAAACATATAAATTCACAAAGCACGCGAATGGATTCTAGTCTAGTAACAGGAGCATAAATCTCGTCATCATTAATCCCTTCTTTTTTATTATAACCTTGAGCTACTAGACGATCTTTGTTGCGTAGAACTTGTCCATTCTTACTATGTTTATTTTGGAACACTCATTTGGTACCAATTATAGATTGACCAATAGGTTTAGGAATAAGTTTCCAAACTTGCTTTCTCTCAAAACTGGTTAACTTCCTCTTGCATGACATAAATCTAAAATTTATCAAGAAATGCATGTGCTCCTGATTTATGTTCTACCTGAGAAATGAATGCAACATTTGCAGCTATATCTCTGTTTAAAGAATGTGTACTTACTCCTTTTGATACATCACCTATGACAAGGGTCTCTGGATGGTCTGGCATAAATTTCATCTTCTTTGGTAGATTCTCCATATAGTCTGTCAGTAGCAGCATCTTCAGTTGCGTTGGGTGTTTTTCTTGTGTCTTCATGTCACGTCCCGCTCCCGTAGGAACGATTGTCCTCGCTAAGGCGTGATGCCGTACGAGCCTAGATTGCGCTCATGCAAGACGGGTTCCATAACGGCCGATTTCAGCGGCTGCGACGGGGTCGTCTCACAGAAGTCCCATGCAGAGACATTGAACATACAGCAGAAATTTAGAACAAACACAAGTTATTCAATAGAAAGCTCTTTATTGATATTGAAACAAAGGTTACAATGGGGTGCAAAGCCAAGATTACAAGTCACTCGAGCTCACTCTTCTCACATTACAAGATCACTCAGCTTTCTCTCATCTCTCAAATATAGTTTGAGCCAACGGATGCTACGGAAGGCGACGTCCATACATTATGTCCCATATAAGTCTTGACTCCATGCGGCCGTACGCTTCGAATCGCCAAGGAACACCGTGCCTCGACGCATCCAAGCGAGCTCCGCGCCACGAGCTTCTACCTGTGTCTGCACATAAAAACTATGTGGGTGTCAGTACTCAACTGTACTGGTGGAATGAGCTCCTCGTCCACCCATACAAAATCGACACGTTGATTTACTTTCGTGTAACATAACCCTTTTGATTGTCTTTCTACTCTTGTCTTAGGATTATTTTAGGACCGACACCTTGGCCTATTTTGTGTCTCTAGACCATCTCGTGCTTGCAACATCAACATTAACCTATCAAGTCGTGTTTGCCTTACGGCCCAAAATCAGAGACGCAACTACGCGATAAGACTCTATTCCCGTGTGATCGTGCTATAAGTCCTTGTTGAGGCCGTGCCTCGCAACTCAATGAGACTCAATCATATTGCTGCCTCACGGTCCTTTGCTACTAAATCATCAATTGACCCAATCAAGATTTGTGGGTTAAGTGTCACTCGGCCGACTTTGCCTTGCGGCCTTTCCTGACTTAGACTCAAGACAACTCACATCCAAACTATGCAACTTATATGCCGACAACATAAGACTCGGTGCCACATCTCGTGCCAAAGTACGTCGTCTACGTTGTAACCAAATCTTAGGCCAAATATTGTGTTCTAACGGTACACACACATTCAACTCAACTCAATCCTTAGGCACCATGCGGTTTGCCGCCATGTCGACTCATCTATATAAATTTGGTCACTGACTCCCAGAGCCATCGTGGACTCCTTTAGCTTGTTAGGCGGCCGCCCTTGCCAGCGCGAGTAGCGAGCTCCGCTGCAAGACTCTGCGCTAACCTGTGCGGTCATCTAGCACGGCTAATCCTGCTTCTTAAGAACCGGTCCCCGTCCGCTTGGGTCACCGTTCGAGGAAACTCTACCTTATCGACAAGTTGTCCATACAAGACTCGACTCAAACTGACGTCTCACACAGTCATTCTACCTCTAGTTATACCATCTCTTTCAGGGCCAAGTTCAATACTTCTCACATCTGAGACCTTGCCTCGACGACCCAGTCGCGAGCATTCTTCTTTCTTGCCTCGACGACCCAATCGCGAGAATTCTTTTTTCTTGCCCTATCATTTCACTCAACTCAAGAACAACTATTGAAACACTTTCTAAACTCAATGACTCAACCGTGGCCCGTGCTTTAAAATACTAAGTCTGTGACATCGTGTCTTAAACCAACTTGAAACACTATGTGACACCACCGCCCAAGTCATACTCTATATGACGGGCCTTACAATCGTGAGACTATATGGTTATACCCAGCCGTAGAACTCATAGGGTCGTGCCTGCTACTACTCCTGATAGCTTAACGTAACTTGCCTAACTTACTTTGTAACAACTTGACGAGCAAAGGCTGCGTCAAGCCTTGCGTCGGGGGAACGTGTGCACGTGTTCGACTTTGAACAACCAAGTTATTTGAGGTGCCTAGACTTATGCCACAAGCCGTACAATACAACTTAACCCATCGATGAGCAGAGGCTATGCCACGCCTTGGGCGAAGAGACCGTGCATACTTTATGAAGCATTTATGCGGGCGACGCCTATGAATTTGGCTAACTCTTAGCTTGTGGCAAATACCAACTTTTCCTTCTTCCAAGCTACGGAACGAATGACCGAGTGTCATTTTCAAAGCACGCCGTGCACCAACTCTAAGCCGGCCGTTGGACCTTTCCATATTCTAACTCAATTCGACCAGTCGGGATTATTCCCTTTAGCTATGTGGATTCGTCTCTTTTATTATCAAGCCTACTTCTACGAGTTGAAAATATGCGATTTATTATGTGAAGGCAAAGATGAGGCAAGTTCACCGAAACTACCCCACCTAAGCGAGCGGTCGCTTCGACCGAGCAATGTCTTCAAGTCGCCGTTGCATGCTAAGTCCGAACGTCGTTGGCATTTCGATTCCTCCGATTGACTGAGCGGGACGGGGCACTACACTTCATCATTACTGTCAGTTGCTATATGACTATTGAGCTCATTAAATAAACATTAATTGATTCTTCAACAATCATAGGCTTCTTATTAAACACTCTATATCCCTTACTCTTGGCAGCATAACCAAGGAATATTCTTTCGTCTGCCTTAGAGTCGAACTTACCCAAGTTATTATTGTTGTTCAGGATAAAACAGCGACAACCAAAAACTTTAAAATAAGAAATATTTGGAATGTGATTAAACCATAATTCATAAGGTGTCTTCTTCGATATAGGTCGAATCAGGACCATATTCAAAACATGACAAGCTGTACTTACGCTTCAGCCCAAAAATATTTTGGAATATTATGCTGATTTAGCATGACTTTAGCTATATCGCTTAGAGTCCTATTCTTCCGCTCTATAACACCATTCTGTTGGAGAGTTATAGGATAAGAAAACTCATGGAAAAACCATTTATATCGTAAAACTTTTTGAAATCAGAATTTACGCATTTGACTCTATGATCACTTCGTATACGAGTAACCATAAAACCTTTATCATTTTGTACCTTTTTGCAAAAAATCTCAAATTCAAAAAGTGCATCACTTTTGTTTGATAAAAAGAAAACCCAAGTATATCGAGAGAAATAATCAACAATAATAAAAGTATAGAGCTTACCGCCAAGGCTGACGACTCTACTAGGTCCAATAAATTAATATGAATCAACTGCAAAGGTCTAGAAGTACTTACAACATTGATGGATTTAAAAGAATACCTAGTTGCTTTGTTTTTCTCATAGTCAACACATACCATGTCTCTCTTGAATAAAATTTCTGGTAATCCTTTTACCAATTTCTTCGTTGATATTCTTGAAATGGTATCCATATTTGCATGTCCTAATCTCATATGTCATAGCCAACTTTTATCTTGGTTGACTACTAGGCACTTACCTGCATTGTTAGTACTCTCTGAAAAGAACACATAAATATTGTCCTCCCTGATTCCTTCATAAATTGGATTACCAGCACTACTAAAATACAGTAATTTGGCGACAGGCTATTAGCCACGGATTAGCGACTACTTTGTGACGGACTACCGTCAGAAAGCAATGAATAATTTTTTTTATTTTTTTGTGTCAAAATCAGTCGCACATCCGTCGCTAATTTGACGAAAATTTAGCGACGGATTGATCTCCGTCGCTAATATGTCGCACATTGTGGCGGCAAATCTGAAAAAAATGGCACGATAAATTAGCGTCTAACTAGCGACGGATGTTCTGTCGGTAATCTAGTGGGTATTTAGCGACTACCTAGCGACAGATATATCCGTCGGTAATCCGTCGCTAAATACTGTAACCTAACTTAAATTGAACCGACGGGGGGAGGGGGTGATTTTTCATTCCCCCCAAAAAGACTCTCTCTCTCTCTCCTCCCTCTCTCTCTCTCTCCCTCCGGCGGCTCTCTCTCCGACGAGTCTATCTCTCCGGCGACTCTCTCTCTCTCTCAGGTATGCTCTCTCTTTCTTCCTCTCTCTCTGTTTAGCATAACATATAGGATTTTGGGTTGGGGGGCGGCTGTCGCTGGTGCCGACGGGTAGGGGGAGGGAGTGGGGGCGGAGGGGGGAAGGATGTTGAAGGCGGGTGGCAGGGTAGGGTTTAGGGTTTCGGGGCAGGTTATGGTTTCGGATGGGGGGAGGGTCGGATGTCGCGGGGGCCGACGACGAGGGGGGAGGGAGGGGGGCGTGGGGCAGTCGGTGTTGGGTACGGGTCAGAGGACAAGGTAGGGTTTAGGATTTGCTGTCAGGGGAGGGGTGGGTGTTTATTGTCGGGGGGGAGGGGGTGGGGTAGGGGTTTTCTGTCGGGGGTGGACTGTCGGAGGCGTGGGGGAGGGCGAGGGTTGCTATCCGACGGGGTAGGGGAGGGGGTGGGGGGTATCAGTGGTTTCGGATCGGACCATTCCTATGAGTATCGGTGGTTTCGGATCGAAGTATCGAATTGGGGGAGGGGGTAAAGGTGGTTTCGGATCGGACCAATCCTATGAGTATCGGATCGGGGGAGGGGGGTATCGAAATCGGAATCGGAATCAATATCGGACCATTCCTATGAGTATCGGATCGGGGCTATCGGTAATATCGGTGGTTTCGGATCGGAGTATCGAATTTTTTGGTATCGAACAACAAATAGCTATTAATAAATTATTAATATTAATAATTTATTAAAGTATCGACCGATACCGATACCGATCGGAGTATCGGGCTATTCTTATGAGGATGGTTTAAAGTATCGGCTGATATATGTAAAGTACGACGGATAGCTATCGACACACGAACACAGTGTCCGTATATCATGACACAAGGAAGAAGGGGGACTCATTCGGGTACTGGTTCGACCCGTACGAATTGAATGCGTTTTTGCAGTAAATGTAATATTTATATTAGAATTCTAATTCTAAATTGGAAGGTAGTTAACTAGCTAGGAATTAGTCAAGAATAATTATAATTAATTCAGGATTATTAATTCTTGATCAAGATCATCAATCAAGGTCAAGAGTTGATAACCAAGATTAATGTACAATTAATCAAGATGATATATAACGTAGTGTAGCAACGTATAAGTAATGTACAGTTTGGCATGTCCCGCTCCGATACTGACCGATACCCGATACTGACCGATACCGGTCCGATACTGTCCGATACCAATACAGTTTGGTATGTCTCGGTATCGGTATCGGACTATTCTTATGAGTATCGAAATCGGTATCGGTATCGGACTATTCCTATGAGTATCGGTCTATTCCTATGAGTATCGATATCGGACTATCCCTATGAGTATCGGCATCGGAGCCTAACCCTAACCCTAACCCTAATCCTATATGAGTATCGGTATCGGGCTATATGTAATATTTATATTAGAATTCCAATTCTAAATTGGAAGGTAGTTAACTAGCTAGGAATTAGTCAAGAATAATTATAATTAATTCAGGATTATTAATTCTTGATCAAGATCATCAATCAAGGTCAAGAGTTGACAACCAACATTAATGTACAATTAATCAAGATGATATAGAACGTAGTGTAGCAACGTATAAGTAGTGTACAGTTTGGCATGTCCTGCTCCGATACTGACCGATACCGATCCGATATTGTCTGATACCGATACAGTTTGGCATGTCCCGGTATCGGTATCGGACTATTCTTATGAGTATCAAAAACGGTATCGGTATCGGTATCGGACTATTCCTATGAGTATCGGTATCGGGCTATTCCTATGAGTATCGATATCGGACTATCCCTATGAATATCGGCATCGGAGCCTAACCCTAACCCTAACCCTAATCCTATATGAGTATCGGTATCGGGATATTCTTATGTTTAGTTTGTCTTACGATACAGATTTTCACATCCAAATCGAGGATGAATCGTTACTTTGTTGATCGTACATGGATGTACAAACGGCAACACGAGAGCATAATTGGTGTGGGTGACGATTTTCAGGCAGGCGTGAAAGTATTTTTTAAGTATGCCATGAGCAAAGCTCAGTACATGGACGGTAAAAAAATCAAGTGTCCATATGTAAATTGTCACAATAGACGTTACGAAGAAGTGGTGACTATGAGAGATCATTTGACCCGTAAGGGTTTCGTACGTGATTACGGCCCGTGGTCATCGCAAGGTGAATTATATTCGGAAAGACAGGCTGCGAAAGCTGCTACTTATGCTTTTGATGATAATGCTGCAATGGATGTCCTCGAAGACGACGGATGCTCTGTTGATTATGGAGACGTGCAGAACCTTGCACGAGATATGGTGTATGATGCGGCAGGACCTAATTTTGATCCGGAGGATCCTATCCTGAGGCGAAGGAGTTCTATGATATATTTTAGGACGCAGATACTCCTCTATATCCTGGTTGTGAGACTTATTCCGTACTGTCAGTGACGATGCGGTTGCTGAACATAAAGTCTGATTTTAACTTGCCACAAGCTTGCTATGATCGGATCACACAACTAATCAAGGAGGTGTTACCGAAGGAATCAAAAGAGCTCCCAAAAAACTTCTACAAGTCAAAGATGATGGTCCGACAACTGGGACTGGGGTACAAGAAGATAGATTGTTGTCGCAACGGATGTATGTTGTACAACAATGAGAATTGCGTATCAGAAAGTTGCAGCTTCTGTAATGCGGATCGTTACAAGTCAGTGCAGGAAAAAGGAAAGTCAACTAGAAAATGACGTCCTTACAAGTATATGCATTACTTGTCGATCACGAAGTGCTTGCAGAGGATGTATATGTCTCTAAATACAGCGAAACACATTATGTGGCACAGCGAAGAACGCATAAAGGACGAATGGGAATTGTCACATCCTTCGGATGGAGAGGCGTGAAAACACTTTAATTTGTGTCATCCAGATTTTGCTGCAGAGCCTAGAAATATACGCCTTGCACTATGTTCTGATGGCTTCGCCCCTTTCGGACAGTCGGGATCTCAATACTCATGCTGGCCGGTCATTCTTATCCCTTATAATCTGCCACCATGGATGTGTATGAAGACTCCTTATATGTTCTTGACAGCTATCATACCCGGTCCCAAAAATCCGATGAAGAACATCGATATATATTTACAGCCGTTGGTGGATGAGCTGAAATAGCTGCGAGAGATCGGCGTCACAACGTATGATATTTCCAGGAAACAGAACTTTCAGATGAGAGCTTCACTCATGTGGACAATCAATAATTTTCCAGCATACGGTATGTTGTCAGGATGGAGTGCGCACAACAACATGTCTTGTCTGATATGCATAAAAAATAGTAAGGCGTTTCGCCTTAGGCATGAAGGAAAACTTCTTTCTTTGACTGTCACTGTCAATTTCTGCCCGTGAGCCATCATTGGCAAAATAACAAGGACGCGTTCAGATCTGAAAAACAAGAATTTCTTAATCCTCCTACCAAATTGCTGGGATACGATATTTGGGAAGTTGTAAAGGAATTGCCCACCGTAATGGAAGATCCATTGAACAATCATGTCGAGGGGTTCGGACAAAGCCATAACTGGACCAAACAGAGTATTTTCTGGGACTTGCCTTATTGGAAAGATAATCTTATGAGACATAATCTTGATGTCATGCATATCGAAAAGAATGTGTTCGATAATATCTTCAATACCGTCATGGATATTAAAGGAAAGACGAAAGATAATCCAAAAGCAACACAAGACATGGCCGAGATATGCAAACGTCATGATCTAAACTTGATAGAAAGGGGAGCTGGTGCACAATTAACTAGGCCTATAGCACCATATACATTGAGCAAGGAAGATAGATTATTAATCTGCAAGTGGATATCTACTTTAAAAATTTTCGACGGCTATGTGTCGAATTTGTCTAGATGCGTTGATCTCAATGACGCAAGCTAACAGGAATGAAGAGTCACGACTGCCACGTGTTTATGGAAAGATTATTGTTCATTGCTTTAAGAGAGTTGTTGTCTTTTGCTGTATGGGTTCCGTTGGCCGAGCTGTCTACATTCTTCAGGGATATCTGTTCAACTAAGCCAACGGTGCAATATATGGTACAACTTGAGGAGAAGATTGTCTTAACAATTTTCAAGTTAGAGAAAATATTTCCACCGAGCTTTTTCGACAGCATGGAGCATCTACCGATTCATCTACCATACGAAGCCCGTGTCGGTACATCTGTTCATTATCGATGGATGTAACCTTTTGAAAGGTAAATAAAAATCGATATAATGTAAGTGAAATTTTATAATTCATTGTTAATTCTCAAGATAATTTGTCTTTCTAGGTACCTACACCATCTAAAGAAGAAAGTTGGCAACAAGGCTCATATAGAGGCTTCGATATGCGAAACATATCTTATCGAGAAGGTGTCAAACTTCTGCTCCATTTATTTCGATACTCATGTCGAGACAAATCGAAATAAACCTCAAAGGAATGACGAAGACGTTGAGGATAGAGGTATATTCAATTTAAGGGGCAAGCCTATTGGGGCTAGTAAGAAACGGTGGTTGACTGACGATGAGTATGATACCGCGTACCGATATGTCTTGTTAAATTGTGACATACAAGATGTAAGAGATTTGGAGAAGTAAGTGACTATACCTCGTTATAATCTCTAATTTGGTAAAGTAAGTGACTACACTTATTTTTATTCTCTCTAACAGTGTATTTAGAGATGAAGTCAAAATAAGGATACCTGATATTACCGATAAGGGACTTCAAAAAGATGTTGATTGTACCTTTCCGACCTGGTTTCAAAAATACGTAAATAACTGAGATAATATGTTATGCGACTACCATTAAAATATATGCAAGTAAAACATTTAAATTATCATTATTTGTTTACAGGTTTTATTGCCTGAAACAACACTCACTAATGAGAGCATTCGTTATTTGGTATTGGGACCGAAGAAGCATGCGAAGACTTGGCCAGGCTATGTCGTTAATTACTTCAAGTTTAAGGCAACTCAGCATGCTATAAATGTCGAATTTGTCAATGACAACTTCAGTACTAAGGATTCTGGTGTTTGCATAAGAGGCACCATCTATGACGACGAGCCGAACATCAAGGACGATTCAATTTAAATTAAACTTCTGTATTCTTATTTCAGTTCATGTTTTTGTCGTCCGATCATCACTTATTGTATGATTTTCTTTCTGCAGATGGCACTCCTAGTCCTACTCGTCTGGCCGGCACTCGTCGCCCTGCTGCTGGTATATATATTTTAGATTAGTTTTATATTCATTTATACTTCTATATTATTAATTATGTTTGTGTTTTATTTACAGGGCATGGTTGCGAGCACTCGTGCTGGTGGTGCTGGCCGTGGTCGTGGTGGTGGTGGTGGTCGTCGTGGTCATAGGCATGGGCATGGGCGTGGTGGTAGCGGTCATGGTCGCCATCTGTCTTCCCCGGATGTGACCTCCGATCCCGACCTGGAGAGCCCGGGTATAGACTCTTTTCGCCGTCAATCTACCTTGGTGCTACCGTCATCTTCGTCGAGGCCTGCGACTCCATCCGCTAGCGGATCCGTTTTGCCACTGGATGCACCAGCGGATGCATCAGCAGATGCAGTAGAGGACCCAGCAGTTACTGCACGGTGGGCCCCGGAGTACCCCCGGATTCAGTTTCATCATCTTACCGGGGAGTACATGCACGGACCCTCGGATCCTTCGACGCCACCAGAGAGGCCGATGGGCGAGTTCCGACGAGAGATATGGCCCACGGGTGAATCGTAAGTAAATTTAAGTTAATTTATTAAATTTGTTTCATTTATTCAAGTCAATAATCCAGTCGTTGCTTCTTTATAGATTTTTCCCGTAGGATGTTGCCCGGATTCTAGGGCACATTATCCGGGATAACTACCATGGCCCCTACCTCAATTTTTCTGAGGTGCCTCAGGACAAGCAGTACGTCTGGCTCGACGAGATGAGGGTATATATCTTTCGGTTAATTATTAATTATTCTTTAATTCAGTAATTTTTTAATTACATGATATTCGAATTTGTATGTCAGAGGACGTTCTGGTGGCCCCCTTATCGCGAGGAGGCGATCCGCAGGACCTACAAAGCCGCCGCCGGGAAGAAGATACGGGATGCGGTGTACGACCTTCGTACGGTACATACGAAGAAGGACTGGATCCGGGCAGAGTACTATGAGGAGATTTTAGAGAAGATGGATACTCCTCAATACAAGGAGAAATCAGAGAAAGCCAAGGCGAATAGACAGGCCGCGGGTCTGTATACGGGGGGATCAAGGCCCCACGCATTGACGCGTGCAAAATTGGTGAGATACCGCAAATTTATTCCACTATTTAATTCGGTACTATTAATATACGAAGTTAATTAAATTCTACGTATGCAGGCCCAACGGGTAGTGAAGGAGGGGAGAGAGGCGGAGGCAGTCACCGCTCATGAAGTATTCGTGCATACGCACAAGAGGCGGAAGGACGGGAGCTTCGTCGATGCGAGGGCCCAGAAGACTGATGTAAGTACTTACGTTTATGAGATTTATGTTAGAAATATAATTATTGTTAACTTAATTACGTAAACTTAGGATTCAGACTATAACTTAGGGAAATATAGGATTTAGATTATAACTTAGGAAAACTTATAGTATAAACACATTCATTGGACAGGCTACGTATCGTGAGGCACTCCATCAGATTGAGCCCCCTACCGAGGATGTCAGCAAAATGACGCCCACCTAGACGCCCTCTTCTATAGCCGCTCGCTACGACGACGTGTTCATAGAATCCGTCGGTGGCTTTAGGAAAGGGCGCCTGTACGGCTTAGGTTCCATGGCGGAGTCGTTGCAGGCGTCGACTCCGAGATATCCACCGCCTCCGCCTCCGCTTCCTCCCGTCCCCCTCCCTCCGCAGACGATGTGAGGATGCAGCTTGCGACTCTCGCCACGGCTGTCGGATTTGCGGGCGATGGTGCTGGGGCACTATCCGTATCCTTCTTCTGCTTCCGATCCATCTGCTCCTGGTCCGTCTACTGCTGCTGCCGGTAGTTCGGATTGACCTGGTCCTTCTTCCACCGGACGGCTTTCTTTTGACCGCTCTTTCGAGGCCCGCCTGGTACCAGATACTGCTATCGTGGCGCTCCTTGATATGATGTCGTCAGAGCAGCTACGCTCGCTTCCAGACCATGTCTTGTCCCAAGTGCCGGCAAACATGGTGGAGCATTATATACGCAGAGCGGAAGCGGTGGAGAGAGCACGAGACGATCCACCTCCTCCTTCTCAGTGATTTTGCTTATGCTTTTGTACTATTACAGTTTTAGATATGTGTATATTTTGGATATTTTGTTTATGTTTGGATATTTTGTTGTGTGTATGTTGGGATATTGTGTTGGATATTTTGTTGCTTATTGTGTTGGATATTTTTGTGTATGTTGGGATATATTGGATGTTTGGAGATATTGTGTTGGCAATATGGATATTTGTTGGATATGTTGGATGTCGAATATGTTATATTTGTGTATGGTGGATGGTGGATGTTGGATATGTTATATTTGTGTATGGTGGATGTTGGATATGCTGTACGTACAGGGAATAGTCTGTTTCCTACAAAAAAAATTCAAAAATATTGCAGTTAGTGATGGACTCGCGACAAGATAGCGACAGATAATCCGTCGCTATCTGTATGAATTACAGTTTAGCGACGGATTGCCGACGGATTATCCGTCGGCCTGGTTCTGGAAAAACACTGAGCGACGGAATGGCGACGGAATGACGACGGATTTTCCGTCGCTCAGGTTCTGGAAATATGGAAGATATCCAGAAGCATGGCGACGGATTATCCGTCGCTAGACCGCCACTAATCCGACAAGGTAGCGACGGATTACCGACAGACTATCCGTCACCCTGGTTCTGGAATTCGAGTATAGCGACGGAATGGCGACGGATTAGCAACGGATATTACGTATCAGAAACTCTCCGATACTCATTTACCGACATATTTACGACAGTTTAGTGACGGATATTTTCGTCGCTAAACGCTGCTATCTTAAAATTTTAAACTGTTAAAGTTGACGGGAAACCGTCGGCTAGCCGTCGCTAACTGTTTTGATGTAGCCAATGGTAATCCGTCGCTAAGTAGTCGCTAAGCGACGTATTAGCGATGGATTTATTTTAGCGATGAGGTTATTCCCGACGGATTTTTTCAGCCAGTATCCGTCGGTAATCCGTCGGTAATGTCAATTAGCGACGGATTAGCGACGGATAGGGCCGTCGCTAAAACGTTGTATTTTAGTAGTGCAGTGGACATATCATATATAGAATATTTGTCACAAATTTAATACCATAACCATTGTCGACAAGATGACTAATGTTTAACAGTTTATGTTTTATTCTCTTACCAGACAAACGCCTTTTATTACTGGATAGGAGGAATATACCAACAGTACCATTACCTATTATATTATCTCTCAGATTATTTTCGAATGAGACGTATCCTTCTCTTTTTGATAGCGTCGCGAATAAAGATGCGTCACCTGTCATGTACCATGAACATCCGCTATCGAGAATCCATTTGCTTCTAGCATGAGAGGGTTTGTACACCTACAAGATGAGTAGATGTGACCTTTGGTACCCATTTCTTTGAGGGTCCAGCATGGTTAGCTTTGGGTATCTAGGTATATTTATTCATGTCTACTAGCTTTCTGATTCTATAATATTATGATATATGCCCGTGTATACCATAATATGTGTAGATGATTATAGAGTGAGTGTCATTTGGTTTTGTGCAGACATGAGTCCTTTGTGTCTTCCGTGGATACTTGTATGTGAAAACATAATTGTGTGGAACATGTGGTTTGCGTGCTTTCTTTAGTCGTGTCCTATTTGGTATATACTATGTGGTAGTACAGGTTTTAGGCAGTGTAACATGAGAAACATGTTTGCCTAATATTATCTCTAATTTTTAAAGATAAAACAAGCCGCAACATATTTATCTGTCATGTCTTTCAGCCTTTTTTCAGTGTCTATTCTTAGTCTCTTCTCAGAATCATATAGAAGAAGCAATTTTGCATAGTCCTTCTCTCTCTGATCAACCGTGCATTGGATTTCATGAAGACTTAGCTTAATATTAGCCAATTCTTCTGTGTTGCCTGAGGTAGATGTCTTATTTATTTTTTGTAACAAATTAGACAATCTAGCCACTTCGGCTGTGTATGCTTTTTTTAATCTCTTTTCGAGATTTCTTATACTTGTCTAAAACACCTTTGTGTTCGTCAAGTAAGTCGCTAAAAGCATCAGAGAGTGCATCAAAAGTAAAGTCATCGTAAAGAGGGTTATCTGCCTGATTAAATGCTATTAAGCAGACATTTGCAGAACTGTTGTGTCTTTCTTCCTCTTTTGATTCACTGGCCTCGCTTTCATGCCATATGCTAGTATTTGCGTACTTGTGACCAGTTGTTGACTTTCGACTTTATCGTTCATACCGACTGCTCTTCTTAGCTATTGGGCAGTCCTTCTTTATATGTTCGGTCTTTTTGCATCAATATCATATAGTTTCTTCTTCGTTGCTCTCGTGGACGTTTCTTCTTTTGGTTTGATTTTCAAACCTTAAGATCTTCCTGAAGTTTTTGACCAGTAAGGCTTGTTCATCACCATCTGACTCTTCGTCATCAGTATCTTTACTGGAAAATCTTTTAGCTTGTACTTTGAAGGCGATAGATTTTTCTTTTGGAGTAGCCTCTTCAAAGTGTTGTAGGTCAAGCTCATGAGTCATGAGTTTGCCCATCAATATCTCTAATGACATTATGGTGAGATTGTTTCCTTCAATGATTGTTGTTTCCTTTGGGTTCCAATTCTTGGTCAGTCCCCTGAGCACCTTCCTGATCTTTTCATGGTTGTTGTAATCTTTACCAACATAAGTTAGAGGATTAGTTATATCGAGGAAATGTGTGAACATTTGTGTGATTGACTCATTCGACTTCATTTTGAAGGTTGTAGCACCCAGTTTCTAAAATGAGGATAATTTTGAAATTTTATAATTATAATTATTTAATAATGATATTTAAACCATATTATGATTTTTGGTGATTTTTAGTTATTTTAAAAACTATTTAAAACCACGACTTGTGATTTTGATGTTTTGCTAGTGCAACCTTAGAGATTTCTTAACCTAGAGACTAACCATGATCATATGAGCCTAGCCATAGGTTTAGAACATCAAGTTAGGGCTTTTTAGCCTAAGGGGTATTTTGGTAATTTACTAGGAAATTATTGGATTTATGTAATTTATTATTATTTAATTAGTTGATTAGTGTCATGTTAGCTCCTAACCTAGTTTAGCACTAATCTAGAGGTTAGCCACTAACCTAGAGACTAGAGGATGGATATTGCATATTAGTTAAGGTAGGAAAATATCTAAGATATTTACATATTAGATATTTTCCTTAAACCCCTCAAAATATCATTCCTTACCTAGAAGTCCAAACCTTAACCAAGAAGGAAGACACAAAAGTCTTCATGGACACCCCCTCCCCACACCCTATGACCAGCCATGGGCACCCCCCTATCACTACCCTTCCTATATAATCATATCAAACCCTTGCATACAAATTTACATGTTTTAAACCTAGAAATTCCCTTTCCTTCAAACCCTCACAACTTGTTCATTTCAACTCCTTTTCCCCTCTAGTCTTTTGCATTGGGACCCTACAACATCAAGGGTGCTAAGGGAGGCTAGCAATCAAGATTCCATAAGGCTAGGACAGCACCAAGTGGAAGGACAAACACCCCCTCTTCATTGATTAGAATTTACACATAGAGGTAAATACCTATAAACTTAGTTAACATTCTGTTTTTTTTCTTCATAAATTCATGCATATAGGTATACCCTAGCTGTGGGACAAGTTTGGTGAAATCTAGGGTTGGTTTGGTGTCCGTATCGGACACGTATCCTATGAAGAAAAACCATGTTTGATGAAATGCCCCAAAGGTTTTGATTTTATTAAAATATGGAAATAATTACATATTCACGTAGCCCTAGACTTGTTGTTTACATCTACACTTGACTGAGCACGACACTGTGTCATTTTCGTATCAAAAATCGACACGGATACGCTGCGCACAGCACACACACTGTGTCCTGCTCACACGTATCTCGTACACACTGCACACATCACTTGGACACGTGAAAATTGGTGTGGACATAGGGGCAGTGTCTGCGCACACTTCCCCAAAATTTCACGACACCTCGTGTCGTATTGAGGACACGAGGACACGTGCACTGGTCATGCACTGACAGTGCACACATGCACAGAGCCAACTTCGCGCGCGTCATGTCGCGCGGACACGACACTAGGACACCTCGTGTTTGCACGAGTGTGTAGCCCAACACGTGGGCTACACATGGACACGACCACGTGGCCCCACGTAGTGCATATCGTGTCTACGAGGCGTCGAACCCACCGCACCACACTGCGCTGTACAGTGTGTATCAGTCGAGTTTTCTCGACTGATACGCGTCTCGTGTCGCGTCCTGGTGACACGTGGACACGATACAGGCTATCCTAACCCTAGACCAACCCTAGGCAAACCTAGGGACATGAGCACGAGACTCCTAGACACGCGTGTCGTGTCCTAGAGCTAGGTGCACGCGTGCACGATGCGGTACACTAATTTTCTGTGTCAGTTTACCCAATTCGGGTTTCTGGCTGTTTGACACATCGTGTCGTATCGTGGTGGACACGCAGGGACCCTAGACACTCAAGGACACTTGGGGCAACAATTACCAACCATTGGTATTGAGTCTTAGCTAGGTTTAGGGTTTGAAATCGGGTTTTCCCCAAATTCTGGTACAATGCACAGTATCCCAATTTCTGGGCTATTTTCCAGTTTCCAAATTGGATTTTAAATCGATTTTTGATTGATTTATATATGCATATTTATGTGTTTATACACTGTATATGTATGTATATATGTATATGAGTGTGTGGGTATATGAGTATGTGTATGTGAGTGTATATATGTGTATATGTAGTATGTATAGGTGTGTGTGTATAGATATGTAATGTGTGTGTGTTGTTTGCCAATTCTCAGTTTTCTGAGAATTGACAGCCCCCCTCTCACTGTCACACACACCCACATCTATCTCTCTCTCTCTTGTTCACTCTCTATCTCTCTCAGTCTCTCACATCTCCCTATATATATATATATATATATATATATATATATATATATATATATATATATATATATATATATAATATATATATATATATATAAATAAATATATATATATAATTTATATATATATATATATATATTTTATTTATATATATATATATATATAATATATATATATATATATATATATATATATATATATATATATATATATATATATATATGTTATATATAGTGAGTGTATATGTAGTATTTTATATATTGGTTATATATGGTATATATATAGTGGGATATATATTGTATATATATTGTAGATATGTCTATATATATAATATGGCCTATGAATATATATATGGTATAGATAGTGTATGTATATATATATATATATATATATATATATATATATATATATATATATATACCTATATGTATCTACTAGTGCCCTAGATGTACTAGCCGATGGCCTATGGCCAATGAGTTAGGATAGACCATTAGGCCTACTAGACCTATGTAGTTGACCTTGTTTGACTAAAGTTGACCAAAGTCAACCTTAGGTCAAACTTGACCTAGTTAACCTATATTTGACTTGAAATAACCTAGAATGACTAGTTTGACTAAACCCTAACTAATTTGACCATGGTTGATCTAACCTTGACCAATTTGACCTAGAAATAGCTTGGATGGACTTTAAGGGGCTTGATAACTAAGGTTTGACTAAATCCTAGACTATTAAACTAGTTGATTTATGTTTGACCATATGGTTATGAGGATAGTCCTATGTAAATTAAGATATGTATGGGGTTAAGTGGGATAATTAGGAGTTGTGTCATGATTTGGGTTAGCCCTATGGAGTTGACTTAGATTGTTAATGGTTGACCCTTAACCTAATGACCTTGTGACTAGTCTATGTTGACCAAAACCTTAGTTAGTCTAAGTTTGACCTAGATTTGACTAACCTTGACTTGTTTGACTTAAGTTGACCTAGTTTGACATTGGTTGACCTAACTTTGACTAGTTTGACCTGGTTTAACTTTTAAGGTTGACCAGAGTTGACCAAGAGTTGACTTTTGACCAGATTGATCTAGAATCATGTAGTATGCATTGTATACTCTATTTTTACCATTGTGGATATATTGTGACCTGTTTTACTCTAAATAGGACTCTGTGACACCAGTTCGGACATCTATTCATATCAGTCATACATGGTGACAGGCGAGTACATTCTCTGATCATTTCATACATGTTAGGATTTATATTCTTGCTCTGGATTACTTACATGATGCTGTCACGTTATTATCACGGATTGGTACTATATGGATCTTGTCATGCGATGTTATCCCCCTCGGGGTGCATCAAATACAGTTGTTATGTACTTTTCACGAACATCTGTATTTCATGTACACCGCTTTCATGTATACTCTTGTGCAATCTTGTACTCTCATGATCACATGAGCAAACATGATAAAAACCTTTTATGCAAGGTAACGTAACTTGACTGGATCCTTGTGTATTGATTGGGGAGGGTGAGTAGGAAATGGTTATGTGATCAAAATTCCATCTTGTACAATCTTGTGAAATCTTGTATATGTCCTAACCCGTATATATAACCATATCATGCTCTAAATCACAGGTTTCCTACAGTTCTTACTTATCATATATATAGATATTTCCAGTTATCAAATCTCTTTCGTTTTATATATATTCTTTACAGTCCATGTATCTTACTCTATGCATGCTTACATTTTCCAACATGATATGAACTGCGTGAGATGTATTGTGCTTGTTCCTGTCCTGACTGGACCTGTTGAAAATATTACAGATGATGATGGTGACTGTCCTACCTTCTATGGGACACATGAGGGTGACCTTCAGGAGCCTGAGGAGCATCTAGCTCAGTAGAGGGTGCCTAGTCTAGTCTAGTGTTTATAGTTTTCATTTTGTATTGGATTGTTCCGATTGTTAGTTGTGACTTAGTTACATTTCAGGTCTTGTACTTATTTGTGTTGGACATCTACCTTGTGTGGTGTGATAACTCTATTTATATTCAGTTTCTTCCTTTCATCTGAATCCATATCATGCTCTATCTTTCCTAGACTTGTGTTTGAGATATAGAGTTGAGATGTTATGTTATACCTCCGTGCGGAGATGACAGGTTTATATATCTTATTGTTAGATGTTAGATGTTATAGACGACCTATATAGCGTTCTACCGCTGACACTGCGGCGTAGGCTGGACGTACCCACGTTCTCGTGCCCCTAATCAGGGTGCGGGTCGTGACACATTTTTGTGGTGGCCCATGCAGGTCTGTGTCGCAATTATTGCGATCTCGTAATGGTGCTCGACTTAGAGTACTAATTACGAGCCTGCAATTAGGACGTAGAACCTAGGACATGATAGGAGTTTCTCAATCACACCTAGGAAATTTTCGATCATTTGATTATCATGATTACTTTCCTTGAATTAAATTAACTG
Source organism: Iris pallida (assembly GCA_029216955.1). Taxonomy (NCBI): domain Eukaryota; kingdom Viridiplantae; phylum Streptophyta; class Magnoliopsida; order Asparagales; family Iridaceae; genus Iris; species Iris pallida. The sequence continues at coordinate 18,599,989 of JANAVB010015000.1, read as the reverse complement.
TCCTTCTTTGATAAATCTACTCATGTGCCATATTGATCTTTTTGTTTCAATTCGTCTCCAGGATGACGAAGACGCACCCGCAGGCCACTGGATCGAGTAGCTTGCCCGATAGATCTGATCAGGCTGAGGAGGAGGTTCACGAGACTACCCCCAGTGATTCCACTATTCCGGAGACCCGGCAGTTGCACAGGGAGGTCTACTACCTCCACCCCAGAGGGTTTCGGCCGTTGTTCCAGGGATACTGCCGCCACCGCCTCCGATACTGACGGATACACATCATATGTTCCTTCTCCTTCAGCAGATGATGGAGACTCAGCGGGCCCAGGCAGAGGCATCGCAGCGCCAGTCGGAGGCGTCACACACCGTCAGATTGAGATGCTGAGGCAGAGCATGGAAAACTCGCATCAGCTTGCACTGGCAGCAGTGAGAGAGTGGCACCGGATACGGTGCAGGGCCCTACTAGCCAGCAGCCGTACCAGCAGCAGTCCAGGCCGGGGACAGTACTAGACTTTAGGAAGATGAGCTCCAGGGACTTCACGGCACAGAGGGCATCCTTTATGCAGACGACTGGCTAGAGGATGAGCAGCGGAGTAGGAGCTGGCAGAGCTTCCTAGAGCACTTTGGGTTTCGGCCGCAGCCAGCCGATTCTTCGACATCGCGCTGACATGGTACCGTACGGATCCTCATGCGTCGGTGAGAGGGCTGACATGGGAGAACTTCTGGAGGCTTTTCAAGGAGAAGTTCTTTCCGACGTGGCTCTTACAGCATTGGAGGGCCAGTTCGTGTGGTCTAGTACAAGAACTCTCGTAGACGAGTATGCAGCTGAGTTCTTCCGCCTTAGCAGGTTCGCTCCCGATATGATCCAGGATGAGGGCAGAAGGCTCGTAAGTTCCATAGGGGACTTATTCATGCAGTGCGCACCCGCACCTCGGGACGCCGTGACGCGACGTTCGATCGGATATGATGGACGCACAGATTGCAGAGGAGGACTTCGGCCTCAAGCCGAAGAGGGGCAGTGATACCTTAGGGCTAGTTCTAGTGCAGGGCCAGCCAAGCGCCCTCATATACAGCAGAGGCCAGTTCAGCAGCCATTCAGGCCAGGGACATATACTTCACCAGCAGGCACCGAGGCAGCAACAGCACCCTATATGTAACTTCTGTAAGAAGCAAGGTCACGGATGGGACGACTGCAGGAAGAGGCAGGGCCTGTTTGCTTTGTGGTTCAGCAGAGCATCAGTTGAGGGAGTGCCCTAAGAACTTGGCACGATTGGCTCAGGCACAGCAGGAGCTAGGGCTCCGACAGGGCAGCAGACGGGACCACCGTTGCAGACTCAGCAGCAGAGGTTTGTCCAGCATCAGCAGCAGGCCAAGGGAGGCCAGCCGGGGCGAGCTTTCGCCATGGCAGTCGATGATGCACAGGCAGAGGGAGAGCTGATTGCAGGTTCCAACCTTTTCGATTCTATTTTCGCATTTGCCTCCTTATAACTGTCTTAAAATTTGATTCTATCTGTCCTCGTTGTTGATAAATTTTGTTCGGATATTTCATTGTGAATTATTTTCTCTGAGATAAGTCGTATGGGCTAGGTCATCTCGATTAGGGATCTAGAGTCTCCTATAGTCATGCTAGCTGGCTAGTGAGGACATATAGTCGAATTTTGGACGTATTTCTCGGGTGTGGGAATTTAAGATTTTCGTGGCCAAGCATGCGGCAATGCGAAAATTTTAAATACCATAATTCTAGAGGTATGTACCTTAGTCGAGGACTCTGTGAATATCGTAGCCTTTTTCACTAGCATGACGAAGATTCTGAGTATCATGATTTGGTCCGACGCATATGATTATCGGACTGTGTGTTTGAGACTGTAATTGTTGGGTGTTTGACCTAGAAGGAGTATGACCATTCTAATTTCGAGGACGAAATTTTCTAAGGAGGTAAATTTGTAGCACCCAGTTTCTAAATGAGGATAATTTTGAAATTTTATAATATAAGTTATTTAATAATGATATTTAAACCATATTTGATTTTTGGTAATTTTTAGTTATTTAAAAACTATTTAAAATTACGACTTGTGATTTGATGTTTTGCTAGTTGCAACCTTAGAGATTTCTTAACCTAGAGACTAACCATGATCATATGAGCCTAGCCATAGGTTTAGAACATCAAGTTAGGGCTTTTTAGCCTAAGGGGTATTTTGGTAATTTACTAGGAAATTTTGGATTTATAATTTATTATTATTTAATTAGTTGATTAGTGTCATGTTAGCTCCTAACCTAGTTTAGCACTAATCTAGAGTTAGCCACTAACCTAGAGACTAGAGGATGGATATTGCATATTAGTTAAGGTAGGAAAATATCTAAGATATTTACATATTAGATATTTTCCTTAAACCCCTCAAATATCATTCCTTACCTAGAAGTCCAACCTTAACCAAGAAGGAAGACACAAAAGTCTTCATGGACACCCCCTCCCCACCCTATGACCAGCCATGGGCACCCCCCTATCACTACCCTTCCTATATAATCATATCAAACCCTTGCATACAAATTTACATGTTTTAAACTTAGAAATTCCCTTTCCTTCAAACCCTCACAACTTGTTCATTTCAACTCCTTTTCCCCTAGTCTTTTGCATTGGGACCCTATAACATCAAGGGTGCTAAGGGAGGCTAGCAATCAAGATTCACAAGGCTAGGACATCACCAAGTGGAAGGACAAACACCCCCTCTTTATTGAGTTTTATTGGAATTTACACATAGAGGTAAATACCTATAAACTTAGTTAGCATTCTGTTTTTTTTTCTTCATAAATTCATGCATATAGGTATACCTAGTTGTGGGACAAGTTTGGTGAAATAGGGTTGGTTTGGTGTCCGTATCGGACACATATCCTAGGAAGAAAAACCATGTTTGATGAAATGCCCCAAAGGTTTTGATTTGTTAAATGTGGAACTAATTACATATTCACGTAGCCCTAGACTTGTTGTTTACATCTACACTTGACTGAGCACGACACTGTGTCATTTTCGTATCGAAAATCGACACGGACACGCTGCGCACAACACACACAGTGTCCTGCTCACACGTATCTCGTACACACTGCACACATCACTTGGACATGTGAAAATTGGTGTGGACACGGGGGCAGTGTCCTGCGCACACTTTCCTAAAATTTTACGACACCTCGTGTCGTATTGAGGACACGAGGACACGTGCACTGGTCATGCACTGACAGTGCACACACGCACAGAGCCAACTTCGTGCGCGTCGTGTCGTACGGACACGGCACTAGGACACCTCGTGTTTGCACGAGTGTGAGCCCAACACGTGGGCTACACGTGGACACGACCACGTGGCCCCACGTGTGCGTGTCGTATCCACGAGGCGTTGAACCCACCGCACCATACTGCACTGCACAGTATGTATCAGTCGAGTTTTCTCGACTGATACGCGTCTCGTGTCGCGTCCTGGTGACACATGGACACGATACAGGCTATCCTAACCTAGACCAACCCTAGGCGAACCTAGGGACACGAGCACGAGACTCCTAGACACGCGTGTCGTGTCCTAGAGCTAGGTGCACGCGTGCACGACGCGGTGCACTGATTTTCTGTGTCAGTTTACCCAATTCGGGTTTCTGGCTGTTTGACACATCGTGTCGTGTCGTGGTGGACACGCAGGGACCCTAGACACTCAAGGACACTTGGGGCAACAATTACCAACCTTGGTATTGAGTCTTAGCTAGGTTTAGGGTTTGAAATCGGGTTTTCCCTAAATTCTGATACAATGCACAGTATCACCAATTTCTGGGCTATTTTCCAGTTTTCCAAATTGGATTTTAAATCGATTTTGATTG
>JANAVB010015000.1:16954621-17114169 GCA_029216955.1 Iris pallida | reverse complement strand
GTACCTTCTGTGAAGTGTTACGTAATAACGATTATTTTTACAATTATTACGAATTCTCAGTTTTCCATCGAAAAATTGTGCCCCGACAATAACAGTTCGTGCTAGCCCTGCGGGCGGACAAATAGCATTTTCCTTAAATAATAGATAAGATAATAGGTTTGAGAAATTTAGAAAAGGTATTGTGCCTCCAAAGGAATTAGCGACATAAGTGCATGCCCTCATGTCGCCAACCCCAACTAGCGATATGATTTTTTTTGCTTATCTTCTTCTTCAGATAACACACATAAAAAAAATATATATATTTATATATTTATATATTTTTTTTTATATATTATATTTATATATTTATATATATATATATATATTTTTTTTTTTGTTTTATATATATATATATATATATATATATATATATATATATATATATTTATATATATATATATATATATATATATATATATATATATATATATTGGAACTAGGTAATTGTATTTATATATATATATATATATATAAATATATATATATATATTATAAAATATTGGAACTAGGTAATTGTATTTATGAGAAAAAATTAGGATACATCCATCAGGAAGATTCCCCTGCTAAGCCCATCCCCTTTACATTATATCAACATTATGTATAATGCCTACGGACGCCGTTTTCATGCCGTGAAACACCATGTTGTTCACTCTATCCATATGTGCCATACTGTAGAAACAAGCCTTACGCAGGCCTCCCGAAACTAGGTTGGTCCTCTCCCCCTGTGGTCCCCTCTACGATCCCGTATCCGCTGTATCACGTCCTCGACATCTTCAGTAGTTGTAGCCTGCAATCCTATGCTGGATAGTTGCGAGTGCCAGACTTCTTTGGATACGACACATTCAAAGAATACATGTTCTATCGATTCCACCTCTTGCTGACACAAAGGACAAGTTGAGTCATCGATCTGCACGCAAAATCTCTGAAGTCTATCCATGGTTAGCAGTCGTTTGAGGACAAGTTTGTACATACTTAGCTGCATCTTGCACGGGATCCAGACATCCAAATTATGTCACATTGGCCATCCTCTCTTGCGGTGCTATGAACTTGTTGTTATATGTGAAGTCGAAACCCGCCTCCAATGTGTCCGCCCACATCCACAGATCCCGCCCGATGGTCGTGTCGATCTTGCATTGTGTGATGTCCGCCGCAGCTATACGCGCCCGTTGGTGAAGTTTTGGCCGCCACTGTCCATCCCGCAAGATGCAGCTCACCCGCTCGCCTCGTCTGGCCTAATGATCCAAATGTGGTCCGAGTATATGCATTAGGTTCTTTTGCCCAATTCATGGGGGGACAACCACAAGTCGATGCTTCTGTCATTGGCAAATATTCAGACAATATGATGTTTGATATCTCTCCTATGGCGCAAAATGTGTTTAAACGTGACCAATTCATTAATTAAGAGGGAAATAAATATATCACCAATACATTTGGTGACTTGCAGCATATATTTTGCAACTTTTACAACGGATCCTTACCTTTTACAACAGTTTAATTTACAACGGTCACCAAATTCTAACTCTATGTTTGCTGAAATGCTCGTAGGACAAATCTACAAAAAATATATAAGCAAATAAATAAAAAAAATTGTTCTTAAAAAAACACACGTCATTAAAGCAGTCTGCAGCCAAGTCGCCACTTGAATTGGCGACATACAAGCAAGCTTCAGCCAAGTCGCCACTTTAATTGGCGACATACAAGCAATCTTGCATCCAAGTCACCACTTGTATTGGCAACATGGGAGCAATCAATTAAAAGAAAAAAATTACAACAACAGCTATATCTCCAAAAAGAAAATTAAAATGTAGCCAAGTCTCCACTTGAATTGGTGACCAAAAAGCAATAAATTAAAATAAGAAAAAATTAAAACAACTATATTGCCACAAAAAAAATATAGACATGTCGCCAAAACAATTGTCGACCTCTCCACATCGCCAATAGACTTGGCGACATGAGTGCATGCGCTCACATCGCCAAGTCACTGGACGCCCTGTTACCTTTTATAATTATCCGAACTTTATTTGTTATTTATCTATCGTTTTCAAAAAAAATTTGATTGTTGTAAGGCCTCGTTTGGTTCACGGATTTAAGGAATCAGGAAAGAAAACTTGTTCTTTTTCTTTGTTAGGTAGCCACAACCTTGGGAAGCATTTTTTGACATGGAGGAAAATATGAGGGAAAATGGTTCCTCTCAAACCAATGGGATTCATTTTTCCTCCTCCTTTCCTATTATTTTTTACCAAAACTTTTGACAAAAATAGCCATGTGTTATTGCCTATTTTACCAATTAACTATTTGCATCATGTTAACTACAATTATGTTGACATAGGATATTATTGGAATATTGATTTTTTTTTCTTTCGTTTCCTGCACCAACCAAACATTGCAAGCACTATAAAATAAGTCACTTTAGCGACGCCTAAAAACGTCACTAAAATGAAAGAAAATGTCGTTATTCTGAATTAGAGACGAAATTTTCTTGTCGCTAACACATAATACGTCGCTATTGGTCGCTATTGCGACGTAATGATGTCTTTATACTTTTAGTTGATAGCGACGTTTATCGATGCGGTATTGCTAATCAGAGACATATTATTTGGTTGCTAAATGTCGCTATCAGGTCAGTGGTTAGCGACGTAATTTGTGACATTTAGTGACTACTTTGTTAACATGGCGAGTTTGACAGGTCAGCAAATTAGCGATATTGAGTGACCGTCTGCGACATCTACGATACAGGCTAGTGACGTTCTCTTACATGTTTAGCGACGTCATTTGCGACATTTCTTGACTACTTTGCTGACATGGGAGTTAGCCATGTCAGCAAATTAGTGACGTCTAGCGATTGTCTACGACATCTTTGTTACATGCTAGCGACGCCTAGATACACGTTTAGCGACGCCAGCATACGTCTCTAGTCGTCGCTACACGTCGCTAAAATGCAAAAAATAAATAAATAAACATAATTTTGTTTGCCTTTTCATCCAAAATCTACCTGCAGTTTAAATTACAGTTTATAAATAATAGACCCAGAGTAACTCTTCATAGAATTCCCTGGGTTCGCCGACCCCTTCGGTAGAACAATCAACACAGGTAAACCAATACAGAGACAATAATGAAAAGACACTACCAATAATCAAATAGATAGAATCAAACAATAAAAAGACATGAAATAGCCAGGTAGAAATAAATTTACTACCAAACGGCTATAAAAAGAGCTTGTTCAATAATGTTTCAACAATGGGTCAACATAACACAAACTGTCACTAAATGTATAAAATAAATACATAAAGACCCAACAATGGGTCAGCAACAACAACACAAACATGAAAATAAATCCAATAAAGGACTACGCCTGGTCAGCATGAGGAGGAGTATGGCCCTGCATTTGGGACAGCATGAAACTATATTGCCCCGGTGTCAGTGCCACCGATGATGACTCATCAATAGCAGGAGGAGGAGGCAGTGGAACCGATATAGTTGGCGTGGATGCCGACGTACAATTAGGAAGCATCTGCTCTATGGCTAGCAGTCAAGAGTTGCAGGAATCTATAATAGCCGTCAACCTCAAAAGCTGATCACCCATGGCTACCTACAACCCTTGTACCGTCTGATCGGCATGATCCGTCCTCTCGTCCGTGTCCCTCAGGGTGCACTCGAGCATATCAAATCGTGCGGTAAGCGTGCATCGTCTGTTTGCAACTAAGACTGGTGCTGCTCCGCAATCATCTACAGCAGCTCGTTATGCAGCTCAGCAGCCTGGCAACATAAGTCCTCCACTCGGGCCAACTCCTGTAAGGGCTTGTAGGGAATGCAAACTACCAGAGGGAGCCCTCGATGACTGCGTCGCTATAAAGGCACCATCGGATCCCATACCGTCACTACTAAAATCTGCTCCATTAGTAACGTAAATTTAGCGATGTTCGTAAAACGTCGCTAAATTGTGCACATTGGTGACATTTAATTGAAACGTCACTAACAGTCGCTACTAGCGATGAAAATAGCGACGTGACAATGACGTATATTAGTTACATGAGCTAGTCGTCGCGAAACGTCGCTATGACGTCGCTAATAGCGACTAATTTAGCGACGTTAGTATGAACGTCGCTAAATTCTAAATAAATTAAATTCGCCCCCCCATTCATTTTCCCCTATTTTGTTCTCTTACTCTCTCCCCCCGACGCTCTCACTCTCACTCTCTCCGGCGCTCTCACTCTCTCCGGCGACTCTCCTCCCTCTCCGGTACGTGACTCCCTTTCTTTCTGTCTCTCTCTCTCTATTTTGGTTGTTGGTGGTTGCGGGGTGCGGATGGCTCGGGGGGGAGGGCAGGGGGGTACGGGTGGTTGGAGGTGAGGAATGGTTGGGGGTGGCTGGGGGGTAGGGAAGGGGGATGAGGAGGGGGGCTGGAATGAGGGGAGGGTTAGAGTTCGGTTTAAGGTGGGTGTGTAGGGGAGGGAGGGACAGGGGGGTGAGGGCTGCAGGGGGGTGAGGGGGGTTGTGGGGAGGGGAGGGTTATGGTAAGGGTTAGGGTTAGGGGTGGTTGGTGGAGAAGGGGAGCATGGGGGGTGAGGGGGGGCTGGGGAGGGGGGGCTAGTGGGGGAGGATTAGGGATAGGGTTCGAGTTAGGGTTAGGGTTGGTGTAGGGAGGGAGGGGTGCGGGGGGCTAGGTCAGGGGCACCGATAGTGTCCGAAAAATCTGATAATTTAGTAATAATTATTTGTTTTTCAACACCGAAAAACCTGATACTCCGATTCGAAACCACCGATAGTGCCAATATTTGTAACAAGTAGTTTTGTTGGTTGGTTAATGCCGTCGTCTATTTTTCTTGATCCCGATACTTATAGGAATTGTCCCGAGTCATGGCCGTACGTCGGGTTAGGACCTTCTTGCTGCTCATGGGGTTGGGGGGTCTGCTGCTCGGGGTGGGGCCCCGAGGGGGCTCGCAGTATATATGTATGTATGTAGTATATTCATTTTAGTTTTAAAGTTTATTCATATTTGCAGATATCTAGAAATGGCTATATCCATGTATCTGCTAGACCATTCGTGGATGTACAACCGCATTCGAGATGACAGGTACGGTATACGAGATGAATACATCGCCGGAGTAGAACAATTTCTCCAATTTGCGAAGGCGTTTCCTCAATCCATGGACGACATGGACATTAAGTGTTCGTGTGCAAAATGTCAGAACATGAAGTTTCAACCAGATTTGGATGTGACGTATCACTTATACACAAAGGGTTTCCTTCCGAATTACTACTAATGGACCGCACACGGAGAGCTTGTACCTTTAGCATTCCAAGCAGAGGCTTATGTGGAGCTTTATGTGGAGCCTTATGTGGAGCCTTATATGAATGTCCACAACCGAACTGTGTCAACAACGAGTACGTGAACATGGTCTTCGATGCTGCGGGGCCTAGTTTCGATCCATACAATCGTGACGCAGCTGAGGAGGCACCGAATGCCGATACTGCAAAGTTCATGGAGTTGTTGGAGAATGCAAGGACTCCTTTTTACCATAGCTGTACCATTCACCGTTAGAGGTGATCACTCAGCTCTTGAGCATAAAGTTTGACTTTAACATGTCGCAAGAATGCTACAATAGAGTGCTCGAGTTGATTACAGATATCTTGCTGGAGGGTGCCAAGTTACCGAAAGACTTCTACCGCTCTAAGAGGATGGTGTGATCCCTCTCGATGGGATACGATAAGATCGATTGCTGTCAGAACCACTACACCAAAATAGACAATTTGAAACATTATGCTTTTTTGTTCTGGAATGCTATATAAACTTTTCTAGGTGTTGGAACACATTATATCCATTCCAAAATGACAATTGTTCCTAAAATTATTTTTTCTAAAAATAAATATTTATTATACTTTGGGGAACACTCTGAAATAGTTTTACTTTGTGTTCAACTCCCAACACTAGTCACGTGATGGTTAAGAAAAGTGTTCCAAAAAATCTCTCTCATCTATTTTATTCTGAGTTTCTATCATGGCCTCCCCTCTTTAGAGAGAACCCGTACGAAAAAGCCCTAATTTTACTTTTTTCTCGCCGACGTTCTGGTCAGTCCTCCCTCCCTCCCTCCCTCTCCATCTCTTTCTCTCATTGCTCTTCATTTCGGTCAGCTTCTTTATCAAGCGCACCTCCACGAAGGCCGTCACCTCGGCCGCACAGGACACCTGACGCTTGATCTTCTTGAAGGATCTTTTATATCACTATTCTTGTTTGATCTAGGTCTTGATTGTTATAGTACTCAAAAAGTGAAAGTAGAAAATTATTAGTATTCATGTGCTATTAGTTATACACCCAAATAAGAAGGCTTAATGGTAATGTCTATATGTATTTAACTGTTGTAATCTTTTAGAATGCCACTTTCGGAGGACCCTGCCTTGACAATGGCCTTTTCTGTGGCCAGGCGAGCTGTTGTTGTCCCACTTCTGCTAGCTAACAGCACTTATAGGTCAATAATTCGTGCCTATCTGGACCTTCCATTCTCCAACGCTAGTTACAGAAGCTGTGCGATCATGGTTCTCTTAAAGGTATCTTTTATGTCTAATGAAGAAATTTGTTAGATCTAAGTTCTAACTAAGAATCATGCTCCCTTGAGCAGACAAGAGTTTCAAGTCTGAAGTATTTTGTAAGTTAAAACCCACTTAACTTTAAAATCCAATATTTTTGAGTTATTGCTGAAACAGCTACTAATTGAATCTATTTATGCATTTGGTGTGAGTTAGTCTGTTATTTGTGAGATTGGGCACCATAAGTTCAAATTATTATAGAATTTACTGAGCATGCAAATTGTTAAATACATATGCGTAATAAAATATTCTTTATTAATAAATGATGTATGCTTTCATTTCATGGACTTATTTGTTCTTGTTTTATGTAATTTAGGAGCACATTCAAGTTCCAGGTCAACACTGGAAGTTCCAATCTTCTGGTTCATACATAGTGATCCACAATTTTTGGACAAACATTACCAGGCAAAGGCTCTTTCTGACATGATCATTGTTGTTTAGTCTGAGTTATCATCGTGGGAGAGCCATTTGTAATGCAACGGGAAGTCACTTCTATAGGACTTGAGGTTAGAATATCATGCCTACAATACTGAAACATCATATGAGCATCTTTAGGAAGCTTGAAATACCATGCAAGGAAATATATTTAGAGTGTTACATTCAACATAAGGGATTGAACTGTCAAATTTATGTGTGCTTAACAGAACCAACATGTAGGAGCCTCAACCCTGTGCATTCATAGTTTACTTTGAACTTTTCTTTTAATAATCATTTTGAGGCCTTTCTACAACATTTTTTGAAAGCATGGAAGCTTTACTGGCGAAGATCAATAAAGCACGTTAGACAACAACAGCAACCAATCCATAGAAGCTTTATCAATAAAGCAATTGGACATTCGCTTTATTCTATATTTGATACTCTTTAACCTTCTAAGAGGTCAGTTATTTTATTGTATTGTTGACCATTAGATCTGATTTTCAACGAATATCATCATTCCATGAATTTGAGTATGTTGATCTTTAAATCAAATCTCTATCTTAGCCATAACAGTTACATGGAATCTTGGTATCATTGTTATTGTGTCACATGGTTTATATTCACATTTAGAGTTTTTGGAGTTTGTTTTTCTTAAAAGTTTAACTATGGGTTACGTTCACACTTAGGATTGCTTATCATTCCAACCTATCATGGAAGAGAAGATATTCCCATGATGTGGGAATATGATGCTTGATGGAAAATGTCATTCTTGGAATACGGGAGTCCTTATGAAATCTCAGATTCCCGATAACATTATTGAATGCTAAATAAAACTTTTTGTGGAGGTTTTTATAGGAAGAAGAGTGACTGAAGGCAGAGGTGGCAGGCGTAACATAGATGGCAATGATGGTGACATAGAGGTGGTTTGGAAGAGGAGGTAGATGAGGAGCATGTGAGTCAGTCCATAGGTTCTATAATAGCCTCACTCTCTGGGGATCCGTGCAGTTCCAATATATAACTATGCAACACAGATTGACTGCCTGAATAAATATTGATGATAATATCTCAATTTGCTTGTCGATATCACTAACAGAACATAACTTGTGATATTCATTTCTTAGTGTTTCTCAAATGACCATCTTGATATTAATATATTATATAATAATCTCAAACAAACTCAAATACAAACTCGTATCTCAAGTTATTACAATTCAAGTTCTAAAACATGAAAACTAAACCAAGTCTACTAGCTAGTCTCCCGATCACTCCTGAGTGTCGGGGCCAAAGGTAGCTAAGCCATCTCCTGCTCCAAGGCAAGTAGGGCAAATATCCTCAGGGCAATCATCTGTAATATTTTCAACAGGTCCAGTCAGGACAGGAACGAGTACATTTCATCAAGAAATTCCAAGTAAATGACAGAGAACTATGGTGTCTCATTATCCAACAACTATACTCAGAAATGCAGTACCTACATACTAAAGCCACATTTATTTGTTTTAAGTAATGCATTTTGAGTAATCTATATCCTGAAATATGTGGTTTTGAAGATACTTCTTCCTTACTAGCATTGCATGAAATGCTCTCAAAATATATGGTGACATATGCTAATAATAGATTCATTGATCCTGTAGGAATCCTATAAAAGGTGCCCTTGCTGCTACTACTGAACATCTCGCTGGTGTGCTTCCTCTTCACCTAGCCTACAACCAAGCACATGAAATCGCTATTGAGGTTTGATGACACAAATACAGAGCCTTTAAAAAAAATCCTCTCTAGGATTTAAATGCAATTATGCAAAGAAACTAAAAAATTCTTTAGAAAAATGGCCCTCTCTGGATCTTAAATTTGTCTTTCCTGTTAGACTAAAGCACATCAGAGTCATGGATTGGTCCACATGAAGTAGATAAGACCAATGAATCTGTTTATGGGTGGGGATATTAAGAACATATACTAGTCTTAGTTCATAATACATCTTATGAATTTGATAATCTTTTTAAGAAAACATATGGCACAAATCATTTTTGAATCTTCAAATATGCTATTTCTCTTTGTTAGAAATGAAAATATTATTTTCGGGACCAAACATAGAATGAAGACAAAAGTACTGCTGATTCAAGAACTTGCCTTGCCTTTACTAGCAATTCCCATGATTTAACCACCACTGTGAAGAAACAAACATTTCAATACCCTTCACTTTTTTTTTTCTATTAAATAAGTTTCAACCACATTGTTTGGATCAAATAACTTGGATTTAGCATTGAGCTACCAACATTATTCTCAGAACAACTTGAGTGTATTGTATGTAAGCAAAATATTCAACAGTTTGCTTGCTTGCTTTCCGGATGAGGGTGTCATCATAACATAATAGTTTTTTGGTTTATTATTTTGAGCTATTTGTTGGCAGTACGGTCTCTTATCCTCCAATTAATCTAATCTAGTAGATTTTGGTTTATCATTAATTTTGATTCATCTTAGTATTTAATTTTATGATTTTAACTTAAACTTGTTTTATAATGTTGCATGCAGGTGTTGCTAGATGGCGTTGTTCAACTCTCTACCATTTATTTGGAGAATAACTTTTGGGATCAACCGCAGGTAATTAAATTTTGTAAACAAATTATCTTTTTTGGTCGAGCTAGAGTTTATAAATTTGTAACTTTTACTCTTTATATACTTTGATGACATTTTATAAAAAATAATTTTTTGGATATATTATTAGTTGTTTTGTATTTGGTTGACAACTCTTGTTAATTTAATCGATCTTTTGGATGTTGATTCATGAAATGCGTAAAAAATATTTTGCACCATGTATTATCATGTGTTCGAATGTTCAATTTATGAATCGTTAGATCTATGGTTCAAATTAAAAATTTGTGTGCAAAATTAAAAAATAAATAGGACGTTAGTAAAGTGTTCGAAAACTAACTATATGAATGCTGAAAAAGTGGTACAAATTAGAAAAAAAAATACAAATTACAATTAGAAATGGATTGGAGTTGTTTCAAACTTATAATTAGAAACAATTGAACAATGTTCCAAACAGATGCTTTAGGAACACAATATATGTGTTTCAAAATATTCTTTTGGAACCTCTAATATCCGTTCCTGACAAAATTTTGGAACGTTTTATAACCGTTCCAATAATTGCAACACCACTTTTAGGAACGGTTTTTATATGTTCCTAAAAATATTCGATACATATAAAATATGTTCCTAAATGCCTTTTTGGTGTAGTGAACGGATGTATGCTTTACTATGAAGATCACAAGGATGCAGAAGTGTGAGGATTCTGTGATGCTGATCGCTACAAGCCAACTGCTACAGGCAAGTCTAGAAGACCAACTGCTTTAATGCACTACTTGTCGTTGACGCTGCGGTTGCATAGGTTGTTCATGGTGAAAGAGACTGCCGAAAATATGAGTTGGCACAAGCAACAACAGACCGAAGGAGTGTTGGATCACCTATCTGATGGCGAAGCGTGGAAGCACTTCGATCGAGCACATCCTAATTTTGCTTCTGATGTGCGTAATGTAAGGTTGGGGCTCTTCTTTGATGGTTTCACCCCACTTGGTCTTTCAGGCTCCCAATATTCATGCTGGCCGGTAATCCTCACTCCGTACAACCTACCGCCTTGGATGTGTATGAAGACACCTTACATGTTCTTAACTATTATCATCCCTGGTCCGAACAACCCAAAGAGGAACATCGACGTGTACTTACAGCCGTTGATAGATGAGCTGAAAAAGCTATAGGAAACAGGGACGTACACATATGATGCTTCAAAAAAATAGAATTTTCAGATACGGGCAGCACTAATATGGACAATCAACGACTTTCCGGCTTATGAAATAATATCTGGATGGGGCACTCATGGTCGGCTTTCATGTCCGTATTGTATGGACCGCACTAAGGTTTTTCATTTGAGACACAGAGGAAAGCCATGCTTCTTTGATTGTCACTGGCAGTTCTTGGCGAAAGACCATCCGTACCGTAGGAACAGAACTGCTTTCCGTGTCGGAGCTATGGAGAAGGGCAATCCACCGTCAATGTGGTCCGGAGAGGACACATGGGAGCAAGTAAAAGAAATCCTAAGTTTTATTGAAGATCCTACAACGAGCTGCCATTGCGAGAGATTTGGCAAAGATCATAACTGGACCAAAAGGAGTATATTCTGGGATCTACCATATTGAAGCACAAATTTGATTAGACATAACCTTGACGTCATGCATATCAAGAAGAACGTATTTGATAACATAATTAATACTGTAATGGACGTCAAGAAAAAGACAAAAGACAATCAGAAGACTAGATTGGACTTAGTTGAAATATGCAGACGCCCTATATTGCACATGATAGACAACGAAAAGGAAAAACTTTTGCGGCCTAAGGCAATCTACTCGCTGGACAAGGAGGACAAAGTAAGACTTTATAGATAGATCCAGGACTTGAAATTTCCAGACGGATACGTCTCTAATCTAAGAAGAAGTTTCGACATAAAGGAGTGTAAACTGACCGGAATGAAGAGCCACGATTGTCACGTATTCATGGAGAGGTTAATTCATGTTGCATTTCGGAATTATTACCGCCGGTAGTCTGGGATCCATTAACAGAGCTTAACATATTCTTCAGAGATCTTTATTCTTGCAAGTTGCTCGTCGATCATTTAGAGACGCAAGAGAAGGACAATGTGGTAACACTTTGCAAACTTGAGAGAGTTTTTCCTTCTGCATTCTTCGACTCAATGGAGCATTTGTCGATTCATCTTATCCATAAGGCTCTTGTTGCTGGACCTGTCGGCTATCGTTGGATGTACCCGTTCGAGTGACAGTTGAACCACCTCAAGAGGAAGGTAAAAAATAAGGCACGGGTCGAGGGTTCTATTTGTGAAGCATATATCCTTGAGAAGATTTCAAACTTATGTTCCATGTATTTTTGGCCTCATATTGCTCAAATAGAACAAGAACTCCCAGAAATGACGACGGCTATGAAGTTGGTATTGAGGCAAAGCTGAAAGTATTTACTGCCTATGGAAAACCATCTGGTAAAATGAAAAAAAATATCTAAATGACGACGAGGTTAGCGCTGCAATGTTATATGTATTCCTCAACTGCGACGAGGAAGAAGTGGACAAGCTAGAGGGGTAAGTAAAATTATTTCGCGTGCTTCGTTGCTTCTCAATATAACTAATATACCTATGCTTCGTTGCTTTTCAGCATGTTTAAGGATGAGGTAACGTCCAACAATCCGTACACAACCGAGGAGAAAGTAGAACAGCAAATGAGACTTCATTTTCCTTTTTGGTCGAGAGCATATGTACGAATATCTTCATAATTTAATTTTTCTGTACGTATATCTTGCACAGAATAGTTAAGTTAGCATCGCTTATTTGGTATTTAGGTTGATCGTCCGGAGGCAATCCTTGAGAATGAGTATATTAAAACTCTAGCCAAGGGACCAATTTATCAAGTGAAGACCTGGCCAAGTTACTGCGTAAATGGCTTCAGGTTCAAGTCAACAAATGATCGAATAAGAGACGACTTCTTAGATTTGGATTCTACGAAGAATAGTTGTTTGTGCATAAAATCTTCAAACTACAAAGACGTCGACCCAGGCAATGACTTCTTTGGCGTCTTACGGGAGATTGTAGAACTGACATACAATTATGCTATAGAATCTTGTAAGATCATCTTGTTCAGATGTGACTGGTTCGATCCGATCGAAGGTCGAGGTTGGAGAGTTGACAAACATGGTCTTATTGACAAAATTATCGCCGTTGATATCAAGCTTATGAGCCGTTTATTCTAGCAAGCCAGGCTCCGCTAGTTTACTTTACCAGCTATCCAAAACGAGGAGCCGGGAGATCAGATTGGTGGGCAGTCTGTAAGACTAAAGTTCGGAATACCTTCGATGTCGATGAGATAGCTTATCAGGAAGACGAACTACCTCTTATTACAAATATTTTTGATGTGGACTCAACGAAAGTTTCTCATGACATGTTTCATCAATTGGAAGAGGTAGAAGTATCAGAAAAGGAAGAGAAAGTTGATAGAAGTGAAGAGGAAGAGGAAGAGGACTCAGAACAAGATGAATTTTTAGAAGAGGATTGAATACATTTAATTTTCAGTTGTAATATGGTTTACTTTTGTTATTTTTTAGATGTAGTATGGTTTACTTTTGTTTTTTCAGATGTAGTATGGTTTACTTCTGTATTTTTTCAGATATGGCTCGACGTGGACTTTTGGTTCCGGTGCTGGTGGGAGTCGACGAGGCCGACAGTCTCCATCTACCACTCCTCCTACATACTCATCATTCCCCCGCACTCCAGTATACACTAGCGGTCTAGTCGCTGACAGTGTCTCCATACCCGGTTCTAGCAGTTCCAGGCTAGGGCCTTCTTCTTCTACACAGCCACTACAGTCGAGTATTCCAGAGGCCGACCCTACTACTGAGGAGCAGGCCAAGGCCCACGCCGAGGGCGAGGGCGATGGCGAGGCCTATGCCAAGGGCGAAGGCGAGGCCCACGTCGAGGACAAGGCCGAGGGGTAGGCTACGGGCAGGGGCATGGGTAGGGGCAGGCTGCAGCTCCCATTTGAGACAGATCCTCCGTGTCGCCCGAAGGGGGATCTGAGGTTGGAGATTTGGGCCTGTACTCGGACCATGCGGTAAGTAAAAATATTGTTGCATTTAATTTGTTTAAATTTATTATAAAATTGTTTAATAAATTTTAATTTTTACTTTACAGGTATTATCCCTCCTCCGTACACCGGTCGCTAGGTACATTCCTGCGACAGAACTACGGGGGGCCTGGATCAACTGGAGGGATGTCCTGGCCGAGAAGAAGGCCTTCTGGTTTGAGCACTTCTCGGTACGTAAAAGTTTATTTCCTTTTAACATTTAGTATGTTATGTTATAACTTACGTACTTCTATTATTTTTTTAGCGGACTTACTTCTTCCCTCCCCACCGTGCCGTTGCTGTCGAGTCTATTTTTTCCAGCGTCGCCAGCAAGCTCATTAGGGACGCGATCCTCGACCAAAAGGATCGCGAGCGCCGGGGAGAGCCTATTCAGGGTTGGATCTCTGCCGCCGACTGGGCGGTAATGAAGAGGAGATTCGACGAGGGAACCTACAAGGAGAAGTTTGCGAAGTCTAAATGAGCACGACAGGCGGGGTCACACTGGTGTGGTGGGTCATGGTCCATCATAGATTTCTTCACTCATATAGTACATATCTCGTCGTATACCCATAATTAATACTTTATAGTAATATATTTCTTTCAACTTAACTGACAAATCATATAATAATTTCGTAACAGATTGAATCGAGAGAAGACCGAATATGGTGACCTTGTTCCTCGCCACACACACGAAGGGGGAGCGGTTCGGTGACGACAAGGCCCAGGACACCTACGTAAGTTTTACTTAATGCTAGTTCATTAATATTAATTTTTAGTTACGTAGAGAATTCATATAGATGTTATTTCTAGGTCGAGTTTTTGAAGTTTTACTTAATGCTAGTTCATTAATATTAATTTTCAGTTACGTAGAGAATTCATATAGATGTTATTTCTAGGCCAAGTTTTTGAAGCTTAGGGAGGCTGGGTCGACACGGTCAGGGGGAGCTGATGCTAGCACTTTCCAGCAGGCCCCGGCCGCCGCAGCTCAGTCAGATGACGAGCTGTATATGAGGGCCGTTGGTAGCATGCATAGGGGTACGTACTATGGTACGGGCTTCTATGGTGCCTTCATTACGTCACAGGCCTCTACGATCGCCACTAGTGTGTCTGGCCCCACACAGACTGAGGAGTCGCTCCTCCACCAGCAGAGTGTCGATGCGCATATCACATCTCTGAATGACGAAATACTGCAGAGGATGGTGGTGCCGCATACAGATGATTCTGCGCTCATCTCACGCTTTGAGAGGCTTGAGGAGACTGCTGAGGCGCTGCGACAGATGACCCGTGCTATGCAGGAGGCTACGCAGCGGTTGGTCGAGCAGATGCAGCAGTTCCAGGAGATGGCTACGGAGCGACCGTCTGCTGGTACGTCGGAAGCATCGTCTACATCCGGCGGTGCACGGGAGGACATGCTCGTCCACCTGTTGTCACCGGAGGAGTATCAGACGATCCTGGAGTTGCGACAACAGTCATCTGGTGGCGCTCCAGCTCCAGCTCCGGGTCCATATGATCAGTTGTTTTGTTTTTGCATTTTTGGACTTTGAACTATATTTTTTATTTTGTATGTATTTTGGGATATTGACTTTGTTCGTTGAGGCGATTGACTTTGTACGTATTTGAGGATATTGACTTTGTTCGTTGAGGATATTATTGACTTTGTTCGTTGAGGATATTTTTTTTTATATTTTTTGTATATTCTGAAATGTATTATACGTTTCGGTGTTGAGTGTTCCACCGAGGGGGTCGACGAACCCAGGGATTGGATTTTGTATTTTGTATTTTGGCTCAAGCTCCAGCTCCATTTGCATTCTGGATTCTTTTTTTTATATTTTTTAACTTAGCGACGTTTTTAGCGACGTTAATAAGCATCGCTAAATTTTAGCGACGTTAATGAATGTCGCTAAAAACGTCGCTATATTGGTGATGTGGCAACACGTGGCACCGAATCTGATGTCAGCACATCATCGCCAAAATGTTGCTAAAGTGTCGCTAAACGGCGACCACACAATAATGTCGTAAATTGTGTCGCTAATTAGCGACCACGTGAGAACGTCGCCAATAACGTCGCAAATTAGCGACGTTAACAACGTTGCTAATTAACGTCGCCATAGCGACGTTTTTTTCGATTAGCGTCACGCTTTTTTCGTCGTTTAAATAACGTCGCTAAAAAAATTTAGCGACATTTTAACTGGGTTTAGCGACGTTTGTGAACATCGCTAATTCGACAGATTCTGGTAGTGCGTAGTACGTACCTCTCCGAAGACCACCAACGGTGATCTTCCAGAGCTCGTCCAATGACCTAGCCGGAGGCGGCTGCAAAAAAGTATAGCCCCTCCCTCTGCAGGTGCACTAGCACTCTCACACTCTAGCCTAAGATACTCATCCTAGAAAAGTATACGTCTCGATAAACATAATATTTACTACCAATGTCTAAGTTTAATATCTAAGGTACTTACTAATAACTATATGGATATATATTTGCATATTTCCTAAGTTATATTAAAGTTAGTAAAATGTAAATTAATACTTACATAGCTCTGCATGGCTATAATCGATGAGCTTTCCGTCCTTCCGATGGGTAGCCAGGAAGACGGTTAACATGTTGGCGTCCTCACCCTTCATTATATGTTATAATTATTTGTTTGTTATTAAAATTAAACATTTTATTCTTACTTTCATTAAAATAATATATTTTAGTAAAATACATACCAGGCGACAAAAATAATCTGTCATGGAAATCGAGCCACCACACTACTTTCCTGCCCTCGTCCTAGCCGCCTTCGCCTTCTCTGGCTGTTCCTCGTACCTAGGATGGTCGAATCTAGCCCTCATCGTAGTCCACTGCTCAGACGTGATCCAACCTTGGATCGGTCTTCTAAAGCGTTCTCAAGCCTTTTGGTCGTTGATCGCATCACGGATCAACTTGGCGACAATGGCAGAAAATTGCTTCTCGATCATCTCATCCCGATGTGGTGGATAAAAATATATTTTCTACAAGAATTAAAATAGTTAGATATATAATTTGCATAAAAGATTAATTATACTAAAAGCAATATACTTTAGTTACTTTGAAGTGGGCAAACCAGAATACCCTCCTCTAGTCCGAGGCATCAGAGTAGTTGATCCAAGGGCCACCGTAGTTAGAGCTCAGAAATAGTCCAGTGCCCTCTAAACCGACGGGGGACGATATCTATACAACGATAATTATATTCATGAATATATAGATATATGTATAAATTAATGTTAACTAATTAACTTACTTTATAGGCCCGTTGGACCAAATCTCCATCCTCGTCTCATCCGGAGGGGCGCACGGGGATCGCTCTGATACTGAGACGGAGTAGATTTGACCTCCGCTATCTAATCCTCCGTCTCAATAGGGCCGTTCGCAGGAGGAATGATGGACGGGGTAGTCTCAGGCCTAGAACTGCCCGTCCCATGAGTACTGCCATGTACCATCGACGCAGTCAGAGATGTGACCGATCGGTACATTGGAGTACTATGAGAGGAGAGTCCGAAACCATCATCCGATAAAGGAGCACTCCATCCACCAGTGGAACCTCTACCGGCGCGGGATGCTCCTTTACCGGGACGGGATGCTCCGAGTACGATCATCTTCTAAATCAAATCCGTATGCATTTAACATATCATAGTTTATAAAAAATATATCTGAAGTAACCCTCCATTGAATTTCTAGATAATAACCAAGTCTAGATAATAACATCCAGAAATATCAAATTCTATATAATAATTAAGTCTAGATAATAACAATAAAGTAATCCAGAAATATCCAAGTCTAGATAACAACCAAGTCTAGAAAATAACAAGAAACATCCAGAGTTGTACAAAAACATCCAAGTCTACTCCAGAAATAAGTCTACCGGAGACAAATTCAGTCAAAAGTCATATCATATATATAACTCTACGCTCTACGCTGACATATATACTATTCCTTCAGGCACCACGCATAAGAAGGGTCCAGGTGATCAATATTAGCTATAGGAGCTGGGTGATTGAAACTCCCGGTGTCACTGCCATCTGGTGCCACTTCCTCCTTCATAGCGATCTCCGCTTTAGGAATCACTTTCTCCTGAATAGTAGGAGGTAGCACTTCTTCTTTAACCTTAATCTCTGCTTTAGGTATCACCTCTTCAGCAGCAGAAGGTAGCACTTCCTCCTCAGCAACAAGAGGTACCACTTCCTCCTCAGCAGCCATTTATGCCTCTTTCAAGCGACATACTTAGGTCATGGGTGCCATCTGGCAAGATTCATGGAAACATAGAGATTAGTTAGGAGTTAAACAAAATGATAGTGCATTTCACAAGTCTAAATAGTTGTTATATGGAGATTAATTAGTGGTTAAACATATTTACATTTTATTTTCTTTTCAATCATCTTCTGAAAATTTATCTTCTTCATTTTTCTCGTCCTCATCTTCCTCGTCCTCCTCATCTTCGCTTTCATCTACTTTATTTTTCTCTTCGTATACTTCTACCTCTTCTACACGATTAGACGTGTAATGAGAAACTTTCGTTGTGTCCACATCATCTGTATTTGTTACGAGAGGTAGCTCGTCCTCCTAACAAGCTATTTTGTCAACATCGTAGGTATTTCTAGCTTTAGTCTTGTATATTGTCCACCAGTCCAACCTCGTTGTTCTCCATCTACGATAAGTAGTGAAGTAAACAAGCTGAGCCTGACTTGCTAGGACAAATGGTTTGTATCCACAAGACGCCGGTAGTTAATATCCACAAAACCATGCTTATCAATTTTCTAACCTTGATCTTGGATCGGATAGAACCAATCACAGTACTTGAATAACACAGTCTTAGTTGGCTCTATGCCATAGTTATATGTCAACTCCACAATCTCCTGTAAGATGCCACAAAAATTATTGTCTGGATCGACATCTTTGTAGTTTGTAGATTTGATACACAAACAACTATTTTTTGTCGAATCAAGATCCGAAAAGGTCTCTCTGATCGGAGCATTTGTTGACTTAAACCTAAACCCATTCACACATTAACTTGGCCAGATTTTGACGAAATAAATTGGCCCCTTGGCTAGAGTTCTAATATATCCATTCTCTAGTGTTGCGTCTGGATGATCGACCTAAATACCACAAGATAAGAAATTAAATTCAACGTTCTGTTAATTACTGTGTAAAGTACATATACAAAAAGTAATTACCGAGCTCCTTACAGATGCACTCAACCATGAAGGAAAATAACGTCGCATTTCCTGTTATAGTTCTTCATCTATTATGTATTGTCTACTCGACCTAACCTCATCATTAAATGTGCTGAAAACAATAACACATCGGCCAATTAGTGTAATAATAATATTGGATACTATTACATAGATGATGTAAACGTGGACGTATTAGTTACTTACCCCTCGAGCTTCTCCACTTTATCCTCATCGTAGTTGAGTAATATATACAACTGTGTAGCCCTTAGTTCCTCGTCATTCAATTATATCTTTTTCACTTTCTCCGAAGACTTTTTGAAAGCATTAAAGACTTTTAGTATTGTATCATTAGATTCAAGATAACCATTGTTGTTTCTCGGAGCTCTTTTTCTATTAGTACCAACATGTGGATTGAAATACATCGAGCGAAAGTTTGTAATCTCCTCGAGAACATAGGCTTCACAAATAGAACCCTCGATCCGAGCCTTATTTTTTTTACCTTTCTCTTTAGGTTGTTCAAATGTCGCTCAAACGGGTGCATCCACCGACAACCGATGGGCCCACCAATATGTGTCTCATAGGAAAGATGAATTGGAAAATGCTCCATGGATTCGAAGAACCCGGGAGGGAACATCCTCTCAAGTTTGCACAGTGTTACTGTAATGTCCTTCTCTTGCTTTTCTATACGTTTGACAATCAACTTAGTAGGACAAAGATCTTTAAGGAATATGCTCAGCACTATCAACGGATCCTAAATGACCGATGATAATAATTTCCAAAATGCAATCGGAATTAACCTCTCCATAATTACATGACAGTCATGGCTCTTCATACTTGTTAGTTTGTTCTCCTTCGAGTCGACGCATCATCTCAAATTTGACACATACCCGTCATAAAATTTTAGGCCCTTAATCCACCTACAAAGTCTCCATTTATCTTTCATGTCCAGTGAGAAAATTGCCTTAGGCTGCTTATACTTTCCATTGCCTTCCCTTATCAAGTACAATGCAGGACGTCTGCTTATATCTTCTAAGTCCAACCTAGTCTTGGGATTGCCTTTCGTCTTTCCCTTTATGTCCATCACAGTATTAATTATGTTGTCAAACACATTCTTCTCGATATGCATGACATCAAGGTTATGTCTGATCAAATTGGCTCTCCAATATGGCAGGCCCCAGAATATATTCATTTTCGTCTAATTATGAATGTTTATCACACTTGTACCCTTTGTAGGCTCTTCGATAGCACTTGGAAAATCTTTGACCTCATTCCATATCGTATCTTTGGTCCACCTTGGTGGTGGATTGGCCTTCTCCACAACGTCGGCACGAAAAGTATTCATGTTCCTCTGGATGTATGATCCTTGGCAGGAACTGTAGATGACAATCGAAGAAGCACAATTTTTTTCATGTTTCAGACGAAAAGTCTTCGTGTGGTCCATGCAGTACGGATATGAGAGACGACCATGAGTGCTCCATCCCGATAACGTTCCATAGGTCGAAAAGTCGTTAATGGTCCACATAAGTGCAGCTCTCATCTGAAAGTTCCGCTTTCTGGAAATATCATACGTGTTGGCGCCTACTTCCAACAGCTCATTTAACTCATCTACCAACGGCTGTAAGTACACATCGATGTTCCTCTTCAAATTATTCGGACTCGGAATGATAACGGTTAGGAACATGTAAGGAGTCTTTATACACATCCACGGCAGTAGGTCATATGGAGTGACAATTATTGGCCAACCCGAATATTGGGAACTTAAAATTTTGAACGGGTAAAACCGTCGGAGGAGAGCCCCAATCTTATATTACGCGGATCAGAAGAAAAATCTGGATACTCTCGATCAAACTGCTTCTATGCTTCTCCATTGGATGGATGATCCAATACTCCATCGATCTGTTCCCTCCTGTGTCAACTCATTTTTTGGCAATCTCCTTCTGTAAATACCATTTTTCTAAAATGAGAGTATTTTTTACTTTTCGTGAAATTAATTATTTTAAGTTATTATTTAATTAATAAATTGTGTTAGTGATATAATTTGGAAAAACTGTAGAACCATATTGATTAAATAATTAGTCATGACCAAGGAAGACTTGATTAGTGAGATTAGACAACTTTAGATTCAATTCTAATTAATTAGACAAGATTCCAGTCTAAGTAGGAACCACTTAGAATTTAATAACTAAGACACTAAGTTAAAATGGACCCTTCCCTTAGAATTTGTCATGACAACTTAGAAGGACTCCTTGGACATTTCTCCATGGACCGAAAACCCTAGAATGCACACCATGGCCGACCCACATAGCCTCCCCCTTCCTATTAATATCATCACTTCATCTTCTTCCTCCTCCCATTTCATTTCAAGCCCCATTTTTAGGAGTTTCCCCCAAATTGCTTCTACATCCATTTCTTCTCCAACTTCTCTCAAACTAATTATACTCTCTTCCCCTTGAAGAGAGCAAGCCTCTATTAGCTAGTTGGAAGCTTATTGGAGCAATTTGGCTATTGAAAGTTGAAGGAGATCTAGATCTTGGATTTGTTCCTTGAGATTCTATTTCTAAAGTGGTAAGAGCCCTCTAAATCCTCTAAATTTCTTTCATTAGTATAGATGCATTCATTTAGGGTCCTTATTGCATTAGGAATGATTTTGGACCATTTTATATCCATTTGTAGTGTGTATCACGAGAGTATCGGATACGTACATCAAGTGTTTGGTGAAATGACTCTTAGGATATATATATACGTAAATTTCAGTTTTAATTAGGTTTCTACAATGGTTATATGTTGTGTTAGCATTGTAGGATGTTAACTGTGATTTGCATATTGTTTTGGTCGACCAATTTGGACATGAGGACTTGGGTTCATGGTGTGTTCACTGTTTTGTACTGCCCTGTCCTATCTTTGCTCACTGTCCTGTTGAATGGACTTAGGGATATGGTACCATATGGGTAGGCTATTATTAAGTTCACTCGAATTGTCTAGATACAAATGATCAGTTGAAGCCCTTTGGTTTAGACCATGTATGCATATCCTACATTCTTCATTCACTGCATATGTTTAGTGTCCTTCATCCTCAAACAAGTCATGCCCTGTATTTCACTTTTGATACTGCTTTATCATTTAGCTTCTGCATTCCCAATTGTATTGCCATCTCGTGATTCAGACTTGTCCCTTGTTCTGTACAGTCGAGATATCCACCTATACTTTGGTTCATGATGTCATTCACTACACTTGAATAGTATTAGTGTTTTGACCCTTTTCTTATATATATACAGCTTCCATTTCTTGTTTAATGATACACTAATGTATTATTCACCCTTCTTTAGTTCTGCCCAGATAAGGCCTTGCCATTGAGGCCACTGCCCTGTCTATTTTGGCATTCGATTTCAGTCTTCCGATAGGCCAATTCATTACACATTAAAATCCTTACCATATAATTGTCCTGCCTCCATTCACTCCATTCATTACACACTAGCTCTAATACATCCATCATGTCATGCCCAACTATAGGTTAGAATTTTCCTGCATACACTTAGTGCAGTCACCCAGGTTATACGAAGTTTATTCGTTGTCACGACCTGCACCCGCTTTTTGGGATGTGAGAGCGTGAGCAAGCCAGCTACGTATCAAGCGGACTCCAGTTGGACTCGAGTACGTATAAGCTGTCAAGATCATGGTATCATGGCTAATATGGTAATCTACAGTGTATCTCAATCCACAAGAATATATAAGACAAGAATGAACAAGTATGGGTCGTGGCCTGCAGCCCACTAGCATATATATCCACTCCAAGAATAATATAAGTCTATAAAGCTAAGCTAATAAGCAGGATATATCATAAAAGTACGAAAAAGTTAGTAAATCAATAATACTAACAAAATACCTGAATCATGCAGATGAAGTCAACTACCACATACTCAGCTAACTAACTCCGTGCAATCAGCTACCTGAAGAGATCATCAGGTCCTCAGAGGACTAGCAAGATACATAAAACATGCCTACTAATATGACAGTAAATAACATGTATGGAGGATAAGTACACTGCAAGAAGAACATCTAAGGATGACGAGTCGTATGGAAATGTAATACTAGACTTGGCTAACTATCAATCAGAACTCCTATAGCTTGTACTATAATGCAAGATACTCCCAATCTATAGTATTTCAGTTTACGTACAAAGCAGGATACTCTCAGTCGAGATTAGCCAATTCTAGTATCGATCTTCTCCCCTAAAGGATACAAGGTCAAGTAGACTCCTATAAATCATAGTACAATATAAGATACTCCTAATTTATAGTGCCACAAGTCAAGTCAACCAATCAATCAATATACGTTATAGGTCGTAGTACAATGCAAGATACTCCAGTCAAGAATGGTCAATTCAAGAACAAGATATAGAAACTGACAACTCAATCATGAGACAAGGTAACACGAAAATACCAATAATCAAGCAATGTCGAATATCCTATACGTGCACGTAATCTAGAATAAGAAAAACAATCAAGGACAAACCAATCATAATATGGAAATCATGTAACAATATGAAAAAGGAATACAGTAGAGAAAGAGAAAAGTAATATAAATACTGTATATGTTTGGCAAGGTATACTTGCCTGGTGGTAGCACGAAGAACCAATGATATACAGTTAACTGGTAAGCCATAAAGTCCAAATCTCACAATTGTCTCCGAAAGCTAAAACAGATATTGCTAACATTCTCAGAATAGTCAAATTAGTTGAGATTGTCTGTCCTTAAGTCCAATTCTGGACACAGGGATAAAACGGTAATTTTGGACCAAAACGATACCCGCCGTTGGATCCGCTTCGTACCGAAAATTGTGCCAGAGTCAATGGTCTCTAAAGTCATCAAACTACATATCTACGGATTCTTTTTGATGATACGAACCCAACCGTATGTCCAAAGTTGGATTCCAGCGGGCCGGGCACAAAAATGTCCGTTGAGGCGGATCGTGGGGCCCGCAAAACGACGATCCGATCAACTGTCTCAGAATCGGACCAAACCAGACATATAGGACCAGAAAAATGATACGATCCTATTGGCATAAGTTTCATCTCGATCTGATGAACGTACACAAAGTAATTAAAATTTTTACAAAGAGGCCGATACGGTGAATTTCGACGGATACGCTTCAAATTCGTCGCGCACACGCAACGAATTTGAATTTCGTCAAATCCCACACGTCCACATAGCCGATACGCACCTTTCGATACTTTTGCCTCGCGACACGTCGCTCAAATTGGCGGGACGCACGTCGTATCGAAGGTTTTCTAAGTTTTGAAAACAGTTTTAACATAGTTTTTCCTGATTTTTGGGAACCGATTTCTCCATGCGTAGTTGATGAATTCGACTTCTGTAAAGTGGATTGCAGAGCCCTATAGGTTATCTAGGACTATTGTACATTAGTTTTTAAGATATCCTACTATTATGTTCAGAAAGTATCTGCTAAGTTGGGTGTTTGAACTAGTATCATGTTCTATTTTTTGTCGAATTTTTCCTACTTTGACGTCGTATTTTAACTCGATTTCTATTTGATTTAAATAGAATCTGTCCTACCGTGTTGAAGGGCTATAGGTTAGGTTTATACCTGAAGAACTAGATCAGAAAATTATCAAGCGAGCGTTGAGCAATATCCTGGAGAAATTAGGTTCGTAGAAGGCTGTTGCTGCCTCCTGACTTCGTACGCGGCCGGCCTTCTGGCGGTGGATGATAGTGCTGGCGGCACGAGTTAATCGTGGCGGCCGCCTAGATGGCTGGAATCATCATGGGGGTGGAAGTTTAGGGTTTCAATGAGAGGAGCCTCTCTCTCGATCTCTTATAATCAGCAGTCGGGTTCTCGATAGTTAGGGGGCTAGGTTTGCTCGGGCTGACTTGGGGTCTGCTATGTGGGAAGTTGGTTGGTGTGGGGGCTGGGTAGGGATCGAGCTGGGCTGGATAGATTCCCTTTCCTTTTGTTTTTTTCCTTTCTTTTATTTATTATATCTATATACACACAGATATATATATATATATATATATATATATATATATATATATATATATTTTTTTTTATATATATATATATATATATATATATATATATATATATATATATATATATATATTTTACAGATATATATATATATATATATTTTTTTTTACAGATATATATATATATATATATATATTAATAAAAATATATATATATATATATTTATAAAATATATATATATATAAAATATATATATATATATATATATATATATATATATATATATATATTTTTATATATATATATATATATATATATATATATATATATATATATATATATATATATATATATGCTGATATATAATCTCCACAAAACCTAAATAAAATCTCAATAACATTTATTCCTAGTGTATGGCCTACCCATATAAATATGAACACATATATTATAACATTTATTTGACAAAAATAATATAACCAAAAATAATAAAGTAATATTATATAATAATAACCACAACAACATTAATAATAATATTATTGTAATAATAATTACTTACAATATATATGTAATAGAGCTTTTAAGGTAAAATACGTACACACAAAATATATCGACACGAACATCTTTGGCCACCCTACATGTCTAACGGGCTTGGGCTTGGTTTGGGTCCAGTCTAGACTAGTTTGGTATAACCAAATTTCCTTAAAGTCAAAATATTATTAAATAACTAATTAAATTATTTATAGGGATTAACTCGCAACTTGGCCTAGTTTTCTTAGTTAGAACACACCTATTGCTCGACATTCCCCTACCATAGTTAAACACTAGTCAAAGCACACCACTGTACTATCCGTGCCATGATTCCTAGTCGTCTTGTACTTTAAAACTCCACCATGGCTAAAGTCATCTACCGTAATAATTAACTAATTAATTATTTATAAAAACAAATATAAAAGTCACCATTTAAATCAAATAAATAATAATAAAAAAATATTTCAAAATTTTTTGAGAAAGGGAGCTACATTCGCTGCACTTGAGTGGCATTATATTTCATGTCTTGCATCATGGCTCATTTACTCATTTTTCCATCAATTAATTTCCCTGCAATGATGATGTATACATAGTTAGTACAACACTAAACCACCTGTCCTGCAAGCAGGTTGGCCTTGGAGTATTAGATACTATGAAGGCTGACTTGCATATCTCCCTTTTGCTGCCTGCAATTTTTTAGATCACTACTCACCTTAGAGCATATGTCCTACATTATTTGATCAACCATGTTCAGTTCAATCCCGCTATATCTTCAAGTGTAACCCCTTAGTTTAGACACTAGTCTATCTTATTATCTCTGTTCAGTTCAGTCCCCAGAGGTTGGTTCAGACACCATTCATAGGAAGTTACCTCATGCTCAGATATGAGTAGTGTCATGTCCTCATCTATAGAGTATCAATACTCGAAGACCCATATCCTTCATTAAGTGTACACTCGTATCTCCTTGATACATTACAATCCATATTGCAGGGATGATCCTTCTCCTTGAATTCATCTATCCATCTCTTTGTGAATAGACCCAACATCATTTGGTTCAGTCTGATACATACATTTATCTGAACTTGTATGAATATCATTGCATTCAAACCTCATGTAATCCCCTTTCCATTTGATCTATCCAGTATAGGGGTTTTGTTATATCCATCTTAACATCTGCCAGGTAGTGTTCAGCTATGTGGTATATACGGTTTTTCCCTTGGTATGTTCTGATACTTACTAGTGTCAGTTCGGCCTTCCCTTTTCTGTCCAGGTAAGGCTCAGATGCTGAGCTTAGCTAGACATTCTCAGGTCCATCCTTTTGAATATATGGTATATTGATGCCATGCATATATGAGTCTAGTAATGTAACTGTCATGCACATTCAAGACCTATCCATTTGCTAAGTAGATTCCTTTTGCATTCCTGCTATGTATCAGTCCAAGTATGGACTGTATTTAGCTTTGGTTTAATGCTTCACCTACTACTCTCCAACTGTTCAAGTACCCTTGTTTCCAGGATATGTGTTATATATATATATATATATATATATATATATATATATATATATATATATATATTATATATATATATCCTACTACTCTCCAACTGTTCAAGTACCCTTGTTTCCAGGATATGTGTTATATATATATATATATATATATATATATATATATATATATATATATATATATATATATTCCCCTTGTGTGTGTGTGTTAGCCTTGTTAGGATCTTGAGTAGAGTACACTATAGGATTTGTACTCTATAGTTTAGTATAGGGATGTATCTATATACATATATATGTATTAGAATCTTGGGTGGTTATGGTTGATACCACTTAAGCCTAGAATTAAATGGCCCAAGTTAGCAAAACCCTAGATTAGGCAATTGACCATATTGACCAATTAACTATAGTTGACCTAGAGTTGACCAATAGTTAACTTTTGACGTAGAAAGGCCTAACAACATGTAGATATCATTATTTTAATCATTTGTTTAATCTACAACACTATGTAATCCACATTTATCATAATAGAATTTTGTGACTCCAGTTTCGACACCGATACATATCAGTTGCTCAAGATATCAGACGAGTACATTGTCTGTTAGTTTTCATTCATGATAGTATCTATATTGCCTGTTGTAGACTACTTTACTTAATGCTGACACATTGTTAACACGGACCAGTACTATATCGATCTTGTCATGAGATATTATCCCGGGTGCATGGAATATTTCATGTTCACGTACTTTACCATGTACATCGAGTACTCCTTGTATTCATATTACTCATATACTCTCATGTACACTCATGTGCTTTCATATACACTCATGTTCTCTTATGTACTCTCATGTGCTCACATGTGCTTCATGTGAAACTAACAATCATATACGTAATGTAATGGGATCGGATCCTTGCGTATTGATTGGGGTAGGGGAGTAGAAGTGGTTATGTGATTAAACTGTCACGACTCGCACCCGCTTTTCGGATATGAGAAGTGTCCAAGCAGCATACGCCGTAGAGTCGGCGGTAAAACACTGTCACGACCATGATGCTCAAAATCACATAAATAAATTTATTGCTCATTCATATTTCTAAAATTTATTACAATGTTTACAACATTTATATTTAAAGAAAATACAAGGTTCTTACAATTAATGAAAATGATACCACTTCTATCTAATTCCTAGGTTTTGGTCTGCAAATACACCCGTATCTCCCAATGCTAAGTGAAGTCACAGCTAACCTGAAAAATATTGGTTTCCAGTCAGGAATGGAACGAGTACATTCTCACAACAGATTCAATAAATGATAAAATTCGTAAATCTATAAATAGTAATGAAACACACGACGAAAAGATAAGCATAAAATCATGGAAAAAACTGAGCATGGTAAAAATGACAAGTGAGTACTAAAATAGAGTAGACATGTAGCTAAGAATGTATACTGTAGAACCAGAAACTATATATATCTAATGAGTTGAAATACTACTTCGACATGTAAACGGCTAAGGGTAAATCTGGCATCCCGCACATGAACTGTGCGACTGCTATTAGGCAAGAATAAGATCCGGTACCCCGTACGTGAAGTGTGCGACTACTATTAGGCAAGAATAATTTTGGGTTTGTTTACATGTCTAGAGTATTTTTCTGCCCGACTAGTACTCATGGTTCCAAACAGGTCACAAACACGGTAATAGATTGGTCACGAACAACATGTAAAGAAGCCATAACTACTATCTCGTGTAACATCGTGTCAAGAACCAATAAAATATCAATGTAAAATAATATACGTACATGATTTATAGAGATAATCAAATATGAGAACTATCAGATATGTACTCGCCTGAGGTCCTGTGCTGGTGTAACCGATAATACTATAGCACTCAGTGAGCCACAACAGTCAACACATACAAAAGTCTCCGGATGCTGAAATAAACATTAACAACATTTTTGAATAGTCAAATTAGCTAGAATTGCCTGTCCTTAAGTCCAATTCTGGACACAGGGGCAAAACGGTAATTTCGGATCAAAACAGTATCCGCCGTTGGACCCGCTTTGTACCAAAAAATATGCCAAAGTCTATGGTCTCTAAAGTCATCAAACTATATGTCTACAGGTCTGGTTTTTCGATTTGAACCCAACCGTATGTCTAAATTTGGATTTCGGCGGGCCGTGCACAAGAACGCCCGTTGTACCGGATCGTCGGGCCCACGAAACGACGATCCGATCAACTATCTCAGAATCGGGCCACACTTGGCATACAGGACCAAAAAAATGATACGATCCTGTTGGCGCAAGTTTCGTCTCGATCTAACGAACGTGCACAAATTAATTAGAAAATTTACACAGTGGCTGATACGGTAAATTTCGACGGATACGCATCAAATTGGTCGCGCACACGCGACCAATTTGAATTTCGTCAAAGTCCACACGTCTGCGAAGTCGATATGCACCTTTTGATGCTTTCAGTTCACGATCACGTTGTCCGGATTGGCGGGACGCACATCGTATCGGGAAATTTTATAATTTTAAAAACATATTTTTCTTAGTTTTGGGAATCTGATTTCTCAACACATATTTGATGAAAAAAAAACTACAAAAAGGGTTTCAATGCTGTTTAGGTTGACTAAAATACTTTTCAGATAGATTTTATAGACTGTCTGCGGTTTGCCATTAATTGGCCTTCCAACTTGGGTATTGGGACAGTTTCATACCCTATTTTCGAACAGATATTAGTCGATCTTTGGGTCGAATTAACCCTACTTATAACTACGTTTTTCCTAAATCTAATTACAAGGATGCGAAGTCGTATGGTTTGGGTACGTACCAGAGGAATCGGTTCGAAAAAAGGATGATTGTGGAGGATGCACTCGCACAGCGAAGTTAGGCTCGCGTTGTGTTGCTGTTGTGTTCCTCCCTGTTCTGCCCCATGCGCGCGAAGTTCAGCCGCCGACCGGCGACGCGTGCGGGGGATCATAGTCGCGGGTGGCTGCCCAGGGTGGCTGGGGTCGACGCTGGTGTGGGTAGGGCTAGGGTTTTGTTCTTCGCTCTCTAACTCGCTCGATATCTATATACAAGCAGAGGGGGTCGGGGAGCTTGGCTCGGCTGGGTTGGGTTGGGGTTGCTCGTTGGGCTTGGGATTGCTTGGGCTGGGTTAGCTGCAGCCCGGGGTGGGCTTAGGATCGGGTTGGGTTTCATTTGCTTCTGCTTTTCCTTTGTATTTTATTATGTATTGTATATATATACACACCTATTTATATATATATATATATATATATATATATATATATATATATAATCTCCTCAAAACCTAAATAAATTCCAATAACTTTTATTCCTAGTGTAGGGCCTACCTATATAAATATGAACACATATATTATAACATTTATTTGACAAAAATAATTTAACCAATAATAATAAAATAATATTATATAATAATAACCTCAATAACATTGGTAATAAAATAATAACAATAATAATAATAACGATAATAATACAAACTACAATAAACCAATAATAGAAGTGGTGATGGGTGAAACTGTATATTCTCACATAAATTAGTCCACGGAAAAAATCTTGTATACATTCCAAAGTGCTATTCAAAATTAATATTAATATTATTTATATATACAATTATTTTTAGAAAACTATTTATCTAGACAGTTTAAGGTAAGATACGAAGTATACTCTAAATATATATATCAACGTGGACGTCTTTGGATACACTGGATGCCTACATGGGCTTGGACTCAGTTCGGGTCCAGTCCGGCTAGTTTGGTACAACCGGGTCTTCTGCAAGTCAATAAATCTTAATAATAAATAATTAAATAATTTATATGAGTCAAGTTGCAACTTGGCCTGTTTTTTTTGTTAGGACATGACTATGGTTCGGCCTTCCCTAGCATGAGTAACACACTAGTCAAGGCACGCCACTGCATTATCCGTACCATAATTTCTAATCACCTTGTACTCCAATCCCTAACCATGACTAAAGTCATCTACCGTAATAATTAACTAATTAATTATTTATAAAATTCTAAAAATCATCATTTAAATCAAATAAATAAATAAAAGATATTTCAAAAAATTTTAGGAAAGGGAGCTACAAATCTACCCACCTTAAAAATAATTTCGTCCTCGAAATTCTAATTCGTAACTATTCCTTAAAATTCAAAAAAAGTAAGTCTACTCTTAGCTTAATCTCCTTAAATTTTAATTCCTCAAAATAGTTTATATTCTCCAACTAGCCATTTTGTAACTACATAACCTCGAGGACTTCTACCCACCTTTTGTCACACTACTCCTCGAAACTGAAATCTTATAATCTTCTAACTAGTTGTTAACAATCCTACCAACAGATATCTACTGTATTTGGCATCTATAATCCTCTCCTATCTATCAAGCAACCCAAAATTTAACGAACAACAAATTTACACAAGTAGATAAGAAATATTGAGAACTTCTAATAAGCATGACCATTCGTCGCTCTGAAATAGGAAGGACAGGAAGATAAGAAAGAATAATTGAGAGCAAATATGAAGTTTCAAGAGCGGTAGAGAGTATCCAATGATGTAGATAGAAAGAAAGTTTATGAGCCATTGACTTATTTGCTAGATTGGGCTACACTAATCTAGTCACTTGCTAAATCGAAGAACCCTTCATTTCTTAGAGGGGCTTGCAATCCGTGAAATACAGAAGTCTCATTCTCAAAATTAATCTAAATAAGGTTCCATAATAGAACAGAATTTGAGAAATCAAGATTGTGATCTTTTCCGTGGTTATTTAAACACACGAGCAAGGGATATAAATGCAATACAAGATCGTATCGCGATTTCCAGGTAGATGGAATAAGGGTTACGAATGATATCACATTCTAAGAGGTGGAGACTGCATAATAGGTATGGGAACCTATTTCAAATAGTTCGGTTTTATAGTCCAAATATTGTGGTATGCGTGGATGGGTTTTACTGGGTCTTAATGGGTTCCCTAATTGGACATCACTCATTGGTTGGATGAACCTTGGATTTCAACCAATATTGACTGGACACGATCCCAAGATAAAACCATATCTACTAGGTTAGGATAACCTAGAATAGGTTTCCACCCAAGTGGTTGAGCTAGTTGCCAGTCAGGTTGGTTAGCTAGGTCCCTAAAGCCCAAAATGCGCCTTTAGTGACTTTTGTGTTTAAGTAGTACGTGAGACCTCAATTGGGTGGCACACTAGTAGCATGTGCGTAGTGGGCTTCGAGTAGACCACAACCATATATTGGGTTGAAGGAATTGATTCGAGGTTGAGGCTCTAATGGAAGTTGGGAAGTATACCGGTATTATGGTAAGGCTTGTAGCTAGTCATTTTTACGTGAAAGTCGTACCACTAAAATAGAGTACAAGGGGACATGTTTGAGTGGGACATGATATACCTAGATGAAGGTGGACTCATCTAGATCTTGCATATGAAATTTGTTGGGAGGTAACAACTAGTATTACACTCCGAATATTAATGTCACGGTCAAGGACACCAAGGATCTAAATAAAGTAGGTGTTTATAAGGCATAAATTTTTTATCCTGGTGGGAACCAACTTATCTGTTTATCGGTAATACTAGTGAATCCTAAAATTTAAAGGCTGACATCCTATATACTTCAGGAATTTATTTCTCAAATTTAAACCAAGACAAAGTTTACTATGAATGGAGTTAGAGCAATTCAAGCCATGATCACGGGGTAATAGATGACGTGATACGACAGATATGGATCAGGTTTGAAGATCGTTTTACAATTTCAAAATAGACGAAAAGTGATTCCGTAATAGCTTTCATGGCCATAGATAATATGGCGAGCTAAGGGTAACCCTCTGGGTATAACTTTGCTCAAATACGGGCATTTGCCTTTCTTCATTAAGTAAAGGGAAAATACTAAAGAGTTCTAGGGAGAGGAATTCGAAGGCGAATACGGGATTCCAAAGGGGATCGAACAATTTGAGAGAGTTTTCAAGGCAGTTGCGGATAAGATCCTAGAGACATCTACATCTCAATCCACGTAGGTTAATCAGAGAGAGAGCGAACCGAGTGCACTAAGGTTGATCAGACCATAATACGTCGATTCTGATTAGACAATATGTTAGTAGGTGTCCCCAATAAACATATGTCCTGATCAAGCTCGATAAAAGAGTAAGCTTGCAAAACTATGCTGTAATAGCAGCATTGGTCAAGATAGTCAAAATACAAGTATGTGAGATTTTTGAAAGGAGGCACAAGTAGTTCGAGTTTTATGAGAATCAAAATCTTACCTGGTGTTCTTGCTTATACAGTCATCCTACTATCTTCTTATCCATATGGCCTTGGTCGACTAATGGGTTATGGACCTCTAAATTCTATATTCTAGGTAAACCTATTAGTGTCAGTCAATTACCTCGTTAATAGATCACAAGGATCACAGAATGCTAGGTTGGAAGACATGCTACCCAACTTACAGAACTTTCACTAGTATTGGCTTGGGACATACAAGGCATTTTCCTATCCTCTATAGTATCCTAAACTTGTAATCACTTCTAAAGTTATTTTATCGAGAATTATGCCTCGCTCGTATACTCTGAAGGTGGTAAACCCTTAGTTCCGTGATTCAGATGTGATATGCTATCAGATACTCTACCTTATATTGACACAAGGTCTAAAGAGGTCAACAAAGATATCGTTTTAACAATGTTTCATAACATATTCCTTGAAATAATTTCAACTCTATGGGTCGTGCCTCGCCAGTGCGCTGCTGTCTAGCCATCGCAGTCGTTAAATTACTCCAACTATATTCCTAAGAACTTCAAGGAACTGCTAGAGACTCAAACTAGTTGGCTATGATAGAAAGCGTAAACATCCGCCTATAAATCTCAATCCTTAAAGTAAATGATTGATCGGGGAGGTAATAACTGAAGACAAGAGAAGTAAGAACATCCTAATCTTTATTTTATATGTATTTCAAATGGTTGAGGAAAAAACTTTGAATCAAATCTACCTCGAGATCCGTATACGAATAACAAAATTAGAAATTATAAACTAATTCCTTACGACAAAATAGGATTTTAAATAGGCAATTCTAACTTATGATATAAGGACTATATCTATAGGGCAAAAGAAAATTGAACAGTTTATCAAGATTAGAGCCTTAATTCTATGATAGCCTAACTTACCAAGTGAATAGTATGTCCACATTGGATCATATCGTCATATCAAAAGTCATAGTGTATCTATAGAGATCTGGCAAGCTATCTAAATTTAATAATTCTTTATCTAAATTGCATGGCATATCCGACAACCTTAACTACCCAACGATCAATTTGAACAAGAGACTCCTAGTCCTAGTCATTCTCTTAAATCAATTTAACTCTAAGTTGTGAATGAGCATTTTCTAGTCGCAGGCTCGCAACGGTACGACTAACTTAAGTACCATCACAAGTTTGCATATTTTGCAAAAACTGACCTGCATGGGCCACCACAAAAACTTGTCACGACCTACACCCGCTTTCCGGATACGAGACGTGTCCAAGCCAGCCTACGCCGCAGAGTCGGCAGTAGAACGCTGTCACGGCCATGATGCTCAAAATCACATAAATAAATTTATTGCTCATTAATATTTCTAAAATTTATTACAACATTTACAACATTTATATTTAAAGAAAATACAATGTTCTTACAATTAATAAAAATGATACTACTTCTATCTAATTTCTAGGTTTTGGTCTGCAAGTACACCCGTATCTCCCAATACTTAGTGAAGCCATAGCTAACCTAAAATATGTTGGTTTCCAGTCAGGAATGGAACGAGTACATTCTCACAACAGATTCAATAAATGACAAAATCCATAAATCTGTAAATAGTAATGAAATACACGACGAAAAGATAAGCATAGAATCATAGCAAAAACTGAGCATGGTAAAAATGAAAAGTGAGTACTAAAACAGAGTAGACATGTAGCTAACAATGTATACTGTAGAACCAGAAACTGTATCTATCTAGTGAGTTGAAATACTACTTCGACATGTAAATGGCTAAGGGTAAATCCGTCACCCCGCACATGAAATGTGTGACTGCTATTAGGCACGAATAAGATCCGACACCCCGCACGTCAAGTGTGCGACTGCTATTAGACAAGAATAATTTTGGGTTTGTTTACATGTCTAGAGTATTTTCCCGCCCGACTAGTACTCATGGATCCAAACAGGTCACGAACACGGTAATAAATTGGTCACGAACAACATGTAAAGAATCCATAACTACTATCTCGTGTAACATCGTGTCAAGAACCAATAAAATATCAATATAAAACACTACTACGTACATGATTCATAGAGATAATCAAATATGAGAACTATTAGAGATGTGCTCGCCTGAGGTCCTGTGCTGGTGAAACCGATAATACTATAGCACTCAGTGAGCCACAACAGTCAACACATGCAAAAGTCTTCGGATGCTGAAATAAACATTACCAACATTTTTGAATAATCAAATTAGCTATAATTGCATGTCATTAAGTCCAATTCTGGACACAGGGGCAAAACAGTATCCGCCGTTGGACCCGCTTTGTACCGAAAAGTTTGCCAAAGTCTATGGTCTCTAAAGTCGTCAAACAATATGTCTACAAGTCCGGTTTTCTGATACGAACCCAATCGTATGTCCAAAGTTGGATTCCGATGGGCCGTGCACAAAATCGCCCGTTGTATCATATCGTGGGGTCCACAAAACGTTAATCCGATCAACTGTCTCAGAATCAGACCAAACTTGGCATACAGGACCAAAAAAATAATACGGTCCAGTTGGCGCAAGTTTCGTCTCGATCTGACGAACGTGCACAAAGTAATTAGGAAATTTGCACAAAGGCCGATACGATAAATTTTGACGGCTACGCATCAAATTCGTCGCGCACACGCGACCAATTTGAATTCCGTCAAAGTCCACACATCCGTAAAGTCGATACGCACCTTTTGATGCTTTCGATTCGCGATCACGTCGTCCGGATTGGCGGGACGCACATCGTATCGGGAAATTTTATAATTTTGAAAACAAATTTTTCTTGGTTTTGGGAATCTAATTTCTCAACACATATTCGATGAAAAATAAACTACAAAAGGTTTTCGATGTTGTTTAGGTTGAATAAAATACTGTTTAGATAGATTTCATAGACTGTCTACAGTTTGCCATTAATTAGCCTTCCAACTTGGGTGTTGGGACTGTTCCATTCCCTATTTTTGAACAGATATTGGTCGATCTTTGGGTCAAATTAACCCTAGTTATAACTACATTTTTCCTGAATCTAATTACAGGGATGCGAAGTCGTATAGTTTGGGTACGTAGCAGAGGAATCGGTTCGAGAAAAGGATGATTGTGGAGGACGCACTCGTATAGCGAAGTTGGGCTCCTGCTATGTTGCTGATGTGTTCCTCCCTGTTCTTCCCCATGCGCACGAGGTTCAGCCGTTGTCCGACAACGCATGCAGCGGAGCGTGGTCGCGGGTGGCCACCCAGGGTGGCTGGGGTCGGCGCTGGTGTGGGTAGGGCTAGGGTTTTGTTCTTCGCTCTCTAACTCTCTCGATATCTATATACAAGTCGAGGGGGTCGGGGAGCCTGGCTCGGTTGGGTTGGGTTGGGGTTGCTCGCTGGGCTTGGGATTGCTTGTGCTGGGGTAGTTGCAGCCCGGGGTGGGCTTAGGATCGGGTTGGGTTTCATTTGCTGCTACTTTTCCTTTGTATTTTATTATGTATTGTATATATATACACACCTATTTATCTTTATATATATATATATATATATATATATATATATATATATATATAAGAGAGAGATGAGGGCCGCTCGGGCTCCTCAGGTGGGTGTTCCCTGGCTCGGCGCCGCCACCCCCTTTCTCCTTGTGGGTGGGTGGCCGGTGGGCCTTCTCGATCTGGCCACGCTCCCAGGCCTCGTCCCCCCTCCCCCCCTCTCGGAGGCCCCCTTTCGGCCCGCCCGGCCTCCCCCGGTTGGTCGGCCTTTGCTCAGTTGTTCCCCCTCCCTCGCCGACGCCTCCCCGGCGTTCCGCCCTCCTCGGCGCCGTCGTCGTCCCCGACGTCAGTGACGATCCAGGGCTCGATGCTGGCGGATCGGCCCTCCTCCGCCGACAGCCCCCTTGGCATCCTTCCGTCCCTTTCCCTCCTCGGACCTCCGCCGGGGCATCGCTCAGCTTCGCATGGCTTGCCTCCTCCAGCCGTCCCTCCGCCGGAGTCGTCCCTTGCTCCCCCACCCCCTCCTGCCGCTTCTTCCCCGGTGCCGCCCCTTCCCTCGGCAGCGGCCCTCATCCCGGCTTCACTCGCTTTCTGGTGGCCTCCGACCTCCTTGGTCGCGTCCTCTCGTGGGCCCCTCCCCCCGGCGACGCTGACGTGACTGCCCTCCGTCTCCTCCCAGCCACCGCCTCGTCTCCCTAGGACACCCCCTCTCCCAGCTCCGGTCCTTCCGTCGTTGGTGGATCCTCCTCCGCCTCATGCTTTGGTCCTCCCTCCGGCTCTTCCTAGCTACCTCTTCTTTCCTCCGACGTCGGCAGCACCCCTTCCCCTCGCGAGTTAGGAGCCACCCTTGTGCTCCCACGTTGCACCCTTACGGAGCGGTGTGACCCGGTGCTTCATGGAATGCACCTTTGCAGGGCCTCCCTATTCCCGCCGGTGGATCTGGCCGCCTCTTCCCCTCGCCGGTTGCAGCTCTGCTGCCATTTGCTCAGTTTACCTAGGCGTCCCCGCCGGTGATGGGTCCCTCCGTGCTCCGTGCTCGGCTGGCCGTCTTTTCTGCCTGCCGACATGGGTCCGTGCCTCCTCTCCTCCTCCTCACCGAGGTCGATACCCCCCCTTCGGCTCGGGGGTCGAGCCCCTCCCCTTTCTGCGGGTTCTCAGCCTCGTCGTTTGTGCCCTGGCCCCTAAGCCGTGACCCCTTCCTATCCCGGCAGCTCCGCCCCCCGACTCCCGTCCCTCCGGCGGGTCTGAGCCCCTCCTCCTCGTTAGTTGCGCTCTGCCCCCCCTCCGTCTCGGGCAGTGCACGTGCGGGTCCCGAGATCCCTCGGGCAGACAGAGCACGAGTTCCGCGGTCACCTCGGGCTCCGCAACCCCTCGGGATGCATGCGGTCTCTTGACCGTTCCTCTCTTTTTTATTTTCAAAAGTTCCTTTTGCGTCCTGTTGTTTCCTGTGTTGCCACTCTTTCCATGTTCAATAAAGTTTTCTTTCAAAAAAATAAAAAAATAAATATATATATATTTTAATATATATATATATAATCTCCACAAAACCCAAATAAATCCAATAACATTTATTCCTAGTGTAGGGCCTACCTATATAAATATGAACATATATTATAACATTTATTTGACGAAAATAATATAACCAATAATAATAAAATAATATTATATAATAATAACCTCAATAACATTGATAATAAAATAATAACAATAATAATAACGATAATAATACAAACTATAATAAACCAATAATAGAAGTGGTGATGGGTGAAACTGTATATTCTCACATAAATTGGTCCACAGAAAACTTCTTGTACACGTTCTAAAGTGCTATATCAAAATTAATATTGATAATATTTATATATAAATTATTGTTAGAAAACTATTTATCTAGACAGTTTAAGGTAAGGTACGAAGTATACTCTTAATTATATCGACGTGGACGTCTTTGGATACACTGGATGCCTACATGGGCTTGGCTCAGTTCGGGTCCAGTCCGGCTAGTTTGTTACAACCGGGTCTTCTGCAAGTAGTCAATAAATCTTAATAATAAATAATTATTTATAGGAGTCGAGTCCCAACTTGGCTAGTTTTCCTAGTTAGGACATCACTATGGTTCAGCCTTCCCTGGCATGAGTAATATACTAGTCAAGGCACGCCACTGCACTATCATGCCACAATTTCTAGTCACCTTTATCCAATCCCTAACCATGACTAAAGTCATCTACCGTAATAATTAACTAATTAATTATTTATAAAATTCTAAAAATTATCATTTAAATCAAATAAAAAAAAAAGATATTTTAAAAAATTTCGGGGAGGGGAGCTACATAAACCCCTCTAGTGTACTCATGTATATGTCAATTATACCCTCATGTATAATAAGTTACCATAGATTACTCATGTGCAACCTAAACCAATCACATAACCATCTTGTGCTCTGAAACACTTATATTTATTACAGTTTATAGATTCTCTATTCTATTTCATTTACTCAGTTTACTTATCTATATCTCTTGTACTCCTGTACTTTCTTTTACAGCCCGTCATGTATTATATCTATTGCTAGTTTATATTTCCTACCATGCACTGGAACTACTTTCAGTTATGTATTCGTCCAATCTTGACTGGATACGTTGACAAAATTTTACAGAAAAATTGGAGGATCCAGCTGGCCTAGAGGAAACACCAGTAGTGCTTGGAATAGATTGCTAGGATATTGTCTGGTTTTGTTTTTAGTTATTTTTCATCAGTTGTATATAAATATTACTGCTACTTTGGATGAAAAGTTAACACTTAACTTATTTTTATTCTGGTTATATCGCACTTGATATCCTTCTATCCAAAATGATGTTATTCATTTAGCTTTGTGATTGAGTTGTATCTTTCTGAGATTGTCCTCCATTGGAGAGTATATCTATATTGGACAAGTTCAATATATTGTGTTTAGTTATTGTTGAGAACTAGGAAAATATTCTACCGCCGACACTGCGACGTAGGCTGGACGTATCTATGGTCTCGTGCCCTTATATTGGGTGCAGATGTGACATCTTGACCATAAACAACCTCTGCCGCGACGTCAAAGGAAAGTAGTACATCGAATCGGTCGGCTTTCTTGTATTATGAGTCCTACTTGAACTTGTTGTCTTGTATCGATTAGT
This sequence comes from Iris pallida, assembly GCA_029216955.1. NCBI lineage: Eukaryota > Viridiplantae > Streptophyta > Magnoliopsida > Asparagales > Iridaceae > Iris > Iris pallida. Next base: position 17,074,342 of record JANAVB010015000.1, on the reverse strand, counting down.
ACCACAAAATCTGCACACGTTCATCCTTGTTGTTCTTGTATTATAATATGCATCCGTTGCAACATGCATCAATTTTATCATATCTCATCCAGAGTGATCTCACAATTATCTTAGATCGATAGAAGTATGTAGGTAACTTGGCACCCTTCGGCAAGATCTCTATAATCAACTCGATGATTCGGTTGTAGCATTCTTGAGACATATTAAAATTGTACTTGATGCTCAACAGTCTTGTAACCACCTCCAACGGTGAATGATCCTCACAACCAGGATACAAAGGAGTCCTTATATTCTCCAACAACTCCATAAACTTTGCAGCTTCGCATTCGGTGCCCCCATCATGATTGTCTGGATCAAAACTAGGTCCCGTAGTATCAAAAGCCATGTCCACCCATCCTCCGTCATAATTAGCATGGTCGTTGACATCCATATACGGCTCCAAATTAGGTTCTGGCTCCGATGCTAAAGGTACAAGTTCTCCGTGTGAGATCCACTAATAGTAATTCAACATGAAACCTCTCAAGTACACATGATATGTCACGTCCACTTCTGGATGATATTTCAAGTTATGACATCTCACATATAGATATTTAATTTTGGTACGGTCCGTGGACTGAGGGAATGCCTTGGCAAACTGCACGAACTGCTCTATCTCCTGTATAAATTCATCCTTCATACTGTACATATTATCAGGATGACGATTGTACATCCACAAACGATACCACAGATAGTAATTCTTATCATTTGAAGATTATTCTTCAAATATGGATACACATTATTCGAATATATTGTCCAAATGGATGTATAGATCGATGGATACACATGAGTATTAAATGAGTGTCATCACTGTTCAATATCAGCCTTATCTTCAAAGAAAATTTACTTCTACAAGCCTTTTGAGGCTTTTAGATTTATGCAGGATTTTCGAAGAGAGAAGAAAAGCCCAAGTATTATAATTTTCTTCTCTAGGATTTTTATTCTTTGTTATTTTCCAATTTTTACTCCTTTTGTTATTTATCTTTTTTTCTATTTTTCAAAAATTTGTATAACTCTAAATCCTCAAAAAGGTTACAGATGTAAATTTATTTTTAAAAGAAAAGCTGACATGGACACTTGACTTTGGACTGACACGGACACTTACCTAAGTATCTAAGATACCTAGCTAGCACTTACCTACATATCACCTTTACTCTAGGTATTTGTGTATCATGTAGATATCATGTACCATGGTACACAATATCACATTGATACTCTCTTGTATTTTGATACTAGGATACAGTTTCAAATACCCATGACACTAACTGCACACACGTTCATTAAAGTACCCTAAAGTCAAGGTCCCTGTGAGCCATTCTCTCAAAAGAAAATGTGACACAAAAGGCTTGTAGACATAAATTTTCTTTTGAGAGAATAGCTCACATATATGGACACTTGATTTCAGGCTACACACGTTACCAATCATACCTACCATTGAACCACACCATATCTTATAGGATACAATCTAGATACTTTCAATTAAAATCCAAACTTACCTTAACAATTTCTCAATTTCTAAAATATCTCATATACTACTAGGATACTCACTCTATACACTCTAGGTACTATGATACTCCTTAGTATCAAAATATAAATATAGATGCATATATACTTAGATTGACACGTATGTTTCGTATCTTATATATATATATATATATATATATATATATATATATATATATATAGGATACAACCTTCCCTAGATAGCCTAAATTTAGGACCCATCATACACATGTAACCTTCCTTAGATTATCACGAAAGTAGCTCCAACATGTGTGTCGTTTACAACTTACTCATTTTCGATCTACTATTAAATGTTTTATTTTTAGCATATCCATCGTGATGTGACACAAGCCTATATTAACACCCTAAAGTAGAAAATACACCTATAATCTTTTTACGATGCCATACTGAACAAGGAAATACACCTAAAATTAGTGTATGTCAGTGTCCAATGTTCGATTATTTTTATTTGAACAAGTTAAAATTTTACATGAACGAAGAGTTCCCTTCATTAATATTTCACCAAGATTTAATCATGAATATTTGTACCTTGATTTAAATTATAGTCACAAAATACAACAGAATAATAGACACAATGTATGTATGTGTGTCATGTCAGTGTGCATGTGTTTAATGTCAGTATCGTGTCAGCAAGAGGGTATGTGTGTCGTGTCAGTGAGTATGTGTCTGTGTCTGTGTCAGTATCGTGTCAGCAATAGGGTATGTGTGTCGTGTGTCCTGTATGTATGTATGTGTGTCATACGTGTCAGTGAGTATGTATCTGTCCCAATGTCGTGTCATGTCGTGTCAGCAACATGAGTGTGTCAGTGTTGTGTCAGTATTGTGTCTCAGTGTCGTGTCATGTCGTGTATGTATGATTTGAAAATCTTTATTAAATATCTGATTTGATTAGATTTATAAATTTGTATCAAATATTTAATTTGACTACATTTGGACGTCCATAATTGGTGATAGGATATAATCTACACCGTTGCTTGTTGGTGGACAGCCAGATCTGATGGTGGATTACTTTTAAGATTTCCTAACCCTAAGTTTAGGTTTCTCATCATATTGGTATGAGATTAAGGTGGAGGCATGAAGATATAGGGGATTCGAGGTGCTCGTCCACAAGAAATCTAAGAGAAAGTTCGTGCTTTGCTCTTAGGACTTCGTCATCCAAGACAAAAGGAAGAAGAGATATAATCAAGGAGTCGTCAACTTTGGTTAGAAAGATTGCTACAGGTTGGTAAGTGATTTCAATTGTATATTTTTCTTCTTGAGGGTGGTGAAGGGGTTGAACCTATTAGGGTAAAGGGTTCAGCATTATTTTTTGTCAATTTTGTAATTTCATCTGAGTAATAAAAATTAAAATTTGTCAGGTGACGTAGTCACTATCATATCCTTTTTATCTGTACTTGGTGTCGTTAAACGGGATTGGTTATCTCAGGTGGGTTGGCATAAGTTTTCGTTGTGACAACATTTCAGACACGGAATCAGAGCGCAAGAGGGCGTGTCTGATTCCCAACACCCCATGGGGAATTAATATGGATTTGATCTATGGAAATAGATCATTCTTGGTTGGGTTCGACCATGTACTTAGCCATTTTTTTAGATGCGGTTTTCTTTGATAGAATTCAGTTTTGGAATGTTGGTTTGAAAATATTATCGTCATTATTTGGCTCGTTTTATACGAAAGTTATAAAGTCAAATTTTATCTTTAATCCAAGTTTTGAATCAGGACATGTTAACGTGTATTGAAAAGTTGGTTATTTGAAGTTGCCTACCTGTTCATCGTTGGAATCCACCTCAAATGAGTTTGTGAGAATGAAAGTGATCCTCAAGCTAAGACTTAAAGAGATACGTCATTTGTAATCTTGATTTCATTATAGTAAAAACAGTGGAAAGGGATGGAAGGATGTAGGCGTAAAGAGATAGGTCCTTTGAACTGAACCTCAATAACTTTTCTGTGTACAATAATTATTTTCTTCTTATGTTATCAATTTACAAAGACGAAAAAGATTTTGTGGTCATGGATCCAAAACTATGAAATGGTCACTGTTAGCGTAAATGTCTCTTGTAGCAACAAAAGATCAATTGAATGTGACTAGAGTTCACGAGGGGAAGGTAGGTTGAGTTCCTGTTATTGGCATGTACGACCCAAAGTCAATTCTTCCCAGATGCAAATTTGTGGCCATGGATCCAAAACAAGGAAAGAAAAAAAATTTTAAAAAATTTTTTCTAGTACCTCGCGCGAAGAATTGAATTTTGAAAATTGGCCATCTAACAATTCGGAAAATATATACTTGACCAAGTTCATTGATTAATTCGTATTACAAATACATGACCAACTACTTGTTTAACTCGTCAGTCATCACAGCAGCAACTTTCTATTAGGTTCGAGTGGATGGTGTCGGCCGACGAGAAGTTCGAGGTGGTAGTGCCTCGGAAGTTCTCGTTGGTCTGCTTCCGGCTAAAGCCCAAAGACTTCGATGGATGCTGCAATGATAATGATGGTTGTTTCGAGCTCAACTGGAGGCTTCTTGAGGCTATCAACTCGAGCGGGAAGGCTTTCATGACCCATGCAGTGCAATGTCCATGTAGTGCAGTGTCGGACTTTTGATTTCGAGTCCTGTGACAAATTTTAAAAATAGTGCCCTTAAAACTTAATATTCATATAAATATTTTTCATAAACAATAATACAATAGTATTTACCAACACAAATTTCAAAAATAAAAAACAAACAAAATATAATATCGAAAATAATGTCATAATGAAATAGAAGATATTCCAAACCAATACACAAAGAGAAAGAGAGACAAAGAAATTGCCAACGTTAGAAAAGTATAAAAGATTGACAACGTCAGACTACTAGAGCGACAAAATTAGGTAAGAGAATTATGACAGCGATTACACAAATTTTTTATATCTGACTAAGTGACTTGTCTCTTAGTTTTACGTTTAGATTTCCTATAACCGAGAAAAAACTTTTTATGCTGATTAAAGTTATTAGAATGAGTCTATTGGTCATTTGTTCAGAATTGAACTTTCTACATTAAATATTATAAAAAAAAGTTGGTGTCCTTTAAACTTTTGGGCCAGAGGCAGCCGCCTCATGCTGCTGATATCAAGTCCGGCCATGATGCAGTGGCGGGTGGGATGTTCGTGCTGCGGCTCGCCATCGGTACGACCATGATAGAGATCCGACATGTGGATGCCACTTGGAAGCTCATTCAAAGCAAAGTTGATGAAATATTAGGGCTCATGTAATGGCTAATAAGTTCCCTAATCATTCAATTATAACGTATCTCCATTCTATAAAAATGTATAGGAAAAGTCCTTGTTATCAATGTTGTCAGAACCAGACCGGACCAGTGTCTGACCGGGTCCAACTAGTTTAGACCAAAAAATTGGTTTGATTCGACTAAAATCGATTTTTTTAAAAGAACAGTCAGTATTTTCCCTAAAATTGGGTTCAACACGTTGAACCTTCCGAAACCGGTTCACAATTGAACTGGCCAATTTTGATTTTTTTATAATTTCAAAAAAAAATTACTATGTGAAATTTGGATCATTTGGTTCTTGGTTTGATTTTGTTAAACCTTATAGTTGTAAAATTAAACCAAACCAACACAGTAGAACCAAATCAAACAAACCAAGAAGTAAATATGGATATCTTACCTATTTGAAACAAACAAACCAAGTCTAATATTTGAACCCCGATCTGACTTGTACCAAAAAAATTTGAATCGATCATTAGTCCTATTTTTAAAACATTGCTTGTTATACTCTACAATTTTAGCAATAATGTACAGAAGAATGATTTTACAAGTTATTCGTTTATATTTCATATGTGCATGAGAAGATTATTAAAACAAGTAACCATTGAAGTTTACATATAGCTTTTCTTAATTATATTTCACGTATGGTTGTTTGATTGAGAGTTGTAGTTTAGAACCAGCTTTATTGCGACATTACTTGTTGCAAAGTAAGGGTTTAGTAAAGAGAAAGAACAAGAGTTATAGTCTAGTTGTCGCACATATTGGTATAGCTAGGAGAAGCGAACATTAAGCAAATAATGTACACAGGATGTATTTGGTTATTTGTGATTGAATTAATGGAATCCAAATCTTAATTGAATTTGTAGTGTTAATAGATATCATTATGTTTGGTTGGAATATATAATCAAGCCATATAATGTAATATAATTATGATTTGTATCATCTTGACAATATATGCTTATTATTTATATTTTTTGATTTGGCCAACCTTAACATCTATTAAATAAATAAAAGATATTTAATTCTTCTATAAATTTTTTTAAAAGAATACTATATATATATATATATATATAATATATACATTAATTACAATGATCTTTTCTATGTTTCATGAGTATTACAGGAACTACTCATGTTCCGAAAATAATTACACTGACCATCCCTCTCATTTATAAATTTTCTTAACCATAGGGGTCGTCAATGTTATTAGTTTCTATAGAAAATAGAAACTACTATAGGGGTGTCCGTGTAATTAGTTTCAAAGCAGGAAGGGTCCGTGTAATAAGTGTAAAACATAGGAGTAGTTAATACAATTGATCATATATATATATATAATATATATATATATATATATATATATATATATATTATAATATATATATAATATATATATATATATATTATTTTATATAATATATATATATATATAATATTAATATATATATATATAATATATATATATATATTATAATATATATATATATATATAATATATATATATATTTAATATATATATATATATATATATATTATAATTTAGAAGATTAGCAAAAAAATAATAAAAATAAATGTATAAAGATAAAAAAAAAAAAAAAGATAAATAAAAGATAAATAAAATAACCATTTTTAAGTTTTAAGTTGTATTGGATTATGATTCATGAGTTTGTATGTAGTTAATTTTTAAAAGAAAGTGATATTAATATAATCAATTCATAATGGTCATTACATTCATCCAAAAAAAATTGTTCAATAAAATATCAAAATTAATTGACAATAAAATATTATTTATATTTATTTTATTGTCACATCATGCAAATTAAATGTACTATAACTTTTCTTATTTTACATAGATCTTAAAGAGTATATTACAGAAATTGAATGAAGATATTTGGAATGAAATTCCATTGGTTTATTGTCAAAGTATGTGCTACTATGTGTAATTGGGGATTGAAAGTGCACTCTCTCGTTCTTTCTTAGAAAAATATTATTTGAATCCCATTCTTATCCATAATTGGGGATTGAAAGGACATAAAATTGTATTATTTCTTGTATATATTTTATATTTGTCATTTTTTAGAAGTGAGAGAGTAAGTAAGGCACGAGTCTCGTTCTTTCTTAGAAAAATATTATTTGAATCTTGTAACTGAAGATACTCTATGGCGGGTACGACAATCATAAAAGAAGCCAGAAGAACCGTGGAAGGTCCTAATGACATATCATTTTCCTTTGTCCACAGGAAAGCTAATGTGGTTGCTCACTCAGTTACAACTTATTCTCTCTTCTCACAGTATGCAGCGCGACACAACGCCGCTGCCTACCAGAATATAGGCCAAAAAGCCTCCAAAAAGTCAAAAAGTATACCGTCACTACACCGCACCCAAGCGATCCACCAATAGAGCTTGTCCGACGACCGTCGGCAGATGATTGGTGTGGAAAAAGCTCTTAGTATCTTTAGCCGATTTGGCCAATCCGCAAAGAGCTTTTGCCACACCGTTATCTTCAATTTGGACTAAAGAAAAACAGACAGTTGCGTAATAAATTTTAATCTTCTAACTTTATAAACTAAGGAGACGTTGGTAAGCTGGAAAAAAAAATTATGCCCGGAAAAATTTGGGATGGAAAAAACATTCCCATGTTTGGTTTGCCCTATTCAAATTTATGCCTAGGAATTAAGAATGCCGAGCTAAATTGTTTACCCACGAAATATAGGAAATCTATTCGCAAGCAAATAGGTGGTTATATTTTTTTTTTCACCTGGTAATAAAATCAACAAAAAATTAACTTATTTACCATTTTTGCCACTGATTTTTTTTTAAAAACCCGATACTTTTCTCTCTCCTCTCTCTGAACACCTCTCTCTTCTTCTTCGTTCTCTCTCTCTCTCTCTCCTCTTCTCTCTCTCTCTCTCTCTCTCTCTCTCTCTCCGCGTGCTCGGATCTCTCGAGAAAGAGAGTGCTCTCTCTCTCTCTCCTCTCTCTCTCCTCTCTCTCTCTCTCTCTCTCTCTCTCTCGCTCGGATCTCTCTCTCTCTCTCTCACGCTCTCATCTAGGTATGGATTTCTATTTATTCATTTTTTTTTGGGTTTTTTTAGTTTTTTGGGTTAAATTTCTGTTAATTTTTTATGATGTGTTTTGGTTGCAAGATAATTATATATTGTGTTTAATTTTGATTTTTTTGGGGGGGATTTGGTGATTAGGTTTTGACTTGAGATTTGGGTAATTTTTTTTAGGGATTCGAGAGAGAAATTTTGGAGAATTAATTATAGAAATTATATATTTGATGGAATATGTCTGCTGATTTCAATCAGCTTCTTCCTGGATCTCGATTGGTTGTTTATAATTTGATGCCTATGATATGTTCGATGAAATGTCCGTCTACCCATTGGTGTGTGATTTGTGTCTGTAAATTATTTTGAAATATTTCGAGATGACCCATTTGTTGGTTTTTGTGGCATTTCAAAAAAAATACACAAATATTTGCATCTGATAAGTTTATGCAGTATTATATATAATTTTGGTAATGAACAAGTGCCCATGTAGTGAACAAGTGCCCATGTAAATCTAAATTATCATACATAGTGCTCAAGTAAATCTCTAGCTCATCTCTATTTGAATATGATCTCAACAATTATATGTAGTGCTCAAGTAATCTAACAAGTTTAGTTAACAAAAAATTTATTACATATATTTGTTTGTTTAGGTTAAATAATATGTTATTAATATGTTGTTTATTTTCAATGTCAGAAAATGAACCGACTTTCTTTGACAAAAGATAGAAGGGTACTCATCTATTTGATAATTCAACTGGATATGATGGATCGGTTGTTGTTACTGATGACTATGATATTTATTATGATAATTTTAGAGCTAAAAGCTACAAGAAAGAGAAAATGGGAGGATGCTTACAAGAGGCATATAGTGAGACATGTCAACTTAAATAGAATAGTGTTTGAAAATCATCGATTGTGCATTGAGAACATCCGTATGGATCGAAGGACTTTCCACAATCTATGCCATATGGTTAGGGAGATCGGTGGACTAGAACCAACTAAGAACATGGCAGTAGAAGAACAATTAGCTATCTTCTTGCATATATTGGCATATGAAGTTAAGAATAGAATAATACAAAGACAACTCATGAGGTCGGGAGAGACTGTAAGCAGAGTTGTTAGCAAAGTGTTGCTCTCTTTGTTACGATGACAAGCACTTTTGTTAAAACGGCCAGAGCCAATCCCTGAAAATAGAACGGATGATCATTGGAAATATTTCAATGTAATGTAATTGTGCACTTATAATTTCTTTATTTAGATTTTCTTAGGGTTGTAGTAAATAACTTACTAGTTATTTAAATTGTTAAGAATTGTCTTGGTGCCCTTGATGGGACTTATATCAAGGTCAATGTGCAAGAGGGTGAAATACCGTTGACCCATATGAAGATGAAGAAGAGCAAGTTGATGTTCTAGAATGGTTGGAGGCTAGAGGATTAGATTTGTCGAGAGCTCAAATGCTTGGAGTGCATGGAGGGATAACTTAGCACAAGAGCTTTTTAATAGTTGGAATGAAAATTGATTTTTTTCTTGTTTCTCTTTGAAATGCGAATGCTGTGTAATGACTGTAGCTTTATCAATTTTGGATATTAATCTCTGTCAGCAACTTGATGAGTGCTAAAGATACTTGAAGCTAACATGTGAGTGCTTTGTTTTGACTGAGATAATATTGGTCCAGTTTCTCAGTGTATGATACTATTTTGATCTGAAAAATATTTGTGCTATTTTAAAAAATATTGGTCCAGTTGCTCAGTGTATGATACTATTTTGAAAAATATTGGTCCAGTTTCTCAAGTGCCTGTAGGCACTTTTGAAAATATATTGGTCCATCCTTCGTTATATTTGTGCTATTTTGATATGGAAAATATTTCACTTTCGAACTAAAACTCAACTTGTATGTTTGTAGGTAGGCTTGTCACTGACACAAATTGGGGAATTCACTTTTGTTCTTTTAAGTCGTGCTTCAAGTCTTCATTTGGTTGAGGTTGTACATTACATGTTAGTTTCATGCTCATTATATGTTAGTTTGCAAATCAGCCAAATTGATTTCAAATAAGATTCATGTAAAGCTCTTTTATATGCTGGAGCACATTATGTTTATTTATGTTATTGGCTGCTTTAGTTTGCCATTGATACTCATTTTCATGCTTAGATTCTATATATATGGGATATATGAGAGTTATATTAAATATATTAAATTTTTGATCCCAAATATTGTGATCACTTTGCCATCATCTGAAAATTGTTTGGTTTCCTTATCCTATACAATTCGTAATTAACTATCAATCATGTTTTTTACAGGGGCAGGTGTACCTGCTTCTAATGGGAACAACTGCTAATTTAATTTGCATACCATGTTGGCAATCTCAGTTAGCAACTTGTTTTAAATAGTCTTCCATTTTTTGGTCATGTCCAGTTGTATTTTTTTTGGTCATGTTCAGTTGTGTTTTTTTTCAATGACATGTTGGCATGTTGGCACAACTCTGAACTTCAATGGCTTACTGGATACTACCCATGTAACAGTAACTTTTCTCAGTTTCTTATATGTATTTCAATTTTGCTGCTCTAATTGGTTGTTGTAGACCAAGGTTCAACAGTCTGTACATGTATGTTACAATATGTTTTTGTTAATGTACTAGCCAGAATGTTTAATATAGTAGCAAGTATCATATATCATATACATTTTCTAGTTGTGATTGTTAGATCATTTCTTAATATAATTTTTCTTTTTGTGAAGATGGCTAGTTCTAAGCATCATTGGACCACGATTGAGGATGCTAAACTTGTTGAGTGTCTCATAGACTTAGCAAGTGATGGAAAGTGGAAGACTGACAATGGCACTTTTAGGGCTGGATATGCTAAGTAGTTGCTAGTTTGGCTCCATGAAAAGCTGCCTGGTTGTCCACTACAAGCTTCACCCCACATTGAATCAAGAGTGAAGCATATGAAAAAACAATATTGTGCTATTGTGGAGATGTTGGGACCCAATGCTAGTGGGTTTGGATGGAATGATGAACTAAAATGTGTAGTGTGACAAAGATATTTTTCAAGATTGGGTGAAGGTAAACGCATGTCTTTGCCTTTTTCTTTATATATCATGTGTTATTCTTTGTCTGCACCATCAGATTGGAAATAGTTCAAAAGATTGCTCATGCTGTCACAAAACTCTATGTCAAATCGAGGACCTTGAGTTGGGGACTAACCTGCACCCTTTTGTTAGGTTCATAATTGCTAAAAAATTAATCCATTTTTCTACGTCGTCATGTACTATTAACATGGCCAACTGATTAGTAGCTTTTGTACCTCTAGTTGCTTTGGTAAAAACATATACCATAATTAATGTACCTCTAGTTGCTTTTGTACCTCTAGTTGCTTTGGTAAAAACTAGTACATTACAGTGCAGTATTATATTGGCCATATATTTGAATAATTTCAGCTTCTTTGATACTTTGGCATGCGTGTGCTCTATATTTTTGCATATATTTGAATATAGTTTAGTATATGTAATCAAAATTTTACCATATCTGTTGTTTGATGTTGGTTGTGATTTAACCTCAGAAATATAGTCTTCTTTTTTTTTTTTTCCTTTTTTTGCAGAGCCATCCTAATGCGAAGGGTATTTGAGGAATAAGCTATTTTTGTACTATGATGATTTGGGTGCTATATTTGGTAAGGACAGGGCAAGGGGTGAAGCAGCTGAGGGATCGGCTGATGCTGTTGAAGCAATGGAGGAGGAGGCAACAAATGAGGTGGTTCATGGTTTAGATGACATCCAGGAAAATGCAGATGTCGATGAGAATATGAGTCGTTCACATGTACCTACTGGAGATGCTTCTAGTAGTGGTAGGAGGATGAGGAAAAGGACTAAGACAACTGAAAGTACTACTCTTGAAAGTCTTGTCGATGTAATGAAGGACATAGATAAGTTGTATGGAGAAACATCTGCAAATGTGGCAAAAATTGCCAAATGTTTTGAGATAGAAGCGGAATGGGGTTCAAGGAGACTCAATTTATTTGAGGAAGTATCGAAGGTAGAGGGGTTTAGCGATGACGACATGCTAAGGACGGGAGAGATATTGAGCAGGGATGCAGCTAGGGCCAATTACTTCTCACATTGCCTTATGGATTGAGGAAGCTCTACCTCCAGGGTTTACTTATACTACGTCAGAATTCGCATTTTTTGACAGACTAAAACCGTCAAAAACTGTGTTTATTGACGGTTTTGGACCTTCACGTGGTCCATCAAAAGTAAAATATCGTTTACTATAAATGAAGGTTTTCTACCATCGATACGTAGGTGGAGAAAATGACGGAGAAAACATGTCTTTGACAAGTCAGATTGTTCCGATACATACAACCATTGAAACAAAAAAAATACAATATTAACTACTGGAATTTACATAGAAAGATACAATTCTTTATTCCTTCATCTCAAATAGTAAGCGTAGCATAGATCAGAAGATAAAAACACCATGTGTAAACAGAAGCAAAGTTTGTAATTATGAACACGGAGAGCATATGTCAAAGTTCACAACCTGACTTTCTTTTCTCGTGGTGGTGGGAGACCTGAAAATTACAGCTCAACTTATAGACATTAGGCTGATACTAAATGCTAGTATAAACAATTGAGCCTTGGCTTAGTGCCATTTGTGTATATATTTTTTAAGGGTTAACTAGACTTCTGGGTATTAGAAATATTCGAAAAATTATCGTTTCAGAAACATATTTTGGATGGTCAAAAAAAATTATCGTTTCAGTATGAACACCTATTTTGGGTGGTTTTTGAGCCGACCAAATCCAGTGGCTCAAAAAAATTAACAAACATGGATTTGCATAAATGGTCGATTTAAAAACACCACAAAGCCGATAAAAACACCATTATCAAGCAGACCCAAAGTCTAATTAATCCTTTCTTTTATGTCGACATTAGTTGAAATCTTATATGAAGTGAACCTACAGGTTTTTGTTTGCAATATAATTTCTCCTTATCATGCTCTCTTGCTGACATATTATACTTGGCCAGGGTGAGCTCTGATGGATGGTAGATAACACTGATGTGTACTTGCTGTCATTGTAAATGTAGAGAATCATGCTATAGGTAGTGATTAAGAACTAGAGGGAGGAGTTGAAGCTGACCGGCTATATGGAATCGGTTCCTTGGTCTTGACCAGGACGGGCTATCAATTTCCTTGGTCTTGGTACTAACACTACCAATAACCAAGGCCCAAGTGACAAGCCAATGGCCTAAGGCCAAATTGCCATGCTCGAGCAGTGGCCTTAGCCCAAGGCTCTGCTCTCGCTATACCTCTTGTGGGCAATACACCCCACTCTGCATCTGTCCTGCTCCCATACTATATCTAATCCATCCAATCCCCTCTACTCCTAGTGCTACAGTACCCATATCACTTCTTTAACATGTACTAGCCTATACTCTACTGTACAGTGGATGCAAGTATCAATGTATACTTAACCAGGCTTGCTGAAAGGAAATGTATATCAATATAAATAAATAGCACCTAAATCTGTTTGGTCACAGCCATAAAATCCACTAATTCTTCCGAATAATATCCATAGATTCCTAGGTCCGATACTTGTGGTCTAACAACCATAACATTGACACAAATTGTATCTACTAATAGCTTTTTGGTTTGAATTCAAGAGATAAAATGAAAACTATGGATTTGTAAATCCAATTCTCCATGGTTTGGTTGGAGAGAATTGGAAATCCAGGGTTTATAATCCAATTGTTTGATTGCGGAGTTCATGACATTATCACCTTTTATAGTTAGAAATGTGGACCCCACAAAGATTTTAATATGATGGAAAAAGATTCTCAAAAATTGCTTTCACATGTATTGTAAAAGATTTCAAATTCCCATTTTTTGTATAGAAAGTTGGAATTACAATTCTCAGTTTCCATGCAACCAAAAGAGAATTGTGGGCCAATTCATAGGATTATCATGATTGCCTGCACCCAGATGGGCTTAATGATAGCAGAATAGAAGTATATATGAACATATAGAGAATAATTTTTTTGCCGTTGATGGCCAATAAATCAACCAATTATCGATAATATGTATAAAGAGTATATATATTATCTATATGAGAGCGAGCGAGAGAATACATACTTGAGAGTCTGGTATTTACAAGTGTCTTCTAATTTAATCACCAAGTAAAACATCATCATCAGAGATCACATGCAGTATAGCATGGTCTATTTGCGGAAGAATATAATTTATTTCATTCCCAAGTTCTTGTTCAATCCTATACCTATCAATGAACAAATATAACCTTAGATGAGACTACATATATGGAACAAATGGCCAATGCCACAGACCTTATATTAGTCCACATCCATTTAAGTTTAGCCCTTATTTTTAATATAAGATCAGTCCCGCTTGTATTATCAGTCCCTAACACTAAAGTATCAGTCCCCTACAAATGTTCAAGTCTCCATTTGGTTATTGCAGTCCAGGTTATCATTCAGTCCCAGTTTTGGGATAAGCAAATACATTCAGTCCTCACAATGTATTATGTTCAGACCTTGAGCTCAAGCCACCCTCATCTATGAGTCATCCACATGAGTTTGTAGGTTATCTTTTGAGTTAGTCAAGTTCCCATAACCTGAGCAGTCCTATTTTTCTCTATTGTTCAGTCCTAAATTGGACTGTGCAGTCTCCTATTGTCACGACCCGCACCCGGTTTCGGATACGAGACGTGTCCAAGTCCAGCCTACGCCGCAGTATCGGCGGTAGAACGCTGTCTAGTATATAACCAAGTCACAGAGGCAATCTAGATCTCATCCACAATATATGATACAATCCACTAACACAAATGAAACTGAATATTGAATGAATATATAAATAGAGTATCCAGTTTATCAAGAATTTCCATTTACGTCCGGTGGACACAAATCCACTACAAATAGACGTTAATTTCATAGAAACAAGGAAATGAAATAACTGAGACCAAACTGTCAAAATACCCTCAGCTGTAGTGCCACCGTGGTCCAATGCTAGCTCCAACTGCTCGTGTGCACCTGGCTCAATACTCGGCTAAACCTGAAGAGATCATCAGGTCCTCAGAGGACTAGCAAGATACATAATATACAAGCCAACAGGTAACAGTACAAATATAAGAAGTAAGGAACAATCAAGAATATCCAGCGAGACAAAATGAACTAAGACACAAGATCTAAATGCAAGGTTCCTAAGACACTGGCATGCTATACTAGGAATGGCTGGCTATAAACTGCAGTCAAGGCAAGTACTCATAATCTATAATGTCTCAATCGCAGTCAAGGCAAGTACTCACAACCAAGACAGTAGCCAATACTAGTATAAAATCCTATAGACCATAGTCAAGGTAAGTACTCACAATCTATAGAATGTCAAAGTCAAGTCCTACTCAAGTCATGTCAAGTCAAGTCAAGTCGAGGGTATCATGGTGTAGGACTAGACGACTCTATCAAGCAATACGTATGAGACTATCACAGTGTAACAGGTAGAAAATATCATAACAGAAAATGAACAAGAAACTAGAAACATGTAAAGTAAAATCATGACAGGATGAGTGTACAAGACATGGGATAAAGCAATCACGAATGTAAAAAAAGAACAGAAGTAAGAATAAACATGCATATAGATGATACTGTACAAGTTGGCAAGGTATACTTGCCTGTGGTCCTGAGCTGCGGATACGGGTCAAGAATCCGTATCGAGGTCCAAGTAGCTTGTTTGTAAATTTATGAGGTCAATACATAAATCAAAGTTAAATAATCCTATATACTACCTAGTTTCTAGATTCAATTTCTATGGGGTTATAATAGATGACTAAGCCGAGTTTACCTATTGGTCCAACTTCTCCCTCACATGGACTTGACTTATCTACCCCTTTAACTGTAACTATTAAATATGATTTACTGATATACCTCTTGATACCTGTCTCTTGATATTTATTCGATTTCCTATAGTAGTGCTATACTATATCATACCAATGCATTTTTTGGTATCCCTTACTATAGCTACTTATATGCTAGCCACACTTGTATAAATGTATATGTTTGGGTCTTCACAAATAGCTATTTGAGTTTGTCTATCTGTTCTAAAACCCCAGTGCTGACCAAATGAAGCACTCTAACACAATCACAATTCTTGCCTACAGTAGGCTTGCTGCTGTTTGTTGATGTTCCTATTTTCTTTACCTATATGCACAGATTATATGGTGCTACCTGCAGAGCACAGGCTCTAACACCCTTGATCTCTACTTAGGTGCAGGATACATATATCCCATGTCCTCAACTACTACTGTTGCATCTTTCCACAATAGTTTGCTTCCTGTTGTATGTACTTAAAACTAGTACTGATGTAAATCATATACTCATGTTAATGACCCACAGGAACTGCTCACTGGTAACCCATACACAACTGACTACTAATCTTTCCACACAGGAAACCAAGCTTATATTCTAACTTACATATTGACATTCCTATGTACCATGGTATACTCGACCAACCCACAAATCTGTAGGAACCCTACTCTCTTGCCCAGGCTGGTCAAGGCAAGTACATGCCAACACCAACTTTAATTATTTACTCCTATCCTTCACATGTTTTCCAATTCTTGTCTATCTCAATATCACCTAGGTAGAACCAATCATCCATCCCCAAAATCTGATCTAACCTGCACAGGTTCTCGAATTTTCTTTGTAAACCACCTAGGAGATGGCCTGCCCCTGTCTGTTCTGATGGATTCCAACTTAAATATTGCTATGATTTTTTTCCTCTTGAAGGCAACAGAATTACAAAGCCAAGCCAAGACGAAGCACAACGAGAGGCTGCAGTGATCAGCCACCATGCCATGAATTAGGCAAAAGGAGTAAGGGACTGAACCAGAAATGAACTGAATCATAGAGGAATCTTGCTCTGTTCCCCTGGTTCCTCCCCAACTCTTCTCTGTATTTGGTATCAGAGATGGCATAAGACTCAGATCCTCATTCGAATCACTTTCATTTTAACTCACCATCCGTGTTACCAGAACGCTGACATATCTAGTTTCAGGTATCTCAAATTCCTTCATACGACTTCTGATCATGCTAGTGTATCTACATGTATTTGTGCCTAACTGGAACATGAATATAGGGAACCTCTCTCTAGATACCCAACAACCAATGTGCCCCGTCATCATGGTTCCCAATGCTCTGTCTATCCTTGGTCTGACACTAATATATACAAAGGGCAGAATTATTGAGATGGCCTCATACTTACCCTTAGATATCCCAAGTACAACTGGTACAACCATGTGCACTAGCCCCCTTACAACTGTTATGCTACTCACTGATACTCTATGTGAACTGAACAGAGGAAACCCCAAGACTCAACATAGATATCCAACAGGCAAAGGTTACATGGAATAAAACAAGTCTGTCAAAAGGAGTAGCCCAGGTTCAGGCTGATATCAATCAACATCAATTTCCTTCTCTATTACCTATTGGTATCTAACGGCTAATAGACAAGGTTCAATGTCCTGGCTCCTATCGATTTACCATCAAATCAGCCTATGATGTTTCTTCTAACCTATGTGGTATAATTAGGCAGCCTTGTACCCTCTGTGGTACTCGAGCCTGCCCCTTATAGGTTCAAATAGCCTTCACAATTGCAGAACAATAGTATGGAGTGAACTAATAGGCAGTCAATAATGCAACATGTGCAGCGGCTAATACTGTATTATGCAGGACATTTGAATGTTATGGGCCGGAACAATGTTGTTCTAAGACCAAAACTCAACTAATCTGAATAGTAGAGAGGAAACAGTAAGGCATTTGGATAGCAACATACAGTGTATATTGACCCTATATGAAGTATAACTAATAGCTCCCTTGTTGGGATTGAGTCACATTTATAGATGTTCAAGGTTCTGAACATCAAAAGGGGGTTAATACTAGCCTATGGTACTCTCCAGCTGATACTCATGAACTTAAGTAGCACTGCTACTGCTATATTGACTACCTCCCAAATAAACAAGAGGATGTATGAATGCAGGGCAACACATGCATATGGGAAATTTGGACTTCAAGGATAGTTCGTTAAGGTTTTGGGATTCAAACAATGAACATGATAATGGGTATGAACTAACACCTAATGAGTGGACAACATGTATGTGGATAGAGCAATGCATGAGGGCAGAACAGAAATCCTGTGATGTTTTATAGGCAGTGCTCGACTTGCACCTATTCCCATGACTGAATAACTTTAACAGATGAACAGGGCATAAGCCATTTGACTGATGCACACTATTTGGGTACTCTGGAACTAATCAGCCGGGTAAAGCATTCTTATTCTTTCCTATCAAAGATGACTTGTATAGGACAGACACTTTAGAAGCCCTACCATCTTGTTTGTATTCCTCTGAGGTAAAATAACTTGGCAACCTACCCTTAGGATCAGATGGGTATACACTCGCACCATCTCTCATACCAGAGCCTTGCACCACACCATGTCCTTGATACCCCATCCCTGAATATGTACTCCAATTATGCATATGTTCGACTGTATAGATTCAGACTACTCCTAGTTATGGTGTCGTTGATACAAATATATGTAGACACAAGGCTACGACTCAAAGAACATCTCAAATCTAAACCCATCTCATAGTTCTGATACCATCCCCTCTGTTTAGAGGATTTACAGTCTTCGACCAACAGAGGTATACGGCTCTCCTATGAATCTTCCTCTGGACATAAATTCGAACACCTTCATTTCAGATGAAATCAAGGAGACTAATACCAGGTTTTAGAAGTTCTAAACGAAACAAGGGATGGAGGTTTACCTGGTTGAAAGTAGGGCTGGACTGCTCCTCCTCTTCTCGACAGGGAAACAATTTGGTTCTAGGATTTCGTAGCTTCTTGGGGTCGGCTACAATCCTCTCCCTATATACTAGGGTTCGATCTCCTGAGGGAGATCGAGAAATTTGCTCTGATCTCATCTTAGATTTGATGAGAGCAAACTCGAATTCAAATCGAATTCGGAAACAGGGTGGTGGGTTTAAAACGGTCAAGGGGATTTGAATTATTGCAATTTTACTTTATAGTCCCTGCCAATATTTGTAATACCAATTTGGTCCTTTATATGTTATATAAAACCAATATAACAATACATGTGGCAATTTAATGTTGAAAATAAAATAATAATAATAAAAAAAATATGTGAGGATAAAATTTGATCAAGGGGTTTACAAGTCTATCCCCCTTAAACAAATTTCGTCCTCGAAATTTAAATAAAGCTATGCTATAACTGAAAAGTCAAAACTTGATGTCACTAAAATATTTCCATGTTCTCACAAAATCTAATATAGGACTCACAATTGTACTTATTACTATAATCTATTATGAACTTCCGTCAGCTCCTCCTTGTAGTGCTGGCTCATCCTCCATGCTCATGGCAAAAGCTTGTCCTCCTGGCTACAAGTCGACGTCTGGGGCAATCTCGCAGCTGATGCTGATCCGAGCCACAGTTTAAACATTGCCCAGTCTCCGGCGGCAGTCGCTCTCACTGTGTCCCTTCTTTTTGCAATGCTGACTATTGGAAGTTCTCGATTCGAGGTGTCTCTTGGCTGCTGATGATGCTGCTGTGCTGGAATGTTGGGGTGTTTCACCGCTCCTGATCGGCTGCTGTCTCCTCCATACGTGTCTCGGTCTTTCTTCCTTTTGCGCTTCAATTCTGTCTCTACCGCTGTGACCTTCAAGATCTTCTCGTAAGTTGTGGCCTGGCTAGTGGCGATGGCTACACGGATTTCATGTGAATGTCCTTTCCTGAACTTCTTGGCTTTAGCTGCAGGGGTCAGGGCGTCTGCAAAGCGGCTGAGGCGTGCGAATTCTGCGGTGTATTCATCGACGGAGAGGTTGCCCTGTTCCAGGCTCTCGAACTCGTTCTCCAACTCTTCACGGGCTGCTTCAGGATAGAACTTCGTCTTGAACAGCTCCTTGAACTCCTCCTAAGTCACGTCTGGCGCGGTGAACCGAGACTCGTCTCTATACCATGTGGGCGATATCGTAAAGCTGTATGCTGGCATTCTCGACCTTCAGGTCTTCTGGAATTCGAGCCCTCCGAAGGTTGCGGTCTACGTTCTCTAACCACTCATCCGCGTAGAGAATCCCTTCGTTCCCTTGAATTCTCTGGGCCTAAGGTCCGTAAAATTCTTGGAAGTTCCAGGGCGCGATCGTGGAGCGTCTCTAGTCTGGATAGCCTCTCTCAGTGTATCGCGGAAGACGTCAGCCTGTCGCGTCTGAGAATTCATAAGCTGCTGGAAGATCCCAAGGAGGGTAACATTGTCCAGCGGAGGTGGCGAAGGCAGAACATGTGCTGGGTTCATGGCAGGTGCTGGAAACGTCGCTGGTGCAGGGTACATGGTAGGTGCTGGATGTGGAACATACGTTGGCTGGGAGGGTACAGGCTGATGGAAGGGTGCTAGCGGAGGAAAGTCGTCTCTGCGGAATCTCGAGTATTGCGTTTGAGCCAGGTCGCCCTGGTGAGAAAGCTGGCCTTCCTGCGTTGGCGGAGTCATGTACGAGAAGAATCCTCCTGTAGCTGGTGGGGTGTTCAGGAAAGCGTTATTCCTGTCTTGAGAATCCATTCACTACAATAACAGAAAACATTAGATGGTACGAAGATTTCAAGCAGGATGCAAGTCAAGGATTTAAAAAATAGAGGTCAATAGTGAGTCAAGACACGTGGATGAGATCCTAAGTTTCTAATCCTATGTGCAGGCTCACGACGGCACAGTGATGTAACCGCAGTGATCAACGTAGACCTGCATGGGCCACCAAAAAAACTTGTCACGACCCGCACCCGGTTTTCGGATACGAGACGTGTCCAAGTCCAGCCTACGCCGCAGTGTCGGCGGTAGAACGCTGTCTAGTATATAACCAAGTCATAGAGGTAATCTAGATCTCATCCACAATATGATACAATCCACTAACACAAATGAAACTGAATATTGAATGAATATATAAATAGAGTATCCAGTTTATCAAGAATTTCCATTTACGTCGGTGGACACAAATCTACTACAAATAGACGATAATTTCATAGAAACAAGGAAATGAAATAACTGAGACCAAACTGTCAAAATACCCTCAGCTGTAGTGGCACCGCGGTCCAATGCTAGCTCCAACTGTCGTGTGCACCTGGCTCAATACTCGGCTAAACCTGAAGAGATCATCAGGTCCTCAGAGGACTAGCAAGATACATAATATAGAAGCCAACAGGTAACAGTACAAATATAAGAAGTAAGGAACAATCAAGAATATCCAGCGAGACAAAAGAACTAAGAACAAGTTCTAAACGCAAGGTTCCTAAGACACTGGCATGCTATACTAGGAATGGCTGGCTATAAACTGCAGTCAAGGCAAGTACTCACATCTATAATGTCTCAATCGCAGTCAAGGCAAGTACTCACAACCAAGACAGTAGCCAATCCTAGATAAAACCTATAGACCGTAGTCAAGGTAAGTACTCACAATCTATAGAATGTCAAAGTCAAGTCCTACTCAAGTCAGGTCAAGTCAAGTCAAGTCGAGGGTATCGTGGTGTAGGACTAGACGACTCTATCAAGCAATACGTATGAGACTATCACAGTGTAACAGGTAGAAAATATCATAACAGAAAATGAACAAAAACTAGAAACATGTAAAGTAAAATCATGACAGGATGAGTGTACAAGACATGGGATAAAGCAATCACGAATGTAAGAAAAAACAGTAGCAAGAATAACATGCATATAGATGATACTGTACAAGTTGGCAAGGTATACTTGCCTGTGGTCCTGAGCTGCGGATACGGGTCAAGAATCCGTATCGAGGTCCAAGTAGCCTGTTTGATAATTTATGAGGTCAATACATGAATCAAAGTTAAATAATCCTATATACTACCTAGTTTCTAGATTCAATTTCTATGGGGTTATAATAGATGACTAAGCCGAGTTTACCTATTGGTCCAACTTCTCTCTCACATGGACTTGACTTATCTACCCCTTTAACTGTAACTATTAAATATGATTTACTGATAACCTCTTGATACCTGTCTCTTGATATTTATTCGATTTCCTATAGTAGTGCTATACTATATCATACCAATGCATTTTTTGGTATCCCTTACTATAGCTACTTATATGCTAGCCACACTTGTATAAATATATGTTTGGGTCTTCACAAATAGCTATTTGAGTTTGTCTATCTGTTCTAAAACCCCAGTGCTGACCAAATGAAGCACTCTAACACAATCACAATTATTGCCTACAGCAGGCTTGTTGCTGTTTGTTGATGTTCCCATTTCCTTTACCTATATGCACAGATTATAGGGTGCTACCTGCAGAGCACAGGCTCTAACACCCTTGATCTCTACTTGGGTGCAGGATACATATATCCCATGTCCTCAACTACTACTGTTGCATCTTGCCACAACAGTTTGCTTCTGTTGTATGTACTTAAAACTAGTACTGATGTAAATCATATACTCATGTTAATGACCCACAGGAACTGCTCACTGGTAACCCATACACAACTGACTACTAATCTTTCCACACAGGAAACCAGGCTTATATTCTAACTTCCATATTGACATTTCTATATACCATGGTATACTCGACCAACCCACAAATCTGTAGGAACCCTACTCTCTTACCCAGGCTGGTCAAGGCAAGTACATGCCAACACCAACTTAATTATTTACTCCTATCCTTGACATGTTTCCCAATTCTTGTCTATCCCAACATCACCTAGGTAGAACCAATCTTCCATCCCCAAAATCTATCTAACCTGCACAGGTTCTCGAATTTCCTTTGTAAACCGCCTAGGAGATGGCCTACCCCTGCCTGTTCTGATGGATTCCAACTTAAACATTGCTATATTTTTTTCCTCTTGAAGGCAACAGAATTACAAAGCCAAGCCAAGACGAAGCACAACGAGAGGCTGCAGTGATCAGCCACCATGCCATGAATTAGGCAAAAGGAGTAAGGGACTGAACCAGAAATGAACTGAATCATAGAGGAATCTTGCTCTGTTCCCCTGGTTCCTCCCCAACTCTTCTCTGTATTTGGTATCAGAGATGGCATGAGACTCAGATCCTCATTCGAATCACTTTCATTTTAACTCACCATCCGTGTTACCAGAACGCTGACATATCTAGTTTCAGGTATCTCAAATTCCTTCATACGACTTCTGATCATGCTAGTGTATCTACAGGTTTTGTGCCTAACTGGAACATGAATATAGGGAACCTCTCTCTAGATACCCAACAACCAATGTGCCCCGTCATCATGGTTCCCAATGCTCTGTCTATCCTTGGTCTGACACTAATATATACAAAGGGCAGAAATTGAGATGGCCTCATACTTACCCTTAGATATCCCAAGTACAACTGGTACACCATGTGCACTAGCCCCCTTACAACTGTTATGATACTCACTGATACTCTGCGTGAACTGAACAGAGGAAACCCCAAGACTCATAGATATCCAATAGGCAAAGGTTACATGGAATAAAACAAGTCAGTCAAAAGGAGTAGCCCAGGTTCAGGCTGATATCAATCAACATCAATTTCCTTCTCTATTACCTATTGGTATCTAACGGCTAATAGGCAAGGTTCAATGTCCTGGCTCCTATCGATTTACCATCAAATCAGCCTATGATGTTTCTTCTAACCTATATGGTATAATTAGGCAGCCTTGTACCCTCTGTGGTACTCGAGCCTGCCCTTATAGGTTCAAATAGCCTTCACAATTGCAGAACAATAGTAGGAGTGAACTAATAGGCAGTCAATAATGCAACATGTGCAGCGGCTAATACTGCATTATGCAGGACATTTGAATGTTATGGGCCGGAACAATGTTGTTCTAAGACCAAAACTCAACTAATCTGAATAGTAGAGAGGAAACAGTAAGGCATTTGGATAGCAACATACAGTGTATATTGACCCTATATGAAGTATAACTAATAGCTCCCTTGTTGGGATTGAGTCACATTTATAGATGTTCAAGGTTCTGAACATCAAAAGGGGGTTAATACTAGCCTATGGTACTCTCCAGCTGATACTCATGAACTTAAGTAGCACTGCTACTGCTATATTGACTACCTCCCAAATAAAAGAGGGTGTATGAATGCAGGGCAACACATGTATATGGAAATCTGGACTTCAAGGATAGTTCGTTAAGGTTTTGGGATTCAAATAATGAACAGGATAATGGGTATATCTAACACCTAATGAGTGGACAACATGTATGTGGATAGAGCAATGCATGAGGGCAGAACAGAAATCCTGTGATGTTTTATAGGCAGTGCTCGACTTGCACCTATTCCCAATGACTGAATAACTTTAACAGATGAACAGGGCATAAGCCATTTTGACTGATGCACACTATTTGGGTACTCTAGAACTAATCAGCCTGGTAAAGCATTCTTATTCTTCCCTATCAAAGCAGACTTGGATAGGACAGACACTTTAGAAGCCCAATCTTGTTTGTATTCCTCTGAGGTAAAATAACTTGGCAACCTACCCTTAGGATCAGATGGGTATACACTCGCACCATCTCTCATACCAGAGCCTTGCACCACACCATATCCTTGATACCCCATCCATGAATATGTACTCCAATTATGCATATGTTCGACTGTATGGATTCAGACTACTCCTAGTTATGGTGTCGTTGATACAAATATGTAGACACAAGGCTACGACTCAAAGAACATCTCATATCTAAACCCATCTCATAGTCCTGATACCATCCCCTCTGTTTAGAGGATTTACAGTCTTCGACCAAACAGAGGTACACGGCTCTCCTATGAATCTTCCTCATGGACATAAATTCGAACACCTTCATTTCAGATGAAATCAAAGAGACTAATACCAGGTTTTAGAAGTTCTAAACGAAACAAGGGATGGAGGTTTACCTGGTTGAAAGTAGGGTTGGACTGCTCCTCCTCTTCTCGACAGGGAAACAATTTGGTTTCTAGGGTTTCGTAGCTTCTTGGGGTCGGCTACAATCCTCTCCCTATATACTAGGGTTCGATCTCCTGAGGAGATCGGGAAAATTTGCTCTGATCTCATCTTAGATTTGATGAGAGCAAACTCGAATTCAAATCGAATTCGAAAAGGGTGGTGGGTTTAAAACGGTCAAGGGGATTTGAATTATTGCAATTTTACTTTATAGTCCCTGCCAATATTTGTAATACCAATTTGGTCCTTTATATGTTATATAAAACCAATATAACAATACATGTGGCAATTTAATGTTGAAAATAAATAATAATAAAAAAAATAATATGAGGATAAAATTTGATCAAGGGGTTTACACCTATTCACTTGAGTTCAGTCTTGGGTATGATAGAAATCAGTCCTTGAATACATGTCCAGTCCATGCCTTGTCCTAATGATGTATCAGTCTACCGTTTACCTAATGTTCAGTATACATACATATCTATATGTTTGTTCAGTCGAGCCCCATATATCCTGTTCTCCTTCAATATGCTCAACCTCTTTCTTCATTTCAGTCCAATATAGACAAGTGATGTGCCATATTAGTTCAGTCACTGTATAATCAATGTTCAGTCTCCATTGTTTTTGGCAGTCCACCCTTATGTTGTATCAGTTGGTATATTGTATGAGCCATGTTGTATCAGTCCCTTGTCATTCCACTGTTCAGCCCCTTGCATTAGCCCTTAGAATTGTTCAGTTGGTTGTAGTCCAGGTTTTTGGAAGGCTACAGCCTTGTTCCCTTTGGTTCCAGATGAGGGGTTTAAGGATGAGAGTTTAACTCATCATGCATGCACTTCTCTAAGGTTAATTAAGAATTTAAGAGCTGTACTACTAAAAATGCTCATTTTCCTAATTTATATGCTGCAAAAAAGTTTTCTGATCAACTTATGAAAACAAATCAATGCAATGTAATAACAGAATGAGATTGAAGATCCTTGATTCTCAGTTTTTAACAAAATGAATTGTAGGCAAGTATGACCACAAGATAGTATCCAAAAAAGTAGATAACAAGGGTAGAACTATAGTATTAGTGTATCACTCAAATAAGTGTGAAGCAAAAGTTTAGATCAGTATTTATACCTTAGAAGAACCATGAAGTGATGATGATGACTGTTGTCTTGTTTTTGGATGGTTGTTTTTTTATCATTTCTTTGATTGTAGCCATTTCTTCTTTAAGTGTAATTAGATCCGTCTCCATAGCTTCATTTTTATTCTTTAATTGACGAGCAATCTCTCTATTTGTCGCTGAAGCACGAATCTCTGTCTTTGAAACACCTCCACCTATGCCACGAACATAACCCTTTCTATCACGTCCGAGTACTTAAACAACATAAATAGCAAGGGGATTATCTTCTACAATTTTTTGAATTTTTTTGTACAAGATATAAATAGCAAGGGGATTATCTCACAAACTATTGCAACAGGGTCATTGTCCAAATCATTTTGTCCCAAGTACGGATCATCTTCTACAAGCTTTCTAATTTTGCAAAATTAGAAATATCAAACATATAAATATGTATTCATTAGGGTTATGGTCCCCAACTCATACGGCCACCAAAGAAAAGGTTCTCTATTTTTCTCTTCTTCATCCCCATCAACAGAAAGAGAGGGACAAAGGATTCGGATTCACCTTTGTCATTAAGGGTCGTAGCAAGTTGGAAGATCGAACCCAATAAAGAGACGATTGCTTCAACATCCATCAAGCCAAGCAATGGACTCGGGTACGCTTCCGCAATCAATTTATTTTTTGATCTTCATCTCATGAATCAGGCATAGTAATTTCTAACAAGTGGTATCAGAGCCTCCCTGTTTGATTTATAGATCGAATGTTTAGATTCAATTTTTATTGTTGTTTAGGAACCCTAGATCGTAAGATCTAATTTAATTTAGGGTTTCGATTTTTCGATAATAGTTGAGGTATGCATTGATAACTAGATGATGCCTAGGGTTTTCGGTCCGTAGTTCTCTACAGTTTTGGTTCCACTTGGAATTTGGTTGTTCATTTAATATTTGAATATTTATTTAATTTGTATGCATGAATGGATTCGGTCGATGTGATGTTGCTGATGCTTGTTTGAACTTCTGTAGTTATAAAGACAATTTGCAGATAAACCCCCGAATTTGAGTACACGTATTTTTATACACATTAAAGCATCCATTAATCTTTTGGAGAATTAATGTTTGCTGATGTAATGTTTGCATGCAATATCTTTTGGAGAATTAATGTTTGCATCCAAATATAAAGCATCCATTCATCACAACCTTTTTGTTGAGAGTGGGATTTGCACCCACACCCATTTGGACCAGAACCTTAATCTGGCGCCTTAAACCAACTCGGCCATATCAACAGGTCATACTTTATTTAAAGTGTTTCAATTCGTGTTTTAATTCATAGATGCCAAATTTTATATGGATAAGTAAGGAATTGGCCATTAAGAAAGCCATGAGTGTTTTTTACAAACTCACATGTTGCTTCAAGCATTCGAATTTTATTGTTGGGTCTAAACATTATTTTATAACTTTCAAGTATATCATGAATTAGTAAGGTGATATGCTACAGATATAAGCAGACACCAAAATAATATTTTGCTATTATCTATTGTTTTATGTTGTATAAAACAGATTTAGCACTTTCTTTATGATATTGGTATTGATTTCGATTCAGAAATTTAGTTTCCGATAAATTCATGCAAAAGGATTCACATACTTATGATTATTTTATTTGATGTAATCTGCTGATGTGTATATCTTTAGTAGATGAATTTTGGTATAATCTTTATAGATTATTTGGTGCAATATGTTGATACATATATTTAGTAAAATATAATCTATTAATGCATATATTGGTCTTCTATAGATTATTCTATAGTAATCCTTATGTATTATTTAATATTATCTTTGGATGCATATCCTCCGTAGATTATTTCATAAATTTTATTATAGCGATAATATCCAATTTTGTCAAATTAAAATTCATGATTATGCTTTTGATTACTTTATTTGAGTAATAATCTTATGAATATGCATGTATATAAAGTTTTGGACATGATTCAGTTTTGTAAAATTTAGTCAACATTTAATTTTTTTTGGTGCCTTTTATGACTAGCAATAGTTGTCCAATATTTTAAGTAGACTCATTGAAACAAGATATCGCCAAAGTGACCTCTCTTGCGTAGATAGTCTACGAGGGATGTCGGATGTTTGTGTGTGCATATTCTTGCGGGTATTAGCCAGCCCAAAGGAAGGTTAATACTTGGCCGAATTGCACACATACTTGTGATAATAAATGTGTGATAATTATAAGGTTTACATGTGAATAATAACCCGATCCAAGATAGGCTTATTATTTGACATGACTTATTGTCAACGTTTGATCATTACACCAAGAATACCACTTGCAGTTAATATCACTGTCCAAAGACTTGATATTAATGATGTACTAGGTATCTTGAGATGGGGTTCACCATTATTTGAATTTGTTTGACTATATTTTACGCTTTGGTTATTTATTAGAGCATGTTTTTTTTTGTTGCTTTGTTCTCTTTACAGTTAATGTTGTTAAAATATCTGCCAATAAGATTTTAATTTTCATGTTTAATGGGATAAACTTTAAGGACAAAAAGAAATGAATACAGTAGTTGCTAAGGGTCCAGGTCAAAAGAAACAACAATATAAAACTAAGGGTTGTTCTTTTGTGATAAGACAGGACACATAAGGAAGAAATGTACAAATTATAACGTATGACGTATAAAGAAATATACATTTCTAAGTTTGGTCTGTTCTGAGGTTAATTTAGATTTAGTACCTAAAAACACGTGGCGGTTAGATTCTGGTGCTACTACCCACATTAGTGTTTATAGACAAGGTTGTCTGAGCTACTGAAGCCAATTGATGGTGAAAAATACATCTATGTGGGTGACGGCAAATCGTAGAAGTGGATGCAATAGGACATTTTATGTTATTTCTAGGAAGATTATTATTTGGATTTGATAGACACTTTTATTGTACCGTCTTTTAGACGAAATTCAGTTTCAGTTTCAGTTTCCTTAATGGACAAATCTGGTTACCATTGTTCATTTGGAAACAATAAGTTTAGTATATCTTTAAATTCAAATATTATTGGTGACGGTTCCCTTAAGGATTATAATAACCTATATTCAGTTGAAATTATTGCATCTTATAATAAAACCTTGCAAGTGAAGTCATGTGGTACTAAATGCAATATTAACAAAAAAAAATTAGCCTCATTATGACATAAGTTAGGTCACTTCTCTAGAAATAGAGTTGAACAATTTGTGTCTGATGAGGTTTGGATTCCATTGATTTTATAGACTTTAATGTTTATATTGAATGTGTAATGGGAAGACAGACCAAAGTTAAATTATAAGCAGCTACTTTATTGGTTATGCTACAGATCAAGGGGTTAATAATTATACGGTCCCACACTAAGAAATTTTTTTGAGACGAGAAGTGTAATATAATTTTTGAGGATGTTGAGTTTGGGGAGAAATAAAGTCAGGATCATTGTCTTTGAGAAGGAATCAATTACGATTCCTACTATCACTTTTGACGATGTGCAGGATTCTATACATGTCATGATCAAGAAGTGAATTCAGAATCTCAATAAGACAATGTCGAATTACCTCTATAAGTCATTGTTGAGATACCTTAACAACGACAACGTAGCGGCACCCCATTCAAGATAAGGTAATTATTTCTATGGAACAAACTCAACAACCTCAAGAACCGGTAATATTAAGATGGTCCACCAGAGAAAGGAGAAATATAATTTCGGATAATATTGTCATATTTCTCTAGGAACGTGAGGAAGACTATAGATACTGGAAGATGATCTAATCAACTTCCGCCAGGCCATTGAAAGTCCCAGTTCTCAAAGTGGATTGATAAAATAAATAAGGAGTATAAGTTCATGCAAGACAATAAAGTTTAAGAACTTGTCCCATTACCAAAAGGTATGAAATCCATTGGTTGTAAATGGACATTTAGAACCAAGAAGGATTCGATGGGTCATGTGGAGAGGTATAAAGTACGTATTGTACTAATTAGTGACTTTTGGGATTGATTTTAAAGAGTTTTTTCTATTCGGTATCTTTGAAAAACTCCTTTAAAATAATCATAGCACATGTTGCACATTTTGATCTTGAATTACAATAAATGGATGTTAAAACGACATTTCTCAATGGTAACATTGATGAAACAGTTTATATGGTGCAACCAGAAAACTTTGTGTCGAAAGACCCAAAGAATATGGTTTAAAAATTGACAAAATCTATTTACGAACTCAAGCTTCTCGCCAAAGGTACGTCAAGTGATTATCTTGTTTTGTTTTGAGATGAACACTGTTGAAGATTGTGTGTATCATAAGTTTAGTGGGAGTAGGAATAATTTTCTGGTTTTTTATATTGATTAAAATTCAATGCAAACCAGGTGACACCTCTCGTTAAAGGAGACAAATTCGGTCTCAATCAAGTACCTTAAGGTTAGCCTTAAAATTAAGAAAATACAATAGATTTTCCGTTCATGACCAGTTGTAGGAAGTCTAATGTACGCTCAAGTATGTACGCGTCCGGATATTGCGTACATAGTTGGAATGTTAGGCAGATATTTAAGCAAATATGGATGGATCATTGGGTAGCAGCCAAACTACTTAAGTAATTAATAGAGAACAAAGAATTATATGCTCTTTGTAGGAGATCGGATAATTTTGGGGATCATAAGGTATTCCGACTCCGATTTTGTTGGATGCCAACACAGAAGATCCACATCAGGTCATGCTGACTAATGAAGATATATTTTGGATGAGTGTCAAACATGCACTCATAATTTCTTCCACCATGGCAGCAAGGTTTATAACATGCTGTAGGACATCTATTCAGGGAATATGGTTGCGAAATTTTTCACAAGGCTGCGCCTACATTACGGTGTTGAAAGACCATATAAAATTATGGTGTGACAATAAATCAGCAGTACTGTATTCCAATAACAACAGAAACTTGTATTAGTCAAAGGATATTGACATAAAGTTTTAGTTGTGAAGGAAAGAATTCAGAATGGTTATAGTGTCCATATAGCACATTAGGACAAACTCCATGTTAGCGGATCTGCTCACAAAAGCATTATCACCCAGGGTCTTTCATGAGCATACTGCTCATATGGGTGTTATCTTAATTAAGAATATGGCAATACAGTGGAGTTTATATTTATATATTTGGGTGCTATTTGATTTTGGACACATTTATGTATTAATGTATTTTGGATATTTATCTGATCAGATATATGGAAATTCAGTTTATTCTGTTTTCATTATGTTAAAGTATTGATCTCACTAAAGTTAAGGAGGACCAGTTGGAAATAGACATGTATTGATCACATTGTATAATTTCTATGCTACGCATCCATGATTGATCTATGTCATTTAGCTATATTGGTATATGTGACCAATGATAGTTTAGTTACGCTATATGTGACGAATGCCGCTTTGATCCTATGTTATATGGTTAATGGACGAGATTGTCCGGATATACCCTAAGGATTAAGATAGCAATTTATGAGCTCACTAAGGTTAACACAATTATAAGGTTACATATGTGGCCCAGTGGGATTGTTAGAATTATTCAATAATTAATGGGCCACACATGTAAAATTAATTGTGTTTGGGCTATCTAAATAATTAAGCCAAATTAAAGTGGTCTATTTGGAAATTGGCTTAAGGGTATAATTGTCATGGAAATTAATGTGTAGATACCGAAGATAATTCTAATTTGATGATGGGCCAAATTAGAAATATTAAAACATATAAATATATGTATTCATTAGGGTTATGGTCCCTAACTCATACGGCCACCAAAGAGAAGGTTTTTTTTTCTCTTCTGCATCCCCATCAACAGAAAGAGAGGTACAAAGGATTCGGATTCACCTTTGTCATTAAGGGTCGTAGCAAGTTGGAAGATCGAACCCAATAAAGAGACGATCGCTTCAACATCCATCAAGCCAAGCAATGGACTCAGGTACGCTTCCGCAATCAATTTATTTTTTGGTCTTCATCTCATGAATCATCAGGCATAGTAATTTCTAACACCTACAAGATATAAAAATGGTGCATATTTTTTTTGATTAATGAAATCATCAGGCATAGTAATTTCTAACACCTACAAGATATAAAAATGGTGCATATATATGATTAATGAAACTCAAAATCAACAAATTATTATTACAATTGAAAGAGAATTATTCTTACAATGTAATCGTTCGAGCTGGTAGAGGAATTAGTATTCTTAGGCATATGTGTGGTCACATATAACATACTTTTATTGACCTCGCCAGTCGGACTCTCCTTTTTCTATATCAAAAGAGAGACAAAATATAATATTGCAACAAAATGTAAGAACAAAAAAACGCAAAAAAGAAAATAAAGAAATATAGTTATGTATATTAAGTTACCAGATTATGTGCTGCCCTCGCGCATCCAGTCCTACCAGTTGTATGTAGAACCTTAACTTTTTTCCTCGCTTCCTTACCAACTTCACGACGAATATTATCTTCAGGAGTAGAGCAGAAATCAACAAAGTCTTCCCAATCTTCTTTCTTTACTATGTTAATAGGCCTATTTTTTTTGCTCAGCAACAGTTGGATACATATCACACCTTTTTCGGAGATTAGACTTCCAATTTTTCCAAGAAATATTAGCTTTTTTCAAAACTTTAGCCTTATAAATTTCGGGAACAACATATCTACTCTGCAAAGACAAATTTCTTCATATGTTACACATACATGAAGATTTAAAAAAATTTATAATTCATATTTACTCACATTAACACCTCTCCATATGTCTTCTTTCATGCTTTGGGGAACCTTTTTCCAAGAATCAATTGCAGGTGGACAATGTGTCTTTGTTATCTTTCCAACAGTAGTTGCAAATTTTTCTGATTCAATATCAACAGGTCGTCCATATTCATCAAAAATGATAACTTTTGGAGCACCTAAGAAATAATTCAAATATTAGAACATATTGTAAAACATATTACAGAGGAACTATTAGATAAAGATATTGAAATATTATTAGATAAAGGTATGCAATAATCACCGATTCGATTAGAAGTGCTTCCTTGATAACCACTAGAAGGATCCTCATTGTTAGATTCATCCCTATTAGCTTCATGCTCACTATAAAATACATCTCTACTAGATTGGGTTCCATCTCCTGACATATGAAACTTAAACAACAAACAAAAATGACAATTAAGATATAAAATAAGCATATCATACACAGGTAAATGCTATATCAAATTTGGCCTTAATAGATACTCTAGAAATATACCCATAAGTAGCACAGGCTTGTTTGTTTACTGGAAACTAACTCAAACTCACAGAGTTGGCAAAAAATGACAGTCAAGTTAGTAAACTAATGTGTTGCATCTCAGAGTGCATAAATCAGTTAATCCTGTAGAGAGATATCCCTACAATGAAACTCCATCTACCAAATGAATCCTGGATCAACCTTTCCTGAAGTGGCCCCTAATACCAAAATCTGCAGGTGAGTGCTAATAAGAATCTAAGAATAATCTTCAGGAAACTTCCGTTCTGAATTGTAGAGAGTGAAGAATAATCTTGAAAAACAGTAAAAGGATGTAATCCACTTATTTTCTCTAAGTCCAAGTAGACAATCATGTAATGCAGGGAATGTATAGTATGCAAAGAAAGGTGATGCAAAAACAGGTTCTAATGAAGAAGATGCAGTGGTTAATTAATGCCTTGTGTAGTAACATGTGAATTCAAGTCTGGACTTGAATTCACTTATCTGCACTTGACATTCAGACCTGAGCTCCCTATGTATAGTGGGTGGGAGTGCAGGACATTCTAATTACAAATGTGTGTGTGGCAGAAAGAATGCAAGATGCAGGACATGAGTTAATTTTGCAGGGAACAAATAAGTGTAGGATATGTTAAGGGGTGATGCAGTGTATTAATTTACAGGTATCTAAGTGGCAGCGAACTAATCTGATATTTGAACATCAATGGCTATCAAAATTTAGTGCAACCTAGGATTGATATCACACATGAGCAGGTGTAACTAAGTTGGGACAGAACAATAAGTGAAGGATTGGTTTACAAGGAGAATGAATGTAGGTCAGGGTGAAAAGGTGTATAGGTGATGCAGGACAATGAAATATAATACCACTCGAGTGCAGTGGAGGGTGTGAATGAACCCAGGACATTAAGGTGTATGAAAATCAATATCTGCATAGAGTCCATATGCAATACATTTCATTAATATGCAGTGAAACATAAATTTCAAGGCTCAATGTCAGTATGAACAAAAGGAATGTAGGACATTATAACTAAACATATGCAGTGAATTAAAGTCTAATCATAATGCAATAGTTGAAACTTCATATGGCATGGACATGGCATTTGAAATGCAGATATTACCTGGGCTTGCAATTGTCATCTAATCATAAAAGGATCAATATGGCTGCTCATAAATCTCCAGGTAACTTGTAAGGGGTTTCACTCCTACAATGTGGACTGGCCTACACCAACTGAACCATAGTGTTCACAAGGACAGAACTAAATTGTAAGGGGACTTATATAGTGAAGATGGTGGTGTGAACATATTTGGGACTGAAAGATCAATGCCAAATTAACCCAAGCAAACAAAACAATGAGTGGACTGGTTCATGCCTTGGGCAGGTGACAGGATAATGCCAAATATGCATGAATAATGAATGCAGTGTTACACCAAAAAAATTACTATACCCTGATGTTTGGATTATGTTAATATAAATGATCTTCAGCACA
Organism: Iris pallida; assembly: GCA_029216955.1. Lineage (NCBI taxonomy): Eukaryota > Viridiplantae > Streptophyta > Magnoliopsida > Asparagales > Iridaceae > Iris > Iris pallida. The sequence continues at coordinate 17,039,632 of JANAVB010015000.1, read as the reverse complement.
TCACAAATAAAAGTTAGTTTGATTTTGAGTGACTGGAAAGATAAGTTTGGCCATGCATATAAGTATGTTATATGCACAAAACTAAAATATTCATGCATTATCTCTACCGAGCCATGTTTACTTATAATTGTGCAATGATCCTACTTTTAAAATACAAATACAGCACAAGTGACTATTTCCTTCTCATTCTTAATTAGTTACATGCACAAGTATGTTACCTCTACTGAGCGATGCCAATTTCCCTTTCCAATGCTAACATTATTAAGAAAAGTGTGAAATTGCCAAAATAAACAGAGGTGCCTTGCTCCTCCAAATGTTTACATGCCATGTTTTTAGCCATGACAATAACCTACCATAACAGAAAACAAAATATGTAGGTGGAAAGAGAAGGAAGAACTGACTGAAATTAAGTACTGAAGCACAATACTTTCAGGTATGAACTATTTGCACATGTGAGACATATTTAAGTTAAAAGAAGATTTTACAATCATTTTCTAAATGACTAAAGTTTTCCTTCCAAATATTTACGGGTTGGCCTCAATTCATACGATTGATATGCCATCTCTCCTTTTATAATTTCCCACTGTAGAACATATCAAAATTTTCTTTTTAATTTCTCCACAAGTATATATCATCAGCTTTATCATAGAGATGTCTTTCTTGTAGATACCCTCAGCTTGAATTAATGCAGGAGTCGACTAAAGTGGAAAAGTGCAAAGCTCACCACAGTACACTTTTGGTTCATATGGACATAGTCGAACACTTACATATCATGATATAGTTCTTGGTACTAAATCCAAAATACTAGTTCTATTTCTGGAGTGTTTATAATCTTATACACTTTCCAAATGTTAAGTCAAGTAGGATAACTTGGCTTGATATACGCATTATTAGCCTCTATGATGCTATTTAAGCAGCTTCTCAGAGATAATAAGTCACTTTCTTTCTCTACATCAAGCATTTGATGATAACATAGTTGATGTTTCAGATTTTACTAAACACTCATTTTGTAGCAAAACCTGGATGAGCTGATAACTGTTGTCGAGTTCTTCAAAAACTCATGTATCACAGAATTTGGCCTAAAGTTGTAGTTTGCTCTCTTGCAAACACAATTCAGGAAACTTCAGTTCTGAATTGTAGAGAGTGAAGAATAATCTTGAAAAACAGTAAAAGGAGATGTAAGCCACTGATTTTCAATATTAGAGATCATATATGCTTGCAGAATTTCAATTCCACAGCAAAAGATGATCAAGGCTTCTATCTTAACCTGATAATTGAATGGTTTAAAACCAAAAATATTGATTTTGATGTATCAAATGTAAATTAAACCAATTGTTCTCCATATATCCACGAAAGTAATATTCTAAACTTGTATCCATAGGCAAAACTAATATGACCAACTTCTACATGATCCTTTCATGTTGTGTGTCGATCCTGCAAGTTATCTGTGGTCACCTTAGCATATGCATAAATTGGGCAGCACAGGCACATGATTAAATAAATTAAACCATCCACAAAATAGATTGATTGATAGTTGGTAAGAACAACTTTTTTCTTGGTTTGATGGGATGTAAAGAACAGAAGCAAAGAAAACTAAGCGTGTATGTGTTTGATCAATAAACTTCATCATATTCTAAATTATCAGCAAGTGCAGATGCTAATATTGAAGCTTCTCCAGCTACTTCAGTAAAAACAAATGGATCTTCGTAAGCGTCGACTTCGTGGCTTAATCTTTTAGGAGATTCTAAAATGCCAATTATCCCTTGTTTCACTTTAAATAGACTTGAGATGCTTGAGAAGCATGAATGAGTGGCTCATCTGCTTCACTTGTATTTGTCATAAACCTCCCAAAATTGACGAAAACCAAATCTGTCTCTGGATCCACCACACATCCATTTACTTTGTCTTCTACACGCACCCAATCACAATAGAAGACTGTTTGGTTGAAGTCATAGTAATCCAGTTCAAGTATTTGTTTGACAATGCCATAATAAGTCACTTCATCATCCTTAAAATTGGAAGAACTAGATTTGGATCTGCAACCTGTTTCAGCTTTCATGGAAACCCTATATTTTGTGTGGTCAAGTTCAATTCTGAATCAGTGTATAAAAAATATATCTATTTACCGCATACGCATTATACGTTACGGCCTCAAATTTTGGACCATTTGCAAGCCTCTTAAAATGAGTCATTTCCTCCTTCTCAAGTTGTCCTCTTAACCAAGTAATATAGTCCATGATCTTCTTTGTTTGCTGCCTTACTCTTTGATGTTTTCCACTAGGTCGGTTATCCTTTACGTACGTTTGATATTTTCTGTGAATACATATGCAGTAAGTCTTTAAATTATACATTTATGTAATAAATATATCATAATTCATACACATAATTGCGTTGAAGTATTACTTACTCCTCCCATTTATCATTTTCAGGAGAATGCGACAAAACCTATTTATGCACTTGTTCGTACTACAAACTAGTCAAACGATAAGCCTTGCCAAGTGAATTGACGGGATATGGACCTTCTTCATCAATATCATCGATGGATCTTCTCCCTCCTCGTTTATAACTTTTATGTTTACCATTAGGAATGTACTCCATGCAATATTTCATTGCTTCTTATAATATATTGCTCAGCAATAGAGCCCTCTATAAAAGTTTTGTTCCGACCATATCGTTTGTATGTTTTCATCTTCCTAAACATGTAGCACAAATCAGATTTATAAAATAACTCAAGTGAATAAAACATAAACTACTAGATTTTTGGATTTTACCTTTCAAAAGGATACATCCACCTATATCTAACAGGTCCGCAGACTAGAGCCTCCTCTGCCAAGTGAATCACAACATGTGTCATTGAAACAAAAAAAGATGGCAGAAAATACATTTCAAACACGCATAATGCCTCCACAAGTCGTCGGTGTATGTTAGAAAGCTCTGACCGATCAACAACCTAGGAGCATAGGACTTTGAAAAAAATTGATAGTTGTCGAATTGTAGCACGCAAAGGTTTTCTTTTTTGTAAGCATGCATTAGAAATATTGGTAGTAACCCTTGCATGAGAATGTGATAATCATGTGACTTCAAGCCTTTGAATTGAAAATCTTGCAAACCTACCTTATTTTTCTAATTTTCGCTGTACCCAATAGGAACTTTTAACTTGCTCAAGGTTTTGCAAATTATTTCTCTCTCAGACCGAATAATGTAAAAGGAGCCTTCGAGATAAATTTTTTCCATCTTCTTCCACTATCCATAATTTCTTTCGTATCTTCCATTCCTCTAGATCTTTACGAGCATCAACTCTGTCCTTAGACTTACCCTTAGTATCCATTATTGTCGCAAACAAGTTTTCAGCCACATTTTTTCTACATGCATTACATCCAAATTATGGCGAAGGTGCAATTCCTGTGACAATGAATATGTTAATTAATAACAATACTTAAACATAGCATAAAAACAAAGATAAACCGAATTAACAACCCAATTGTATTACCTTCCAATATGGCAAATCAAATAGAATCGATTTCTTTGACCATGGAACATTTGTATCAGTGGGCCGCTTCCTCTTATTACCTGGTAACTTTCCAAATTCTATTTGTATAGCTTCCATTTTACTAAATAATTTGCACTAGTCAAACGTATTGGAGGCCTCCTATCTTCTTTATATCCATTAAATTTGGACTTTTGCTTTCTAAAAGGATGCTCGGCATCTCTTATGAATCTTCTACGACCCATGTAAGCAAAAAAAATTCCATGCTTTAGCCACTTCGCATCTATTTTTTCACTACATACAGGACAACCAAATTGTCCTGAAGTCCTACAACCTGAAAGATGCGCATAAGCTGGAAAATCATGTATACACCACATCAGCATTGCTTTCAAGGTAAAGCTGGTCTTCATGTGAGAATCATATGTAGTGCTTCCTACAGACCATAATTCTTTCAGCTCCTCAACCAATGGTTGCAAATAGACATCAATGTTATGTCCTGACTAGTTGGACCAGGAATTAACATGGTTAACATGGTAAAATCTTTTGCCATGCATAAAGATGGAGGAATATTATATGGAACAATCATAACAGGCCAGCAACTGTACGAATTATGCATCCCAAAAGGATTGAAACCATCAGTTGCAATACCTAGTCCAACATTTCGTTTCTCAGCAGCAAACTCGGGCCATATCCTATCTATCTTCTTCCAACAAGGAGAATCTACTGGATGTCGCATATGTGTACTACTATATTCTACATAATCATGCCATGTCATTTTCTCAGCTATCCATGGTACACTATACAAGCGCTGCAAACCTTTCAGTAATTGGAAAGTATCTTAGCTTCTTCTTCGGCAACCTCTTACCTCCTGGTTTTGAATTTTCTTTCAGTTTCCATCTACTTTCACCACACTTGGGACAATTATCCTTATCTGTATTTTCTCTCCAATAATGTATACAATCATTAGGGCAAGCATAGATAACCTGATACTTCATGCGAAAAGACTTGACCACATCCTTAGCTTTTTGAAAGTTTTCTGGTATAGTGTTCCCATCTGGCAAAACTTTTTTTAGAAATTGCAACAATTTTGTGAAAAAAGCCTCAGAGCATTGATATCTAGCTTTCATGCTCAACAACTCTACTATAGCCGAGAGTTTTGTATGTTGATCATCACAACAGGGATATAGGGGCTGCATTGTATCTTCCAGCTTCTTTTGTATTCAATATCCACCAGGGGATCATCTTGAACATGAGTAGCATTTTGTTGATCAAGGTCAATAGGATCAACACGTACAAATGTATCATTGAACATGTCTTCCATTCTTGGGAAGGCATTTTCAGTATAATCAATAGTTGACAAACTAGGAGCCTAAGCATTGGCAACCGTTCTACGAGGTATTTCTCCATGTTCGACCCAAGTTCGATATGACTTGTCCACTCCATTACAAACCAAATGCTCCGCTATTTAACTTAGTTTTTTTTGCATGAATTATAATTGCAACATTTGTCACATGGACAACAATACCAAGCATTTCCACCTAATTTGTCCTTTGTGAACTGAATGAATGATGCAACACCTTCTAGGTAAACATCTAACAATGGAGGCACATCTATCCATTCCTTACTTATAGAAGACATCTAATAAAATATAACATATCATCAGTAAACCAAATAACAATTAAACATGAATTAAGAAACAAACTAACAAAAATGGATGAGGATGTTACTGGTACGATACCCTCTTCTTCTCAGCCTAAGTTGTCACTACCACATTTCTGGCTTGAGGGTATTTTGTCTTATTGGTGATTTTTGAATTTTTAATAATTTATTGAATTGGTGAATTCTAGTTTGACTTTGACTCATTGAGACTAGTAGACTAGCCTAGAACATAACCCTATCTATGGTAACCCTAGTCTAACTTGAGTAAACCCATTTTAATCATTAGAAATTAGTTTTAGAATGAGATGATTAGGTTTAGTGAAATTAAGCCATGACTTATGGTTTTATAAAATGGCTTATGACTTCATGACTTAAATGATTATGACTTAAGCCCATGGGGCCAATACATGAAACCCTAACCCTAATTAGGACACCCACGGCTGGCCACACTAGGAGGAGCACCCCTATTTAATATCATGTTGGCTTGTTCTTTCCTCTTTTAGTGCTTGACCTAGATTTTGAAGAAAATGTATTTTCTTCCCTTCCAAAAATTCTAATAAATTCATTTTAATTCCTTTTTAACCCTAGTCTTTCGCATTAGGATCTAATTTCTGTGTGTTTACTATTTCTAGAGGTTCATCTCAGTTTTTGTGTCATTTGGAGCTTGGGAGTTGCTATTTGGGATCCTTCCATTTGGGGCTTTCTTGGAGATTTGACACTCATATGTAAAACCCTCAAATTATGTTTTATTCCTGATTTTAATGCATGATAGCTTAGGTATAGGTGTCCCCTAGCTACAGTAGAAATTTTGTGTCGTTTGCATTAGGTTTAGTGTCCGTATCGGACACGTATCACTAGTGTAGGCTAGGTGTTCGATGAAATGCCCGAACCATTTTGATTTGCTATTTTTGTAAATGTATTTGAATAGAATCCTAGATATAGGGTTTGCTTAGGGATTTCTGTTGTTTCTTCCTAATTTTAGTTTCATGTCGTGTCCATACGGGGACACGAACACGCTGTCCACACACGGTACACTGTGTCCTGCATCACGGGGTCAATAACTCCCGACACAGGACACGTGGACACGCCATTTTGGCGAGGGCCTTGGGGCATTATATGCCATCATCCTTCCAAAAGATGGGATCATGAGGTGGCGTGTGCGAGGAGAAATCCTCCACGTACTGGCCGTGCGGCCTGCCGTTACGCGCGCAGGAACGCCGCTGATACGCAGCTAGAACAGACACGACACGTGCCGTAGACACAGTGTAGACTATCCTAGGGGTAGCCCTACCCCTGGCGCACGTGTATGCAAGGCCACGTGTCACCATGTGGCTTGTGTCGTGCGCGGGACACGCGTGCACGACGCTGTGCGCAGTCCAGTGCACGTGTATGTGTCTCTGAGTGCTCGTGGTGTTTGGACACGCTTGTGCCCACTTGGATGGACACGTATGAAGTGGTAGACACGTGCACATATGTAAGATGTTTTACCAACCTTTAATTTATCATATTAACATGATTTTGATACTCGAATGTAGAATTCCCCTATCTGACTGATACTCTAGTTCCAGTTTTAAATTCTGAAGTTTAATTCCCTTTTAACTGATTTTGAATGTTAAGTTTCATGATTTATTGATCTATACATGTGTATTAGACTATTGTAAAGTTGATTATTGGTTAGTGTTGGGTTTTCATGTTTCGAATTGAGTTTTGAATTAATGAAATGCTATATGAAACTGTCGACTGATACATGGTTAGGATTTAATTCTAATTTTAGTTTTCTTTTCTAAAATTGATTTTTATTGATGTTAATTGCCATATTTGATTCACACACATGTATTAGTTATTGCTAGGTTGGTTTTACCTGATATATTAGGTTTTACACTAGAGAAATGGATTTCAATTGATGTTGGGTCTTTTAGTTGAACTATTAGCTAAATATAAACTGTCAACTTGTGTTCCAATTTCCTAAGATCTCTTGCACTATACTGCCATGCTCTACACACACACCCACACATGTTGGTATCACTGTTAGCAATTGTTCACTATCATGGTAATACACACTCTATTGTTTACATGTATACCTTAACACACTCACAACCGAGCTAACACCCTATCATCTAAATGTCATGTGACACATTACACTACACTGTTAACACATGGTAACACATGACACACACACACACACACACTAAATTCTATATGCATCACACAGATGTCCCTCTCCATATCACTCTAGGCATATATCTATATGTGATATATATATATATATATATCTATATGGCAATAGGTAAATATGTGCTATTTATATAAATTAAATATATTTCAATTGTGTGAAATGTGTGAGAATATACATATATGTGGAATGTATGTTTAGCCTATGGCTCATAGCCTGTGTATATGGCTTGAATGCCAGTTAAGGTGTGTAGTTGGCTTGTATAGCCTAGAAATTGTGTGTGTATGCTAGAATAGGCTGGTTAGGCTTAGTAAGACTTGTTTGGGTTAGGCTTGACCTAGTTGACCTAGTTTGACTAGAATAAGTTGACTAGAGTTGACCAAGGGTTGACTTTAGCCTAGATTGACCCCAAATATCATGTAGATGCATTGTAGCAGTCTGTTATATTATTTTAGACTTGTAGTGACTTGTACTGTTCTATAGGAGACAGACACCACTCCTCGGACAGTAGATTCTCTTCAGATATTCGGGATACCAGGCGAGTACATTCACTGATAGTTTTTATTGTCTTGATATATGTTATATCCGATTCAGTTATAGTGTCTTACTCGATTTCCAGTCACGATAGTTCACGGACTAGTATATGTTGGATCATGACATGGGATGTTGTTCTAAGATTTTCGTTGTATATTAGTATATTTTGTCTTATTCCTTGTGCTTATATAGACTCTGATTCCTAAGGGGACTTGCTACACTCTTATGGAATCCCGTGTCATGACGTGTCATGTCCAGATCTATTATACTATTTGGGAATGGAAGAATTATTAGGGGTTATGTGATCAAAGTCCCATATCACTATTATGCTTGCGCCACTCTCACCTCACGTAGGGTGTAGCAGATTCCTCCGTGTGCTTGTTATCCAGGTTGACCGGCATGACTTTTCATGAGATTTTTGTGTGATTATCGGGCCAAGTGGATAGCCTAATCATTTTTCCCTAGCCGATCACATAACGCTCTAATAATTCAAGTTACATTTTTATATTTACTTATCATAGGAGGCTAAGTTCTGTTCGGAAGAAGGGTTACAACCCCGGTCCTTATTTGGTTTACGGGTTATCACTCGGCTTTCGAATAGTTCCCAAGTCATCCTACATATTGTCGTCCTATTCAGTACTCACATCCTGTTATATATTTCCTGTGGATTTTGTCCTGTATTTCACATGTTCAACATGCTCTTATGCTATACTTTGATTGGAGGCTAGGTTCTGTTCGGGAAGAGGATTACAACCCGGTCCTTATTTGGTTTACGGGTTATAACTCGACTTTCGAATGGCTCCCAAGTTTTCCCATATCTTTGTCTTATATTTCATTATACCGTCTCTTATAGAATTTGTCAATTCATATGGAACTGCTGTTAGTATTTGTACTTGCTCATTTTCTTGACAGGATACCGTTGATATATTATAGATATTTCTGAGGCAGGCTGCTCGACCTACTATGGGGTCGAGACAGATGGAGACTTAGGCCAGGACTGTGGCCTGATAGTTGAGCCACTAGACTTTGTACTCCCAGAATAGTTAGCTTAGTTAGGCTTGCGTAGACTGCGATCCAGCTTTTGTTTTAGACTGTATTTGCATATATTTATATTTTGTGACTCTGTGATGTTGTTGTTCCTCTCTAGCTGTGTTGGATGTTGAACTCATTTCCGTTTTCACATCTATCATATTTCAATTTTGTGCTATCTATCCTAGTTTGTTCTTGTGATTGAGACTGTATTGCTATGTCACCTCCATTCGGAGTGTATATACTGTATATGTACCTTTATACTGTTAGTGTAGAATTTGTAGACGACCTATACAGCGTTCTACCGTCGATTCTACGGCGTAGGCTGGATGTACCCACGTGCTCGTGCCCCTAATCAGGGTGCGGATCATAACATATTTTTAGTGGTGGCCCATGTAGGTCAGAGTCGTAACTAGTACGATTTCGTAGTAGTGCTTAACTTAGAGCGCTGCTACGAGCCTGCTATTAGGATATAGGTTCTAGGTTATGATAGGAGGTACTCAATCACAGTTAGGACTCCTTGAGAGATTCCTGGGATGATCCTTGAGAATTATTAAACTTCAATTTGAAATCCTTTTCCTTATTTTGTTCGCTCCCACTCCTTGATTATTGAATTTGATTTTTGATGGATCATTGTTGACTTTAATTTTCCTATCGAGAAGAATTTTATGGCCTGAGTTACGATTTTCTGATAACATATGTTGACGGGAATAACAGGGATGGTAAAACGTCTACTTGATTATGGAACCTGTAGTTTATCGCAACCATATTAGCTGGCGTGGCGGAAACATAGAGACCTGACTTCGGATGCACGTATCTTGGTTATAGTTTTGGAATTTCTCGTAGCTATACTAGTCGATATAGCAAGATTTCCAGATGACATGATTATAGAGGTGCATACCCCAGTTGTGGAATCTATCGTTTATCGCAGTCTTGCTTACTGGCATGGCGAGGACTCTGAGTAGCATGATTTTGGACAGACGTATATGATTATCAGATTATATCTTGAGAAGATTTTTAAACATATCATCTCTATCGTACCCTTCTGTCGTTATAAAATTGTATTCCATCACCAAATAACTTAGGAGTAGGGATATTTTAGTTTGTAGAGCTTATTCATATGTAGTTCTTTCATAGTGTGATGATATGATGATTGGTAGAGTATATGTGCCCTAGAGATGATAGTTAGCATTGATATTAGAATAATAACCCATTGTAGATGATTCTCCTGTTATTTATAATACCTACTAGTTTTCATGTAGGATGCTAGTCTGCCTTACAGCCTTGATGATTTTTATTATTTACCTTACCCTTTCCAGTAGGGCATCCATGACCAGAGCTTGTCCTTGAGTGTAGCTGTAGCTTCACCTGAGACTGAAGGTTTTTCTCTGCCTCCTATAGTGGTACCCTATACCATATTCTCGGGAGGGTTGTTTCCTGGCGGAGCTCAGATATACGGACTCTCCGGGATGTGTTGGAGGCACAGAGAGTTCAGGCTGAGACCTTAGGGAGGAGTAGTATCCAGTTCCACCTAGAGCCTCAGAAGTACCCAAATTCCAGCCTAGACCTTAGCATTTCTTTGAGATAATTGACCACATTGCTTGTATGTTATGATACCTTATGATTGCTTTATGCGGTAGTATGACTAGAATGACTAGAAGGGAACCCTAGAGAAAGTATGCTAAGTAGACGAATATTCTTCTGTGACTTTGATTTCTGGAACGTCAGAGATGTAAACCTTTGGAAACTTCCTTCATGAGTTCGTAGTGGACGAGATTATCTTTACCTTGATATATTATGTCCCGTTCAAACTTGTTCCCTTGTGCTACTTTCGTATCACATCTTTCGGTCCAATTTAGGCCATTAACCATTTCCACTTTAATTATGATTATCATATGCACATTGCCGTGACTTTTAAATTAGGAGCAGAAGATTAGTTGTTTTCTCAAGACCAACTTCACATGCATGACCTATACATGACACCCTACACCCATGACCTTTGTGTCCTACTCGGACACGCCATTGTGCTTCATCATTATCATACGACTTTCTTGACACATTAGACTCAGATACACAACTCACACTTCACTCTCTTGTAATTGACACTTCATTCCCTGCTACTTAGGCATATAATCTACAATTTGATCACGTCCTGCATATAGATGAACTACTGCACTACCTTGGTCCTGTATACCTAAAATGTCCACACAAATTGGCCCTACACTTCACATAACATTCCTTGTATATCCTTGATTCACATACACTCACTCATTCCTGTACTTCTTCACCACTTGCATATCCTGCAGTATGTCATATTAACCATTGCATGTCCTGCCCCTTTGTTTTGATTAAATTGCTGCTTGTGCTAGTTACCCTCCATGTTAAGCTAATGCTATGCATTGTGTATATATTATAGGGATATATGATAAGTGAAATGGGTTAAGGGGTTCTGCATATATTGTATAGATTAGGCATATGAAATGGTTAGTCTATATGTATGAATAGATGATACACTTAGAACAATGTGGGTTCTACGGGTTACATTAGGGATATATGGGTATTAGAGGATAAGATATATGGGGTTATGTGAGGTATTTTAGAATATGTGTTATGGTTAAGGGTTAAAAGTTATGAGTCTAGTTTAATGTAGATTATACATGTGTATGTTTGAACTTAGGATTTAGTTGGTCTTGATATTTTTTTTGAGCACTATAATCTATTTTAGTCTAATCCCTAGATTAGCTATTGACCCAATAGTCCAAGTTGACTTAGTTGACCAATTGTTGACCAAATGCTTGGATATTGACAAATTGACTAGTTGTTGACTAGTAGTTGACCATTGGCTATGTTTGACTTAGTTGACTGGAGATAGGATTAGAAGTAGGTTGTTATTGTTTTTGTTTGTTTGATCGTGTTGATTAATTAGTAACTTGAGACCTTGCATATGATTAGGTTGGAGACATGGTTTTTCTGCGGATATCACCGACTCGTGGTACCATACGTTTTGGTGGAGGTAGGAAGCTTAGCTCGCACTTCATCATACCTTTCGTGATCAATGGAAGGGTTGGTGATGTGGCTTACAAGCTAGACTTGCCACCTGCACTAGTGGGTGTCCACAACGTATTCTATGTATCACAGTTGAGACGGTACGTGGCTGACCCTAGCCATGTGCTTGATCATTCGAAGATTGAGGTAGGACCTACTCTCAGTTATCCAGAGCAGCCTGTGGAGATTCTGGATCGTCGAGAGAAGGTGCTGAGAAACCAGGTGATACCCTTGGTTCGCGTCGCATGGAGGCATCATTCTCCAGGAGAGTCCACCTGGGAGCGGGAGGATGAGATGCGCGAGCGATACCCATATCTGTTTGCACTGTGAGGTATGATTATCTATCCCTCTCATCAGACTAGTTTTTCCTTTTAATTTCGAGGACAAAATTATTTTAAGGGGGGTAGATTTGTCACTACCACATTTCTGGCTTGAGGGTATTTTTGTCTTATTGGTAATTTTTGAATTTTTAATAATTTATTGAATTGGTGAATTCTAGTTTGACTTTGACTTATTGAGACTAGTAGACTAGCCTAGAACCTAACCCTAGCTATGGTAACCTTAGTCTAACTTGAGTTAACCCATTTAATCATTAGAGATTAGTTTTAGAATGAGAGGATTAGGTTTAGTGAAATTAAGTCATGACTTATGGTTTTATGAAATGACTTATGACTTCATGACTTAAATGATTAGGACTTAAGCCCATGGGCCAATACATGAAACCCTAACCCTAATTAGGACACCCATGGCTGGCACACTAGGAAGAGCACCCCTATTTAATGTCATGTTGGCTTGTTCTTGCCTCTTTTAGTGCTTGACCTAGATTTTGAAGAAAAAGTATTTACTCCCCTTCTAAAAATTCTAATAAATTCATTTTAATTCCTTTTTAACCCTAGTCTTTTGCATTAGGATCTAATTTTGTGTTTTACTATTTTTGGAGGTTCGTCTCAGTTTTAGTGTTATTTGGAGCTTGGGAGTTGCTATTTGGAATCCTTCCATTTGGGGCTTTCTTGGAGATTTGACACTCATAGGTAAAACCCTCAAATTATGTTTTATTCCTGATTTTAGTGCATGATAGTTTAGGTATAGGTGTCCCCTAGCTACAGTAGAAATTTTGTGTCATTTGCATTAGGTTTAGTGTCCGTATCGGACACGTATTACTAGTGTAGGCTAGGTGTTCGACGAAATGCCTGAACCATTTCGATTTGCTGTTTTTCCAAATGTATTTGAATAGAATCCTAGATCTAGGGTTTCTTAGGGATTTTTGTTGTTTCTTCCTAATTTTAGTTTCGTGTCGTGTCCATACGGGGACACGAACACGCTATCCACACACGGTATACTGTGTCCTGCATCATGAGGTCAATAACTCCTGACACAGGACACGCGGACACGTCATTTTTGGAGAGGGTCTTGGGGCATCATCTGCCATTATCCTCCCAAAGATGGGATCGTGAGGTGGCGTGTGCGAGGAGAAATCCTCCCTGCGCTGGCCGCACGGCCTGCCTTTACGCACGAGAAATGCCGCTGATACGCAGCTAGAACGGACACGACCCGTGTCATGGACACAATGCAGGCTGTCCTAGGGGTAGCCCTACCCTGGTGCACGTGTATGCAAGGCCACATGTCACCACGTGGCCTGTGTCGTGCGCGGGATAAGCGTGCACGTGTGTACGACGCTGTGCGCAGTCCAGTGCACGTGTGTGTGTCTGTGAGTGCTCGTGGTGTTTGGACACGCTTATGCCCACTTGGATGGACACGTATGAAGTGGTAGACACGTGCACATGTGTAAGATGTTTTACCAACCTTTAATTTATCATATAACATGATTTTGATACTCGAATGTGGAATTCCCCTATCCGACTGATACTCTAGTTCCACTTTTAAATTCTGAAGTTCAATTCCCTTTTTAACTGATTTTAAATGTTAAGTTTCATGATTTATTCATCTATACATGTGTATTAGACTATTGTAAAGTTGATTATTGGTTAGTTTTGGGTTTTCGGGTTTCGAATTGAGTTTTGAATTAATGAACTGCTATATGAAACTGTCGACTGATACATGGTTAGGATTTAATCTGATTTTAGTTTTCTTTTCTAAAACTAATTTTTATTGATGTTAATTGCCATATTTGATTCACACACATGTATTGGTTATTGCTAGGTTGGTTTTACATGATAGATTAGGTTTTACACTAGAGAAATGGATTTCAATTGATGTTGGGTCTTTTAGTTGAACTATTAGCTAAATATAAATTGTCAACTTGGGTTCCCAATTTCCTGAGATCTCTTGCACTATACTGCCATGCTCTACACACACACACACCCATACATGTTGGTATCACTGTTAGCAATTGTTCACTATCATGGTATAACACACACTCTATTGTTTACATGTATACCTTACCACACTCACAACCTAGCTAACACCCTATCATCTAAATGTCATGTGACACATTGCACTGCACTGTTAACACATGGTAACACATGACACACACACACACTAAATTCTATATGCATCACACACATGTCCCTCTCCATATCACTCTAGGCATATATCTATATGTGATATATATATATATATATATATATATATATATATATATATATATATATATATATATATATCTATATAGCTATAGGTAAATGTGTGCTATTTATATAAATTAAATATATTTCAAATGTGTAAAATATGTCAGAATATACATATGTGTGGAATGTATATTTAGCCTATGGCTCATAGCCTGTGTATATGGCTTGAATGCCAGTTAAGGTGTGTAGTTGGCTTGTATAACCTAGAATTTGTGTGTGTATGCTAGAATAGGCTGGTTAGGCTTAGTAAGACTTGTTTGGGTTAGGCTTGACCTAGTTGACCTAGTTTAACTAGAATAAGTTGACTAGAGTTGACCAAGGGTTGACTTTTGCCTACATTGATCCCAAATATCATGTAGATGCATTGTAGCAGTCTGTTATATTATTTTAGACTTGTAGTGGCTTGTATTGTTCTATAGGAGACAGACACCACTCCTCGGACAGTAGATTCTCTTCAGATATTCGGGATAGCAGGCGAGTACATTCAATGATAGTTTTTATGGTCTTGATATCTGCTATATCCGATTCAGTTGTAGTGTCTTACTCGATTTCCAGTCACGATAGTTCACGGACTAATACATGTTGGATCATGACATGGGATGTTGTTCCTAGATTTTCGTAGTATATTGGTACATTTTGTCTTATTCCCTGTGCTTATATAGACACTGATTCCTAAGAGGACTTGCTACCCTCTTATGGAATCTCGTGTCATGATGTGTCATGTCCAGATCCATATACTATTCGGGGATGGAGAAATTATTAAGGGTTATGTGATCAAAGTCCCATGTCACTATTATGCTTGCGCCACTCTCACCTCACGTAGGGTGTAGCAGATTCCTTCGTGTGCCTGTTATCCAGGTTGGCCGGCATGACTTTTCGTGAGATTTTTGTGTGATTGTCGGGCCAAGTGGATAGCCTGATCATGTTTCCCTAGCCGATCACATAATGCTCTAATAATTCAAGTCATATTTTTATATTTATTTATCATAGGGGGCTAAGTTCTGTTCGGAAGAAGGGTTACAACCTCGGTCCTTGTTTGGTTTACAGGTTGTAACTCGGCTTCCGAATAGTTCCCAAGTCATCCTATATATTGTCGTCCTATTCAGTACTCACATCCTGTTATATATTTCATGTGGATTTTGTCTTGTATTTCACATGTTCTACATGCTCTTATGCTATACTTTGATTGGAGGCTAGGTTCTGTTCGGGAGGAGGATTACAACCTCGGTCCTTGTTTGGTTTACGGGTTTTAACTCGGCTTTCGAATGGCTCCCAAGTTTTCCCATACCTTTGTCTTGTATTTCATTATACTGTCTCTTATAGAATTTGTCAATTCATATGGAACTGCTGTTAGTGTTTGTACTTGCTCATTTTCCTGACAGGATACCGTTGATATATTACAGATGTTTCTGAGGCTGGCTGCTTGACCTACTATGGGTTCAAGACAGATGGAGACTTAGGCCAGGACTGTGGCCTGATAGTTGAGCCACTAGACTTTATACTCCTAGAGTAGTTAGCTTAGTTAGGCTTGCCTGGACTGCGATCCAGCTTTTGTTATAGACTGTAGTAGCTTATATTTATATTTTGTGACTTTGTGATGTTGTTTGTTCCTCTCTAGATGTGTTGGATGTTGAACTTATTTTCGTTTTCACATCTATCATACTTCTATTTCGTGCTATCTGTCCTAGTTTGTTCTTGTGATTGAGACAGTATTGCTATGTCACCTCTATTCGAAGTGTATATACTGTACATATACCTTTATACTGTTAGTGTAGAATTTGTAGACGACCTATACAGCGTTCTACCGTCGATTCTACGGCGTAGGCTGGATGTACCCACGTGCTCGTGCCCTTAATCAGGGTGCGGGTCCTGACATTAGTAGATTCATTTACCCCTCTAGTTTAGCCCTTAGATATTAATGTATTGGGCTCAAGCACTTCACTGAGCTCTTCCAAGGCTCACTGTAACAAAGCCCTTATAGTAGAAAATTCACAGTTCAACATGTGCATGCCCCAATAATATTTTTGGCGAGGGATGGGTTTAAGTATCCCTAAGACAAACTACCTGGTGTCATTAAAGCATCTATAGTTTGTACCGTAATGTGGAATATGTGTTGCAGGTAATTCTTTATTTTAATTGGACTTGGAAATTCTTGTATCTTTAACACGATATATGAAGAAAAAACTAAATTTTCTGATTAATGACATGGGCTGCTTGTGAAGAACTGGATGATCGAGCAAGACATGGGATATAGCCATCAAGTATGTTGTATGGACACGAATATGAAACGAAACGATAAGGATACCACATCTATTTTAGAGTGTCCTAGTATGTTTTAATATCTGATACATTACACATTCCATACAACATGGCCAAGATTTTTGAGTGGTTCCTAGGCCATCAATAATAACAAATGCAATACAAAGCCCGCTGCCTATGGCATCAGTCTAGAAACCATCATCACAATCTAAAAAAGAAGTGAAAGGGAATAAAGTTGATCCCCTACATTAAGGTATTTCAACTTTCTAGCAAATTCCAATAGATCATTTCATAAAGCAACAGATCCATAGACACCAGAATACCCTAATATTTTATTAGAAATTGATCTAAGTTTACAAATTACCTAGTTTTCACCTTATGTTAAGGTATTACAACTTTCTACCAAATTCCAGTAGCAAAACTAAACCCATGTGAAACATACATTTATCGATATTTTTTTAGGACGCATATTAACATAATCCAAAAACTATTGGTAAGAATCAGTTCATAAAGCAAGCAGATCCATAGACACCAGAATGCCCTAATATTCGTTAGAAATTGATCAAATTATACAAATTACCTACTTTTCCCCTGCTGTTTAAACTCTAAACAAGATAGCAAGAGAAGTATTCTTGAAATTTTTTATGGCAGAAACATATCAGTCTTCATAAAGGTAGGGGTGAGTATTATTCGATTTTGGATCAAAACTAAACCGAATAAGGGGTTCGATTCTGTCCAAAATATTTTGTAAAAATAAGTAGATTCCGTCCAAAACCAAAAAACTAATAGAATTTTCACAATTATGTACAAAAAAAAACCTTTCCTATTCAAAACCTAGAACAAAGAGAACATCAGATCGATCAGATTGAAAAATAGAAGAAGAAGAAGAAGAAGAAAGAAGAAGAAGAAGAAGAAGAACTTCTTACCTAGGGTTTCTTCAACAAAGAGGAAAACCCCTTTCTTCTTTTTCCTAATGTGGATAAAAGAGAGAGACGAGAGAGAGAGATGAGAGAGAGAAGGGAGCGCCAGTTAATTTTGAGAGGAGATGAAAAAGATGAAAAGTGAGTTTAGGCTCCAAGTATAGGCGCCAAAATTTTTAGGGAAAAGAGAATCGTACGTACATCGATTGCCCTATTTTGTAATATTATTTTAATAGAAATCGACAGATTTAGACAGTCGAAAATAGAGCGACTGTCTTAGTCCGTCATTATTTGCGAACCTAAAGAGTCAAATATTACTGTTTTTGGCGTAGTGTTATTAGTAATAATTGATAGTAGTTCATTTATATACTCTTGTTGGTTAGCTATGTGTGGATCTTTATGCTACTTGTTGTTTGTATAATTGTCTCATGTTGTTTTGGTTTGTATCCACCTGGCTTTGTAGACTTCTTATCCGAACTTGAATCCAAATCTATATAATTAGCTACTTCTTATCATGAATTGTCTCTGTTGCTCTTGCCCTAGTTGAATATTGCTGAAATAATTTCTTCCTGTACATTTTAAGTTTTAGTTTGCTACTTCTAGATATTGATTTTCTAGTATGTGTTTTAATTTATCAGACTTTGACAATTTTACCTACAATATTTTTATTTTTTACACGTTTTTATATTTAAACATATTTCCATGTGAGTTTGAGGAATAATATATTCCTAGGAATTTATTTATGGTACCAAACACATGTATTATATATACCCGGAAATAAATTATATATACCCGAAAATATTATATTATGTGCCAAACGTGGTAATAAGAATATTCGGAAATATGATGCCTTGGAATAAAATTTCTTGGAATATAAAATTCCTGGATATTTAGTATTCTGCGTACCAAACGGCTTCTAAAGCCCAAGGCACGTTGACTTTGTTGTTGATGATCAATGTTTTAAAAACCGGACCGATGGTCGAACCGAAATTTTTTGGTATAGGTCGGACCGGGGTTCAACCGGGGTTCAACCGGGGTTCAATTGGAGTTCAATAGACTTGGTTTAGTTTGGTTCAAATAGGTAAAATATCCATATTTACTTCTTGGTTTAGTTTGGTTTGGTCATAAATATATTAGTTTGGTTTAATTTTACAACTATAAGGTCGATCAAAACCAAATAAAGAATCAAATGGTCCAAATTTCACATAATAATTTATTTTAAATTTTTTACAATAAAAAAATAACCAAAATCGGCCGGTTCAATTGTGAACCGGTTCGGTCGGTTCACCGGTTGAACCCGGTTTTGACAAAAAATCGACGGTTCTTTAAAAGATCCGGTTTTAGTCGAGTCGGACCGATTTTTTGGTTTAAACCGGTTGGACCCGGTCCAACCGCCTGTCCGGTCCGGTTTTTACAACATTGTTGATGATGTTTGCAAGGTTGGATGAGCATATTTACAGTTGAGTTTGTCCAAATATTTCCTTTCTTGTTACCACCCTAAGTTCGGAAAATATATAATTGACCAAGTTCGAATCATTGATAAATTCCTATTATAAATACATGACCAACTCCTCGTTCAATACTTCACACCAACACAACTTTCTATTAGATTCTTTGCTACTTACCACTACGTACTAGTCTCGATCAATCAAAGATGGGCAGCCTCCCACATGACACATTCCGGCCGCTAGACCTCAACGACTTCACCAGGGAGTCCAATGCCGTTGTCGACTTCATCGCCGACTACTACCGCAACGTTGAGCAATACCCGGTCCGAAGTCGAGTCGAGCCTGGCTACCTAAGCAAGCTCCTCCCCGGCTCCGCCCCCCACGAGTCCGACTCCATTGAGTCCATACTCGAAGGCGTCCGCGACGACATCTTCCCCGGCCTCACCCACTGGCAGAGCCCAAACTTCTACGCCTACTTCCAGGCCAACGCGAGCACGGCGGGCTTTCTGGGAGAGATGCTTTGCTCCGGCCTGAACACTGTAGGATTCAGTTGGATATCGTCACCCGCGGCGACCGAGCTTGAGAGCATTGTCATGGACTGGATGGGGAAGATGCTCGGCCTTCCGAGCTCTTTCTTGTTCTCCGGCAGCGAAGGCGGCGGAGGAGTTCTCCACGGGAGCACGTGCGAGGCCGTGGTCTGCACCCTGGCCGCGGCGAGGGACAGGGCCCTGAGTAGGATCGGACACGACAGCATCACCAAGTTGGTCGTCTACTCCTCCGACCAGACGCACTCCACGGTGCAGAAGTCTTCAAAGCTAGTCGGCATCCCTCAGTCCAATCTGCGGGTTATCGAGACGTCGGCCGCCTCCGGCTACGCATTGACTGCCGAGAGTCTCCGGTTGGCAGTAGAAGCCGACATTGCGAAAGGTTTGGTTCCGTTGTACCTATGTGCAACTGTCGGCACCACTGCCGTGGGCGCGGTGGATCCTTTGCTAGACCTCGGCGAAGTTGCCAACGAGTACGGCATCTGGCTCCACGTCGACTCCGCGTACGCCGGCAGCGCGGGCATATGTCCGGAGTTCCGCCACTACTTCGACGGGGTGGAGCTGGCGGACTCGATCAGCATGAACCCACACAAGTGGTTCCTCACCAACATGGACTGCTGCTGCCTGTGGGTCAAAAACCCGAACCTCTTAATAGACTCGCTCTCCACGAATCCGGAGTATCTGAGGAACAAGGCGTCCGACTCCAAGGAGGTGATCGACTACAAGGACTGGCAGATCGCGCTGAGCCGGCGGTTCCGGGCGATAAAGCTGTGGGTGGTGATAAGAAGGTACGGGGTGGATAACTTGAGGAAGCACGTCAGGAGCGACGTGGCGATGGCGAAGTGGTTCGAGGGGAAGGTGTCGGCCGACGAGAGGTTCGAGGTGGTCGTGCCTAGGAGGTTCTCGCTGGTCTGCTTCCGGCTAAAGCCCATGGACGTCGACGGATGCTGCTGCAATGGTAATGATGGTGGTTTCGAGCTCAGCCGGAAGCTTCTTGAGGCTATCAACTCGAGCGGGAAGGCTTTCATGACCCATGCAGTGGTGGGAGGGATGTTCGTGCTGCGGCTCGCCATCGGTACGACCATGACGGAGATCCGGCATGTGGATGCCACTTGGAAGCTCATTCAAAGCAAAGCTGATGAAATATTAGGGCTCATATGATAGAGAATGGCTGGCGAATGAGTTCCCCTATTTATATTATTGTTGTCCGAATGAAAAATTATAACGTACTTCCATTCTATACAAATGTATAGTAGAAGTTGACTGTTATACAGTCAGGTTGTGCAACCACATTGGCTTCCCTTGGTATATGTCTGAAATAAGATGAAATTAATATAATAAGTTGGCAATGAAGAAAGAGTTGTTGATTTGATGAGGAGTCGTTCCAGCGTGAGAAAGACACTCGTCTTTCTACCCCATCAGTTTAGAAGAACTAGATGAGATCAGTTTGTCATAGGTGGATATACTATTTTTAGATTGAAGAAGTTGATGGCAAAGATACCCATCATTGCTATTCATGGGATTAACTTGGAGAATATCGATTTAGACTTGGCTCATGTACACATCCAGTTTACGGTTGAAATAAACTGATAATTTGTGAAAGTTTACCTGCTGACCTGACTATTGTTCAAAAGTATGAAGAAGTGATTTGATCAGCCGGACATTCTTGATAGTATAGGAACCAAATAGAATGAGATCATCAGTGTAGAACAAACGGGAATAACAAACGGAGTCATATCTGAACTTGATAGTGTTATATAAATCATTTTTCTCCAAGATTTTGATTTGTTTAGAAAGCAATTCAGCACACACAATGAATATGTAGGGAGAGAAAAAAAAAGGCAACCGTGTCTGATACCTCTGTTTGGATTGAAAGTGTGAGAAGGGGATTCGTTTATTAGAATAGAAAAAGATATCATGGTAATACGCTGCATAATGAGATCATGAGTTTTACCAATCATCCCAAATCCGCGTAGGACTTGGCTAATAGCAGCCCAACTAAATCTATTGTAAGCTTTCGCCATATAAATTTTGATAGCAAATGCACTATTGATAGTACTGAAAGTATGATTGAGTGGAAGAGTTCTTGAGCAATGACTATATTTTCACAAATCTGACGACCGGAGACGAAGGCCTTCTTTGAAGGGTGGATGAGTTTGTGAAGCAGTGGTCGTATCCTATTTGCTAGGATCTCTGTGATAGTTTTCTAGACTACATTACAAAGTGAGATCGGCTTGAAATATGAGGGGTGGATAGCATTCGACACTTTACGAATAAGAGCAATGAAGGTGTGATTGCGGTAGTGTGGCATAGTACCCGAATTAAAGAAAGCTTGGATAAGGTTACTAACTTCTCTCCCAATAATATCCCAGTTGTTCTAAAAGAAAAATGTAGGATACTCGTCTGGTCTTGAGGATTTACAAGGCCTCATAGAATGGATAGTGTTCTTGATCCCTTCCATGGTTGGGATAACAACTATCATACTATTTTCAGACTGTTCAATCTTCAAAATTTTATTCAAAACATCATCAGGAACTGGCTTGGTTCTAGTAAATTGAAATAGAGACTTGTAGTAATCTACCAAGGTGTATGCAATTTCTTCATGAACGAAGGTTTGCTCTCCATTAAATTTCATCAAACTTGAGATAGTATTCTTGCGCTTCCTATTGAGGGCCATCAAGTGGAAAATTTTCGTATATTCTTGTCCCCATGTTTTAACCAAGACATACTGGATCTTTGCTTCCAATATAACTCCTGTTGGAGTTACAGTTTACTAATAGTAATCTCAGCTTATTTTTTCTATTGGATTTTGACAGCACTTAGCTATTGTTGTTGGAGAGCAACAAGTCTAGATTCCTCTTTTGTACTCTCAGTAGTGATATTTTCTTAGTCTATTCCTTCCCCAACATTTCAAATATGGTAGAATACTTTGCAGTTTGGATTGCAAATGCAAAGAAGTTCCACCATCTATCTTCCAAAACTTTCTTAAAATCTGGTTCATGAAGCCATGTAGCCTCAAAATGATTAGGGTAACATCTTCTCTTCGCATTGATATTGGATTTAAGAAGTATTGGATTGTGACAATGTTAATTGGAGGTAAATGTAAAACCCTAGCCTTCGGATATAAGGATCACTAGGAAGTGTCCACCAAAGCTCTATATAGCCTCTTAGCTATGTGAAATGGAGGAGAACGTAGATTATTCCATGTGAATGCATGACCGTTATACCCCAAATCCATAGCTGCAGAGCGCTGAACCATTTGATGAATGGTTTATGGTGTTGTCGATAAAAACATTACCTGCCTTGTTTATCCTCTGCTTTAAGAATAGAGTTACAATATCTAATGCAAACCCACGGTTCTGATATGGTAGAAGTCTTTGTGACCATAGCTTCCTAAAATGTTTTTCTATCATTGACACCTGGTGGACCGTAGACACAGAGCAAGTGCCAAGCTGAAACAGAGTGATTCTGGTGGATATAAAGATGAATGCAATTAGGAGAAATAGAAATGACATCCAGCATGGTAATGCCATAAAACGAGTAGACGACCCGCTCGACCAACAGAGGAGTAAGCCACACAATTGTCAAACCCCCACAACCATGATAGAATCATTGTTTTTGCGGCTGTTCAAGGCTACCACAGCCTGAGATTCAATATTGTTAACCAACATCGTCTTATGTGGTCTTATAATAGAAACTTCCAAATCAGAGAAACTGCCTGAGGGTGGTGGATGTTTGACATTTATATCAGAAGGATTGCAAGAAGATTCGTCAGAAACATCTCAAAAAATCATTCTCTATATTTTTGATGAGATATGTGTGAAAGATGAATATCAAAAGTGGATTTATTAGTTAGGAGTTAATACAGTTAAGTGAGAGGTGAAGGTATTGGGGACTGAGGGCCTACATTTGGCTTAACAGTTATGAGTTTAGTATGAGCCAGGGAGATAGATATAGACTTAGTAGATAATGAAGCTTCCTTCTGATAGGAGCTAGGTATGGATTTCCTATCATTTTCAGTTTGGAAAGAGATATGCTTGAAATCAGTATTATGAATAGGCTCAAGGTTCATTTGAATAATAGGGTGATTCAAAAGAGAGTTTAAAAGGTCTAGTAGGAGAATGGTTCGAATAGATAGAAGGTGCAAAAGGGAGCATAGTATTAACATTCACATGTAATGAGGTGGGATAATGAGTTGGTAGTAGGGGTTTAGTTGGAAGAAGTAGAGGTATCAATGATTGGGTTATGTTCAGTATGTAGTAGTGATGGAATGTGGATAGGTAGTTTTATAATGATTTTTGACACATATGATAGTTTAGGATTCGTTGGTAGAAAAGATGGGGTCGTGGGTGGAACTATTACAGTGGAAAGCTTGTGTCGGATAATTGCCGAAGTTTTGTCATGGTTGGTCGTTGACGGTTGTGAACTGCTGGATATAGCCAAATCTAAGATTATAGAGTAACCTGTCATAACTCCAACATTAATGTGAGCATCCTTGACTGGAAAATCTGGGATCAATAACCATCTCCTTCGAGCTATGGGAGGAAACTTCCTTATCCCTAATGTGATTATTAGAGAGGTCTCCAACGCATTGGAACCTCTGTTCTGCTATTGCAGGTGTTGTAGTACCTTGATGATATCTACGTTCCCATTCTTAGTAGAATTCCCATATTTAGCAGCATGGTTAGCACAGACAGAAGAGTTAAGTCTTTTATTAAGAAGATATATAATATGTTCCCTTTGGGTAGATATAGTTATCATCAATCAATGCAGTGTAATCTTTGTAGTGTTTGCATGTCGGGATCCCATGACACAAACAGCCACAAAATTGGCAAAATTTAGTAAGCCGTTCATATTTCAAATCAACTTTGCAATTGGTATTGTTGCCCATTGGCACTTTTAGCTTGTGAACAAGCTGTTCTGCAATATTGAATCTCACTTTAATTCTAGCAAAAAGACTCCAGTTGCTCGCATCTTGAATGATTTGGGAATAACTTTACCAATTCTTGAACCAAAACTGGTTATGATGTCGACTGCCAACAAATTAACCGGAAGGCCATGCAATTGGATCCAAAAATCCACATCAATAAGGGGTACTCACAAGGGAGTTTGGAAAGAGAGATGCTTGAAATCAGTATTATGAATAGGCTCAAGGTTCATTTGAATAGTAGGGTGGTTCAAAAGAGAGTTTAAAGGGTCTATAAGGAGAATGGTTCGAATAGATAGAAGGTGCAGAAGGGAGCGTAGTATTAACATTCACATATGATGAGGTGGGATAATGAGTTGGTAGTAGGGGTTTAGTTGGAAGAAGTAGAGGTATCAATGATTGGGTTCTGTTCAGTGTGTAGTAGTGGTGGAATGTGAATAGGTAGTTTTACAATGATTTTTAACACATATGATAGTTTAGGATTCGGTGGTGGAAAAGATGGGGTCGTGGGTGGGCAGACGGAAGCTTGTGTCAGATAATTGCCGAAGTTTTGTCGTGGTTGGTCGTTGACGGTTGTGAACTACTGGATATAGCCGAATCTAAGATTACAGAGTAACCTGTCATAACTCCAACATTAATGTGAGCATCCTTGACTGGAAATCTGGGATCAATAACCATCTCCTTCGAGCTATGGGAGGAAACTTCCTTATCCCTAATGTGATTATTAGAGAGGTCTCCAACGCATTGGAACCCCCTAGGCATGTGCATTGTAGACTCAAATTAGATCAAAACCATATATTGGGTCATACGGTTTCGACCTATGTCAAGTCCCAAAATCAAATTAGAAGTTGGCTTAAAAATTACGTCAACGGCTCAAATTGGCCGAAGTTGGCCCGAAGTGGCACGAATTCAAAGTAATATTAAAAAGTAAAATTGGATGGGACATGATATATTAAACTGAAGATGGACAAGTCTATAATTCAAATATGGAACTGGTTTTGAGAAAACAATATTTGTTGTGCTTCAAAAATTAAAGCTACGATAAACTACTAACATAGTCATCATTAACTTTAATAAATTAAAATATCCATATAAAATAAATAAAAAATAATTAAAAATAAAATCCAAAAATCAGGGGACTTACACATGACACGCTGATACGACACACACACACTGACACGACACACTGTTTAGTGTGTCATACTCACATGCTTGTGAGTATGTGACAGTTTGGAGAGGAGGGGACTGTCAAAAAATAGTTTTATATGGCAACCCCATTGTGTGAACACATGAGTGGCTATGGGCTAATGTGCATCCTAGTGAGTGAGTGTTAGAGTGAGGTATCCTATGAGTGAACTTGAGTGTCTAGGAGGTGAGTATCCTGTGACAGGTTAGAACATGAGGTATCCTAAGAAGTATATACTATATAGAGTATCCTAGTACCTAGAGTGTATATATAGAGTATCCTAATACCTAGAGTGTATAGAGTATCCTAGTACCTATAGAGTATCCTCTAGAGTGTATAGAGTATCCTAAGATATTGGGGATTACCTACTCTGAGAACCTTGCTATGAAGTATCCTAGTACCTACAGTGTATAAAGTATCCTAGAAGTGTAGGTATGATTGGTACAGTGTTTTGAGCCCTTCTATAGAAATTAAATTTATTTATGCCAAGCCTTTTGGGCCTATCAGAGTTATAGATTTTTCGAAAATCTAGTATAACGCCGATTGCCTTAAAATGCTTGCATAAGTAAGAGTGTATAGAGTGAGTATACTAGTAGTATATCGTAGTATCCTAGAGTGTATAGAGTGAGCTTTCCTACTTCCTTTCTTCTCATTCGGGTCATTGAGTCGACTATTCCGCATCATAGGATATCTACCTCAACCGCACCTTAGAGAAGTGTCGAAATATTAATATTAACGGATGAAGAACTGGAACAGGAAATGAGACGTTATTTTCCTTCATGGTTGAGTGCATATATAAGATGACGCAGTAATTACTTCTCGTATATGCACTTTGCACAGTAATTAACGGAACGCTAAATTTAATTTCTTATCTTGTGACATTTAGGTCGATCGTCCGAACGCAATACTAGAGAATGAGTCTATTAGAACTCTAGCCAAGGGGCCCACTTATTCCATCAAAATATGTCCAAGCTATTGTGTGAATGGGTTTAGGTTCAAGTCAACAAATTCTCCGATCAGAGAGAACTTTCCAGATCTTGATTTGACCAAAAATAGTTGTTTGTGTATCCGATCTACAAACTACAAAGATGTAGATCCAGAAAATGATTTCTATGGCGTCTTACGGGAGAATATGGAGTTGACATATAACTACGGTATAGAGCCGGCTAAGATCGTGTTGTTCAGGTGTGATTGGTTCGATCCGATCCAAGATCAAGGTTGGAAAATTGACAAGCATGGTCTTGTGGATATTAACTACCGCCGTTGATATCAAGGATACAAACCATTTGTCCTATCAAGTCAGGCTCAACTAGTTTACTTCACTACTTACCCTAGATGGGGAACAACTAGGTTGGACTGGTGGGTAGTTTGCAAGACTAAAGCCAAAAATACCTACGATGTTGACGAAATAGCTTATCAGGAGGACGAGCTACCTCTCGTAACAAATACAGTTGACATGGACACAACAGAAGTTCCATGTTACACGTCTAATCGTGTAGAAGAGGTAGAAGTATCCGAAGAGGAAAATAAAGTAGATAAAAGCAAAGATGAGGAGGAAGAGGAAGATGAGGACGCGGAGGATGAAGAAGATAAATTTTCAGAAGACGATTGAAAGTAAAATAAAATATAAAATATGTTTAACCACTAATTATTATCCATACAACAATAAATCTTCCATATTACACGTCTAATACTGTTATTTTGTTTAATCCCTAATTAATCTCTATGTTTCCATCAATCTATCCAGATGGCACCTATGACCCGAGCACGTCGCTTGAGAGAGGCATAGATGGCTGCTGAGGAGATAGTGGTACCTCCTGCTATTGAGGAGGTAGTTCTTCCTTCTGCTGCTGAGGACGTAGTAGCACCCAAAGCAGAGATGAAGGTCAAGGAAGAACTTCTTCTACTATTAAGGAGGAAGTGATTCCTAAAGCCGAGATAGCTGTAAAGGAGGAGGTGGCACCAGAAGGCAGTTACACCGGGAGTTCTAGTCATCTAGCTCCTACGGAATCTGGCGTAGATCCTACTTATGCGCAGTAGCTGAGGAGAGAGATCTCTCTGCACCTGCGTAGAAGGTAGAGCAGTATGATAAAACTTTTGACCGGATTTGTTTTCGATAAACTTATTTATGGGTTAGACTTGGATGTTTTTACAACTCTTGATGTTTCTTATTTTCTAGAAATGGTTATTATCTAGACTTGGATGTTTTTGGATGCTATTATCTAGACTTGGTTATTATCTAGAAATTCAACGGAGGGTTGCTCAGGGTCTATTTTTATGAACTGTGATATGTTAAATGCATGGTATTATCTAGAAATTCGATGGAGGGTTGCTCCGGGTCTATTTTTATAGACTGTTATATGTTAAATGCATGGTTATTATCTTGTAGATATCTATTTCTATCAGGTATGGCAGGATGCAGAGGATCGTACCACCGTAGCGGTAGAGGAGTATCCTGTGGAGGTAGAGGTTCCATCGATAGATGGAGTGGTACTCCATTAGTGGATGACGATGCTGGTCCTTCATCTCCTCGTACTCTAGTATACCAGCCACTCAGATCTCCGTCTGTGTCGACAGTACGTGGCAGTACTCCTGGGACGGACAGTTCTAGGCCTGAACCTATCCCATCCAGCAGCGTTCCTCCTGTGGACGGTACTATGGAGATGGAGGAGCGGATAGAGGAGGTCGCACCTACATCATCTCCATATGATCCAAGCGATCCCCCATGCGCCCCTCCGGACAAGACAAGGATGGATATTTGGTCCGACGAGCCTATAAAGTAAGTTAATTAGTCAATATTTATATATACTTACATCTATATATTAATGAATTTAATTATCATTGTGTAGATATTGTTCTCCGTCAGTTCAGAGGGCATTGGGACTATTTCTGAGGTCCAACTACGGAGGCCCTTAGATCAACTACTCGGATGCCTCGGACGAGAGGAAGGCATTCTGCTTTGCCCACTTCAAGGTAACTAAAGTATATTGCTTTTAGTATAAATCATATTTTATGTATATTGTATAGCTAACTAATTTAATTCTTGTAGAAAACATATTTTTATCCACCAAATCGGGGCTGAGACGATTGAGAAGCAATTTCCTGCCATTGCCGCCAAGTTGATCCGGGATGCGATCGATGACCAGAAGGCTCGAGACCGTTCCAGAAAAGGGATCCAAGGTTGGATCATGCTCGAGAAGTGACTACCATGAAGGCTAGATTCGACGCTCCTAGGTACAAGGAACAGTCGGAGAAGGCGAAGGTGGCTAGGACGAGGGCAGAAAAGTGGTGTGGTGGCTCGATTCCCATGGCGGAACATTTTTGTCACCTGGTACGTGTTTTACTGTAATATATTATTTTAATGAAAGTAGTAATAAAAAGTTTAATTTCAATGAATTTTTTTTATTATAACAGGTAAAGAAGGGTGCGAACTCCAACATAGTGACGGTCTTCCTGGCTACCCATCGGAAGGACGGAAAGCTTATCGATGATCGGGCCACACAGAGCTATGTTAGTATTACTTTACGTGTCACTAACTTTATTATAACTTAAGAAATATGCAAATATATCCATAGACATGGAAGAACTAGGTTGGTAGTAAATATTATGCTTATCGAGATGCGTACTTTTCTAGGATGAATATCTTAGGCTAGAGCGTGAGCTTACTGGTGCATCTGCGAAGGGAGGGGCTGGTAATTTCTCGCAGCCCTCTCTGGCTCGGACGATGGACGAGCTCTTGATGACCGTCATTGGTGGTCTTCAGAGGGGTACGTACTACGGTACGGGATCCTACGACGCCTTTATGGCGGCGCAGTCATCCAGAGCCTCCTCTGCTAGTGTGTATTCCCTATAGCCCTCAGAGGAGTCGGTCCGAGTGGGGGAAATCTGTCGCCAGCTTACTGAGCTCCGTGACGAGCTATTGCGGAGGATGGAGGAGCAGCCCAAGTCTCAGTCGCAGACGGATGATGTGGCCCTCACCGTACAAATTGATATGCTCGAGCGCACTATTAGGGAGACGAGCGAGGGGACGGGTCGTGCCGTTCAGGCGGTGCCGGAGAGGATGGATCTTGCCGTTCATGCATTGCACGGGACGCAGGCGGCCATTGGCAAGCAGGTTTCGAGGCTGGCGGCTGTTATGGATTATACCAACTCCAGACTGCTAGCCATGGAGTGGACACTTCCTGGTCGTGCTTCGACATCCACACCGACTGCAACGGCTCCACTCCCTCCTCTTCCTCCAACTGATGGGTCATCGTCGGTGATGCTGACCCCGGAGCAGTATAGGTTCCTGGTGTTCCAGGTGCAGGCACTGCCTACTCCTCCTTCTCCTCATCCTGACCAGGCGAAGTCCTTTATTGGACTTATTTTCATTTGTTGTATTCGTGACCCATTGTTGGATCTTTATGTATTTGTTGGTGACCCATTTTTGGGTCTTTATGTATTTATTTTATCCCGGGTATGACTATTTGTATTATGTTATGTTGAATATTATCAGACACAGTTTTCATAGCCGTTTGGTAGTGGATTTGTATCCACCCGGCTATTTCTTGTCTTTCTGATCGTTCGATTCTATTTATTTGATTATTGGTAATGGATTATTATTATTTGTCTCTATATTGGTTTACCGGTGTTGAGTTTCCCACCGAAGGGGTCGACAAACCCAGGGAATTCTACGGAGGGTTGCTCCGGGTCTATTATTTGCAAACTGAAACTCTAAATGCAGGTAAAATATTTTTAATGTAAATGCTATTTATGTGAAATGCATACTGCATTCTATTTTTTTTACATTTTTTTGGAATTAATGATGTTTAGCGACGCTTAGCGATGGTCAGCGATGCATACATACGTCGCTAGAACGTCGCAAAACTGAGAATCAAAAGGTCATAATCATCGCAGAACGTCGTAGATACGTTGACGTGGCAAACTGTACAGGTCAGCAAATCTAGTATCCGAACGTCGGTATTCAAGTATCGTAACGTCGCAAAAAAGATGACATGGCAACCAAAAAATTGCCAGATTTAGAGTCGAAAACGTCACTAATCTCTGACTGTAACGTCGCTAAAACCTGAATAGACAGCGAAAATCAGCAACAAAATATTATGTCGCTAATTAGCAACATTTTTGTTGATAAACGTCGCTAAAACTAGCAACGTCGTGCGTCGCCGAATGACGTCGCTAAAGCGATGAATAGCGACGTTTTAAATGTTAGCAACCATGAATAAAGCGACATGGCTGAAATGTCGCTAAAAATATTGCTGTCAGAAGTTAGCGATATTTTTTTGCTGTTTAGCGACGTTGTTAGGCGTCGCTTATATGAGATATTTTGGTTCATCTAAAGTTTTCTTCATCTATAAAATTTGAGAACAATAACGTCCTGCTACGATATACTCTGCCTCAGTTGTTGATAATGTTGCATAATTTTATTTTTTGCTAAACCAAGAGACTAAAGCCTTACCTAGAAAATAAGACGTACCATTGATACTTTTTCGGTCTACTTTGTATCCTACAAAATTAGCATCCAAGTAACCGATTGGGTCAAACAATATAGTTTTGGGATAACATAAGCAGATAGCAGAAGTTCTTTTAAGGTATCGAAAGTTACGCTTAACGGTGCATAAGTGTGATTCCTTCGAATTAGCTTGATATCGTGCACAAATGCAAACACTAAACATAATATCAGGGTGACTAGCAGTTAAATAAAGTAAACTACCAATCATACTTCAATACTTACGCTGGCAGACTGGTTTGCCACTTTTATCGAGGCCAAGTTGAGTTGATGTAGCCACTGGCGTGCCGATAGGCTTTACATTGTCAAAATCAAACTTCTTTAGTAAGTCCTTCGTATACTTGGCTTGATTGATGAAGGTTTCCTGCAAGTGTTGTTTGATCTGAAGTCCTAGAAAGTAGTTGAGCTCTCCCATCATACTCATCTCAAACTCACTCTACATATACTTAGCAAAATCTTGACAGGTGGCCGAGTTTTGCCAGAGTTTTAACAAAACTGTATTGGGCCAATTTTGATAGGATTTGGGCTTTTTAGTTTGTGGACTTTTGGATAGGAATTTGTGGACAAGAAGGCCATATATTTTGTGGACTGAGAGTAGCTAAGCTAGTACCGATCCTGATCAATCTTACATATTTTTGTAAACTAAAATAAAAATACAGAAGAAATATATAAAAGTCTTGATCTTGATTCCAACACTTTTGGTTCTTGATGACGACGAGACAATCTGACTTGAAACCTGTAGCTGTATATATATTTTATCTATCGACCAAAGTTGATATTGATTATCAAAATCAGGTATGATCATGACTAGTGGGCCAACACTTTGCCGAGTATAATTTTATCATTTTACTGCTATATGTTGATGATATACTACTGGTGGGTCAGAATGTCACTAGGATAGCGGAGTTGAGGCACCAACTGGCACGGCCTTCTCTATAAAGAATTTGGGCACAACAAAGACTATTCTTGGGATGGAGATCAGCCGAGAGATAGAGTCCACGTTGCTAAACTTGTCCCAAAAGAAGTACATTTACGGTTACTTTAGCGTTTCTAGATGGATGGGTCAAAGTAAGTGAGTAACCCCTTGTACCTCACTTTAAGTTCATTAAGGAGCAGCGTCCATCTACGGAGGATAAGAAGGAAGATTTGGAGCAACTTCCATATACTTCACATGTAGGAAGCCTCATGAACTTCGGAGATTGGCAAACAGGTTCGCTCTCCAAAAAACTTGAAGCCACTAATAAACTTTA
Organism: Iris pallida; assembly: GCA_029216955.1. Classification (NCBI taxonomy): domain Eukaryota; kingdom Viridiplantae; phylum Streptophyta; class Magnoliopsida; order Asparagales; family Iridaceae; genus Iris; species Iris pallida. Next base: position 17,007,076 of record JANAVB010015000.1, on the reverse strand, counting down.
CGTTACAACTCTATTTCAAACTTTAGGACTTAAAATTGGGTCTGACTTTAAACCAGTAGTTCTTGAGGAGTGACATCGAAGGTTGCATATAGCACTCTGTTCATAATGGAAGTAGCCGTTAGCACAGCTTCACCCCAGAAGAAATTTAGAAGACCCGTAGTTAACAACATTGAATTCATCATCTCTGTTAATGTTCTGTTTTTCCTTTCTGCAATACTATTTGATTGAGGGGAGTACGGAGCAATCGTCTCGTTGACAATTTCATGTTCTCTGCAGAATAATACGAATTCATGAGACCTATATTCTCCACTTCAATCACTTCTGAATATATTGAGTTGTTGTCCGGTTTGGTGTGACTCTTTTGTCTACTGCCTGTGTTCTTTGTCAACAAGAACATGAGATAGGGAGACCATTTGTTCTTCACTTGTTATGCTATTCGGTGCATTTGGACCAAACATTCAGCATGAATGCTTACTTTGGACTCACAAATCGGGGTGGGCAAAGGTGTCAAAAATTTCCCAGTTGTGTATGTGTAGTTCTTTATGGTTTTGCAATGCTTGTCTTCACCTTTAGTTTATTGGCACGTTTGATGAAAGATTGATATATATATATATATATATATATATATATATATATATATATATATATAGTCCCGAAACAGATGTAGATAGTAGAACGATAAGAGACAGAGTCCTCAGGCAAACAAGTTTGCTCTTTGTTTTGAGTAACGATCAGAAACAGAGACTTCTGTGCAAATAAATTTTCTTTCTATTCTGAGTATTAAGGACTTCGGAGACTTCAGTAAAAACAAGTTTGCTCTCCAGAAGAACCTGCAGCCCACCAAGAAGGAGAAGAAGAAGAAAAAAAGAAGAAGAAGAAGAAGAAGAAGAACAAAGAGGAGATTTCAACACCATTATTCAAAGAAAGATTTGCCTTTATATGATCTGCTTCCAGGAACCCGTAAGTTCTCGAAGAACATCTGGAACGTTCGCTAGCCAACTTTTGTGAGGCTCCCTGGACTCATCAAGATCCCTTTAGTTCTTATTTTTTGCATCTTAAAAAGGAAGCCAGGGGGCTCTATATATAGAGTGGAGTGAGACTTCACTTCTTTTCATATCCGATGTGGGACTAAAAAACCAAAATTTAAAATAGAATTTGATATTTTAGATCATCCCACAATCAGCGTAGTCATGTGTCAGTCCACGCCTACCCCCCATATATGCCCGTGCTAGCACGAAGCATGCTTGAGCCCGTGTCCGAATCTGAGTCCGAACTATGAAAAGTAACATGCTTCCATATTTGCGTTAGTCATTTTTTCTTCTAAAAAATTACCCCACATGGCACCCATATGTGTTCCACCATACCCCATGTGCATACCTCAACACATGCAAAGCATTATGTTGAGATACCTACTTGGTGGTGTAACCGATGTGGGACTATTTTACACTAGTCCAAAGGCAAAAAACACCAACATATATGTGCATACACCAACATTATATTGAGATACCCACTTAGTGGTATTGCCTTTGGACTAGTGTAAAATAGTCCCACATCGGCTATACCACCAAGTGTGTATCTCAATATAATGCTTTACATGTGCTGAGGTATGCACATGGGGTATGGTAGGGCACATGTGGGTGCCCTGTGGGATATTTTTTAGAAGGAATATATATATATATATATATATATATATATATATATATATATATATATATATATATACTGAACATCATGTTCAATATTACTAATAATCCCTATTTGTGTAGTCTGCCGACCCTCAAAGATGTACTTATTCCTTTCTCTCCAAACATGCCATACTGTTGTCATAATCTGAATACGAGCCTCTCGGAACAATACACCCCCATTACGCCTTGCTGCTATAATATCGCGGATCAGGCTATCTATATCCTTTTCCCCACTAGACTGCATATAAAATATTCTACCCTGTGAGCACCAAATATCCTATGTGAACATGCACCAGAAGAACAAGTGATTCATGCTATCATTTGTTTGACCACACAGCGAACATAAAACAGTACCAACCTGGATGCCAAAACAGGATAATCGATCAAGCGTCTATAATCTTCCTATCAAAAGTTTGTACAAGCACTATTGCATCTTCCTAGCTAACCCCTTCACCCACACAAATTCTGCTAAGTTCCATTTCTCATGTACCTCCCTGAATTGGTTGTATGCCACTGAACATTCAAATGATCTGCTAGGTGAATTATCCCATACCCATGTCCCGTGGAAGAGCTGCATCCAACTTAACTTAAGATGTCAGTTCTTGAAACTCTCTCGCAAACATGTGAGCTCCGATCCTTTACTCCCCAGCATGTACCAAAACTGCTACCCACTCTAACACGAACGCCTCCTAAATGGCATGATTGCCAACCCATTTTAGAAGACCCTCATGAAGATTCAATGGATCCAACCACAAATCCGTTTCTACCCCCAGTTTGATAATCGAGTGATCATCTGTTGTACCCATCCTCTGTGCTGAAGAATGTGTTTGAAAGTCAGTGAGTCATTATTATTGGAGACGTAAGCCCAAAAATTTGTGCCATTCAAATAGCGCTTTCGTAGCCAGTAGCCTATAGAGAATCTTCCTGAAGGAATCACCATACTAGCTTTATTCTAGACATCATCCGCATCATTCGTAAGGAGCGAAGCGCAAACTCGCCCTCTTCCCATGGCCGACAAAAGGTGTCCTATGTAATAGTGTGTACACCACCTCGCCAAATAAATACAGCACATAATCTCTCCAACCTCTGGTAGTCTCCAACGAAAGCATGATAGATTGTAGCCAGTATCCAGTAATCGCATGTTCAACATAACAAAAGGTTGGATGAAATTTTTTGCTTTATTGAACATATAAGGTATTTGTGTACAAAGAAGGGAGTCCTAAACAGGATATTCTAAGTACATGGAAAAGAGATTTTTAGAAAAGTGTGACGGTGGAGATCGAGCACTGCAGCAGCTTCTTTACTTTATTGACGATCTGATGACGAATCAATCTTACTCTGGCTCTCTGGTGCCTTTGATGGAACTCTGGGATCACCGATCAAGAGGCTGTCTGGAGGAGTATATCCCTTGTAGGTGGTTGTTCTTCTGTTAATTGGTTGGTGGATTGTTCCTTCTTAGATGAAGGTTGTCTCTCTTTATTTGAAGGAGAACTCCTTCTATTTATAGAGAACCGAGCATATATGCGATATGCATTAGGGTTCCGGAGATATAAAAGAATATGTCGTCATTCTACGGTACGGGCTTTTGCGGTGCTGACATGTGGCGGACATCGAGATTTCCCTCAATCGAGATCTCTGGTGGTTATCAATATAGCCGAAGGAGGTGACATGTGGCACATGCCGATTTGCTTGCTCGGATACAGCCGAGTAAATCTTGGGATTTTATCCTAGATTTGGAGTCTAATTGATCCTCGTCTAAGACTTAAATCAATCTGATATGATATCAATCCTGATTTAATTCTAATCTTTTCTGCAAGAGGCAGTTTAAACAAACCAATTGGAGTAGCCCCATGCTTCCTATGACTAGACCGTGCTTCTGGAGTAACGAGTAGATCGTACTTCTGGAGTAACGAGTAGATCGTACTTCTGGAGACGATGGAGCCTCTGTGCTTTCAGGCGACGAGTGGACTTGGCTTTGAATGACGATAAGACTTCTGTGCATTTAGAGCAACGATGAAGCTATGTTTTGGAGCAGCAGAGTCATTGTGTTATAGGCGACAAGTAGGCTTATGCTTCAGGTTAGCAAGGTTGCTATGCTTTTGGAGCGACAGGCTGACTTACATTGGTTGCAGTGGGAGTTCCTAAGTTTCTTGTAGAGAAGTGATTTAAGCTTCTGGATCGGAGTAGATGACTATGCCATGGAAATAGAGATGGTGTGAACATATCACCATCCTGCACCTCATATGGACGCATGTAAGTAGCTGCACCTCAGAACTTTGAAGGCATTAGCTTTGGAGGAAAAGGTATAATACCTTTGTGTGTATGGGGTTGGCACAGGCAGGTAGCTGCGCCTCTGGAATGAAAACACTAATTTCATAAGTAAAGGAAAGGGCGGGGCCTACCACCATCTTGCTTCTGAAATTGGTGCATACGGGTAGCTGTGTCTCTAGCTTGAAGGCTTTGGCTTCTGAAGTAAAGGGCGATAAATACCCACTCTTTAAGGGCTTATCTCGTAATTGCCATCGTAATATGGAGAATTCTAATAGTCTAAGACTGACACTCATCGTGCTGAGTCTTAGGTTCATCCTATTAATGCAGGAATTCTGATCGTCGGCCATGTGACGTGCACTCTGGGACATTCTCGGTCCTATAAAAGGGAAAGTTCTCCTCTAAAGAGTCATTATCTTCTTCTTGGCATCCTTTACCACCATACGAGATCCAAACTTAATTTTGAGCGACAATCGACCTTGTATAAGTTGGCTACTGGTTGAGGCTTTTCTCATTCATAAGAGCCATATTCTTATAGAAGAACTCTCTGTAGAAGGAGCCATTGCTGCCCTTAAGAAGTATGTAAATGTCTTCCTTAGGGAGTTCAACTCTGGGCGACGTCTGGGGGATCTTCAAGGTCCTGATGACCTAGGTCATGGGTGGATAGCCAACCTGAAGAGCCATAGGCTGTGCTATGTCCTTCCCATTCAGAACTTCGTGATCTGCTACACTCTTTGAAGGCTTGGGCCAATGACTGCTTCAGGAAGATGCTTGCTTTGGCCGATTGGCTGATATGCTTCTGGGAGGCTACGACCAAAAAAAGGTCAGAATAGCCTCGATGGAGGTCAATCTTTTGGCATGAAGAAGAAGGGCTGCGCTTTGATGAAGACCGAATCCCTTGTAGACCCTTCTAGGCTCTATCGAATCTGTACCAGATCCTTTATAGATGAATAGAATTAGTCCTTTTTTGTAGTCTCGATGTGTCTGTACTAGACTTTGGTAGACGTAACACATAAGGGACTTCTTTCTATATCTTCTGTTTTGTCTTTTTAGCACTTGGCTGAGCCTTTGTATCATCTGCTCTGTGGCGCAGGGATGTTATCAGCTGAAATTTTTTTATGCTCCTACAAGACCCCCTTTAAAGTGTTCCAAACTTGAGTCAAGCTCGGGATACTTTGAACAGAAGCATGAATACGTCACAGGATTGTATGAGCTGGGTAATGGCTGGTGTCACGCCTAACTCTTTAGCATTAATTATCCGGAGTCATCATTTCAGAGTAAGAGCTCCTGATGACTTCTTGATATTGGAGCCTCATGTATATTTTTAGAGATTATGAAACTCTTTGACAGAGGAGGTTCAGAGTCACATTCCTTCGGTCACTCGTAGTACTGTCATCTGACATGGAGTGGAGCTTTGGCTTAGCTTGTAAGCTTCCTTCTGACCGACATTTGGCTCGTTCTTAGACCACACGAATAGTCTATATAAAGGACTACCCCTTCTAAGAGAAGACTCAGCTACTTCACAATGGCCTTGCTTGCCCGACACTCGGCTGCTAACGATGTTGGAGTTTGTTTGAGGTGGCCGTCGGTGGAAAACCTTTTCATCCAAAAAAGCTGTAGTAGAACTACCACTGAATCTCGAGATGTCCCTACGATCTGGATGTCGTGGGCGTCAATGGCGTCTTGGACCTCTGCTTTCTGGATTTTGATTACTTGCCATTCTGAAGAATAGCAAGGCCTGCAGCTGTGGTTGCTCCCATGGCCAGCTGGGGAGATAGGGCAGTCCTGTGCTGGTCTTTATCTCCGACTCGGGCCAGTAGCTGCTTCGGACGGTGGCTTCTTTTTAACCAGGAAGTTATTGGCTCTATCACCACCTCATCCGCGCTATTGAGAGCTTGTACTACAATTTTAGCCTTTTTTGCTTCTGTGTATGTAACTACGAAGAGTCTGTAATAGGTCTTTGTAACCACATGTTTTTATATATAGAAGCTTTCCTATCCCCTTTGCTTTTAGCTTCAAAATAAAGAGAAAACCTTCACCAGGGATTTGCCTGACCAGAGGTAATATGGACGTGGTGGGCTTAATCTTTGTCGGGATATATAACAACAATCTAGAGGTAATATGGATGTGAACTGTTTTCTAGACCGTCAGAATAACCATAGAGCTGATGCAAGAAGAACGACTACTCAGAGGTAATATGGACATGGTAGCCGCATCTTCCAGGTGTAGAGGAGCAATCCAGAGGTAATGTGGACGTGAAGTGCTTCATCTACTTGAAATAATATATTGGAGAGAGAGGGAGAACCCCTTACCAGAACTCATAGGAACCTTTTTTAGGGGATGTGGGCGCCTATGCTGGTTCTGCCTTCAGACGTAATATTTCTATAGAAACTTGTCGTTGATGGGCATTATTAGCAAGTCACCATTAGGCTTAGCTAGCCGATAAGCACCGTTGGAGTATACCGTTTCTATGACGAACGGTCCTTCCCACTTGGGCTCGAGCTTCCCAGCCGTATTGTGAGTCATTACCATCGGTCTGCATGCTGCCAAGACGAGGTCATCCACTTTGTATGATCTTTCGCGGACCTTTTTGTTGAAGGCCTCAGAGATGCGGGCTTGGTAAAGTTCGATTCTTTGCTGCACGAGCAAGCACTTTTCATCCAGTGCTTCTAACTCTTGTAACCGCTTGTGCTGATTATCTTGGACGGTTAAGCATGCAGAGGCCACGTTAGCAGACAACATCTTCTTAAAGACTTGACCGGTGCTTGTGTCAGAGTCCTAAGTGGAGGAGTTAGAAGAGTGTGAGTGCCTCATGACTTCTTCCTCTGAGTCTTCTGAGGTGGAAGTAGGTGTAACGTACCCCAACCCTCGACGGGTATGTTGGTAATAGTTTTAAGCTTTTCCCTTTGGAGCATGAATCTACAAGGGAAGTGTCGGCCCTGCCATAATTGAGCCCCTTGTTGTTGTTCAGGTCGTAATCCATCTTTTGGATAAGGTTTTTGGCCTGCTCAGTGTAGTGCTAGAACTACATATTGCCACTGTTGAGGTCTGGGTCTTCAAGAGTTATTCACTGCGGATGCTCCAATCGACTGAATATGATGGGTTCCTCTTCTTTTTTTAACTGGAACTACGGAGTAGGTGCCCCGAGTAGGGACAACTCGGCTCACATGGTTGACGGTCGTCACCTGCGTTTTTAGCTTACGCAAAGAGTTGTCTAGGAAATATTTGGTGTTCCAGCATGCACCAGAGTAGTTCAAAGACAACTTCCTGTTAATAAAGTGGGATATCTTATCCCGGAGGATTATATTGTCGAAAGAGTGTGCCTATGTGTTGGCACAGACATAGACATCTAGCTCTTCGTTAGTGAGGACTAGAGCTATTGCGGGAGGAGGGGGAGGATGCTTCCCTTTTAGTTTAACCACTAAAGGGGCTGTGGTCGCATGCTCCTGCACCTTCGTGGTTGGCGTTGGAGACCTCCGGGATAGCCTTATTCATATCAGCTCCTAACCATCTTCCATCGTCACTGGAGGCAAAGGTGGAGCTTTGCCCGAAGCTTAACAACGAGAGGCACTGATACTTTGGGAGGCCTTCCTTTTAGTCGAACCTTTAAAGGTTCTTCGGTCGCTGCTGCGCTTTCTGAGGCTGTCTTTGCCTCGTCATCAGCAATATTACTATCGACATCCCAGGGGACTGACTTGTACAGATCAACATCTATACAATAGGTTTCAAGTCCTCGGAACGGGTCGATATCAGCAAACTCCAATTTGATGGTCCCATCACTGGCCACATACTTCATGCACTGATGTAGGGTGGAAGGGACAATCATGTACTCATGGATCCATGGTCGTCCTAGCAGCATATTGTACTTTATGTCTGCATCGATGACATAGCAAGTTACTTCAGTATAGAGGTCACCAATCTGACACTTTAGGTGAATTTTGCCCAGAGGCTTGCTCTTTCCTGCAATGAAGCCACTAATTGTTGTGTTCAAGGCTGTCAACCGATGCATCGGAATCCCTAGACTTTGAAGGAAGCTTCTTGGGATAATTGTAAACTCCCTAAATTTCTACTATAATTTTTTAAGAAATATTTTTATATTTATTTTGTACTTCATATCTGCACGTCGCATACGAGTTCGCATTATTGTATTTGCGTAGTGTGCGAGATTTGCGTTTCGTAATTGCTCGACGAGTTCAAATATGTGTCGAGGTACATATTTTAGAAAAATATTTTTATTTTTGTTTTATATAGGAAAGTACATGTTCAAACAAATGTGATAAATATTTTTATTTTGTATAAAAGAGTTATTTTATTCGTCGTTTAAAAATAAGTAGTAATTTGGAAATTGTGGTTTATATGAAATGTATTCCAAATATTTTGCGACACTTGAAATTTTTTTATTAATATATTTTTGTTATTTATAAAAGCTATTTTATGATTTAATATTTAAGTATTTATCATGATTTTCAAAATTAATTATTACTATATTTATTTAATTATGAAATTGATATTTGAGATTTTGTAATTTTAATATTTGATTAAATATGATAATTTAAATTAGAAAAGATTTCATTTGAATTTGAATTAAATGAAGGTTTTTATCGATGTTTGATTCTGATTGAACGATTAAAATTTAAATCGAATTAAATTTATTATGATATTATCTATGGGGGAATTTAAATCCTCCCAATCCTTATCCTAATAGGATTCTCACCTCCTATAAAAGGAGAGGTACTTGCCCTCTCTTTCTTCCATGAATTTTCACAACCATCCAAGCTTGTGTATCGTGTCCGTGTCCAGATCATATCCACTATATCCTTCAAGTACATATACATGGTTCTCCTCGTGTCCAACATACCGGACATATCAAATACAACACCTTCGTATCCATCACCTCCCGGACACCATCACCACACATCGATCCCGACACAGCCCCCGTCTCCACCTACGACCTCAGCCTTCACCCCACTAAGTCCACCATCTCCCCCAAAATCAGGTCGCCACCGCTCTGGCCCCGACCACCGCAGCCATCGTCTCAGCCGCCCAACTCCGGCCACTGGCACCGTCATCACCACCAAAACCACCATCGCCAACACCATTAGCACCACCACCTAAAACAACCTCCGCCACCATCACCATGACCACATCACCTCCACAACCATCCGCAACCACCCAACTCCGGCCATCGCCGCCCAAACACCACAAACCATCCCACAATAAGGAAAGGAAAGAGAAAACCCTCACCTCTGCCGCACGTGTCGAACCCCATCCCTATCTTCGGTGAGCCGCGGGTGAGCTCCGGTCATCGCCTCATTCGCGGGTCCTCGCCTCCCTCTCCGGTCAGCCGTGCCCGAGCGCTTCCTGCCGCGTTCATCGCCAGCGATGGGACAGGCCGCACGATCCATCGCCAGCACGTCAGTCGCTGCGCCTCTATCTCCCAGAGTCGCCTTCGCTAGTGTCGTCGATGGCCAAGACCCCAGGCCCGAGTCCCCGCGTGCCTCCTCTGTCGCGGCGTCCCAGGGCCTTACCAGCGCTGCACGCGTGAGTAGCCACCTTACCGTCGCTGCCTCTTGCCGAACCACTGGTGCCCAAAGCGCCACCCGTCGGGGAGAACCCCCTCCCGCTCTTCCCCTCTCTCCTCTACTCTTCCTCCTGCTCTGTCTCCTTTCCTTTCTCTTTAACAAGTCTACTGCTGCGTTTTATTTTTTATTTTTTATCTTTGTTTATTTTATTTATTTTAATAAATAATTTTTTGTGTGTGTTTTATTATAGTAATAATAACATATTCTTATCCATAAAATGGTATATATATGTGTGTGTATTAGTTGTAGGTATATTGGGTGGTATGGTTAATAATAAAATAAATTATTTGAAAATTTGTATATTAGTTTTCAAAATTATTAGGGTATCAAAATATGGAATTTGGCTTAGCCTAAATTATGTTAATAAACTATTTTATGATATTCAAAATAAAAATATTTATTAATATTATTTACAAATTAAATTATAGTTATGACCTAAATTGATTTTTGTTAGAATTTTCAAGTATTTATCTAAAATAATTTTTTGGAATATTTACCTACAAATAATTTGATCAATAAAATATAGTTTCCACTATTATAAATAAGTTATAAATATTTTCTAAATTTACAGTTTGAAGAATTTTAGAGTTTTAAGCCTCAAATAATTTTTTTGAAGTTTTAGATATGTATGTAAAATATTTTTTAATAAAATATTGATTTTAAACAAATACAAAATATATTTTTCCTAGATAGTTATGACTGTTTTTCTAAATGAGTATATATATATATATATATATATATATATATATATATATATATATATATATATATATATATATATATATATATATATATTAAGAATTATCTTTTACATAAATCAAATCTCTCTCTTAGAATATATGACATCTGACCATGACTAATCACATATTTATTTCTTTCGGATTTCTTCACATCAAACATGGCTATTGGACAAAAAGGAACTGGCCAAATCATCGTACCACACCAGATGACACACCAGGCAAGAAACCTTGCCATAATTTACTGTTTATAATTAGTCTGCATTTATTTATTGCATATCACTGTGTATTTATTTCCAGTTCTTTTAGCTGTACCATTATTACAGTTCCTGATTTACTGTCTGCTCAGTGATATTAGCTGTACCTTGTTATTTATCCTTTGATTGCGTGTGGACCTAGAGTTAGGAGACTACCATTAGTTTAGCATATCTACATAAACTTTGACACAGAGGTGGCACGAGATGTGTGAGTTGTGAGTAGCATATAGCCTCCGGACTTGCGTGCTGGCTGATCACTGATGCGTATGGGACGTGCATTAGGTCTAACTGTCAATAGATGTATGTTAAAAGACTTGACGGTTAGTAGTGTTACATGGTCATGGATGCGACTGGATAGGTGCATCGGGTGGGAAGAACATTTTCTTGTCGTATGGGCTTCTATTACACATTCACTTGTAACCCGGAAGCTCCGCTGGAGATACGGGTATGATGACCCTCTCATGTTTGTTACTGTCATTTTTGAACGTCATGCGCTTAGGTCACTTGTGCCCAAGTGGGGACTATACCAGATCCTATTTACAGCCAGGGCTCATGCGATGAAAGGTTTGTTCTTAACTGTATGTTCACTTTAGTACAGTTAGGTTACCTCATTAGTGTCTTGTCACTTAATTTTATTTGTGGTATGTTTTATATTCAGTAATTATATGGCACGTTGTTTATTGTATCTTGTTACGTCCCTCTGAGGACCTGGTGATCTCTCCAGGTGTGTTTTGTTACTTCCTGCAGGTGCTCTAGCTAAGGCCGTAACTTGCGTTCTAATCCTTCGAGATGTTGCTTTTGGATCGTCATCTCCTTCGCTCGACCAAATCATTTTCTTTGTATAATCCTTCCTTATTTAAAATTAGTTGGTAGTGGATTTGTCTCCGTCCAACGATTATATATATGACAAATTCAAAGTTGGTTTTATATCATTATTTATCTTCGTGGATGAGATTTAATGCCTTGGTTACTGTATTTTACAGTTTATGTAAACATACGAGGGTTTCTTATACTTCGTATGTATACAGCTGGCATGATTACGTTCTAGTCCTTCTATTTTTGGGACTGGGGCATTACATATTTTTTTGGTGGCCCATGCAGGTTGAGTTTATCACTTTACGAGACTGTACCGATGTGAACCTGTATATAGGAATAGAGTTTAGGATCTCATCCACAAGCTTGACCTCCTTTCTTGTTTCAAGTTTCGAACTCTCGTTACCATCCTTGATTTGCATCCTGCTTGAACTCTTTCTACCGTAAATTCTTATTTTTCGTGCCTAGTGACAGTTAGGAAGATGACTACACTATTATATGCTCATAGGTCAAACCCATGGCTAGAAAGATTATATTGACAATTAGTATGCATTGGGGTCTTATTTGAGTTATAAAGACATTTTCCTAAAAGTGTGATCTTAAGGATTAGTTAATTCCAACTTGGGTAGCAGCATATTACCGCCATCAAAGGATAGTTATTTTGATATTACAAGGTGGTATACACAAGCGGATAGCTAGATCGAGAAAACAAATTGATTTGATTTTTGAAGATCTTTGAAAATATTTATGAATTATTGAGTTATAGCTATACATCTTTGGATGGATATAAACTTGATTTGAAAAAGGATTTTAAATTTTTAAATGTTGAAGTTGGATTTACGATTGACCAAACTTTGAGGACGATGGATAAATTTTGGGTAAAATGTTTTCTTGAATTAAATTGTGTCATATGATCTATGAATTATAAAGTTATTTAAATATTTAGATTTCGAGTTTAAAGCATTGATTATGGATTTTTTTTTTTAAAAGAATTGACGACTGATAGGATTATTTGAATATTAAATTTTATTACAAGTTTGGGAAAAGGTTATTAATGATATGATAAAAAGTTATCTTAGATTGTTTAAAAGAATTTACATTTTTAGTTATGATTATGTTGGACGATTTAGAGTGAATAAAAATTTTGGTAGATTTTTTTGAGAATTTTTGTGAAGACTCGAGTTCAAGGAGTTAGACTTATAATGGTAGACAACCAAGATAGCCCTAATAACATAGGAGTAAAGTTTCCATATCACTTATAACCATGACAGTAGTATATACTCAAGTGTAGTTAGTCATCGACCAAACCAATGAACATATCTTTGACTTACTCGATCTTCCCTCAAAACTAGATCTTTATTCGTGACCATCTAATTGTTTGAAAGTTAGAAATGATAGAATCATTCCCTTGACCATACCCTTATCTATGAGACTATTTTCTCTCTAGAAACTGTGTCTCTAACTTATCTTAACTTGATCTACGAGATTTCCTAAATTTTCTTTATTTCGTGCTTTAATCTTTTATTTTTGTGCATTAATTAGTACCTTATGAAAACCCACTTTCTATTTTGATCATTTGGCGTTCCCTATTGTGACTTTGATATTTGGAGCACAACACTAGAATTTTCTTCCAACAAATTTTACATGCAAGACCTAGACGAGATCACCTTCATGTAGGTATATCATGTCCCACTAAAACACGTTTCCTTGTACTCTATTTTTATGATACGACTTTCGGGTCATAAAGACTAAACTATAACCTTTACCATGGTACCGATATACTTTTGACTACATATATGGACTCAACCTCGACTCAATTTGTTTTCGACCCAATATACAATTGTGATCTACTTAATTCCTTAAATGCTTAATCTTGTGTTTTACCTTGATCGGTTAACCATTATCCTTTATTTTTCATTTACTTGGACGCATAACATCTTTTTGCAATATTAGCAACCGTTACTTCTCTCCCTTCTAATTAAATTACTTCGCTCATATTCACTATGTTTCCTCCGTGGTTATGCAACCATGTTCCTTGTGTGATTTTCTTGTGCGAATATGAAATTTGATCACGACACCTTTTTGTTATAAAGGAACCAGATTAGAAAATCCCATAGAAGAAATTAACGACATAATGGTTAAAATAATTGTGCGATAAATCCAAATAGATGAAGTAAGGAATGTTATATTGTGTTTTGATAAAACACTAAAGGGTAAATACTTCTCGAATTTCAAAACTTGTTTTGAGATAACTAAATATCGGGTGAGGAATCTTCTAAAGTGTTGGTGGTTTAAGAACCAAATTTATATATTAAATTTATGGATGCAAATTTTTGATAAAGACAATGTTGACGTTGTCTTTGATAACATATAGTGTTATGATATTAGTTTTCAAGGATAAACAATTGTTGAAGAAAAAAACCTTTACATTTTTGATGCATGGAGAATTAAGTACTAAGATGAATATGAATATGAAGTTAAGATGAGTTTCATCAAAAAGAGGAGATTGTTGAATTCAAATTTTTGAGAGAGACTATTGAATATTTTAGGAAATTTTCAATTATGATGATAGAAGATTGAGTTATGAAGGTATACAGTTAGTTTTCGAGATTTATCGAACATTGAAGACGGACTTTTATTTTGGTACCTATGGATGCATTGTACATTGACCAATAAATACAAATTTGTAGTAAAAAAATTTTAACTTTTACTTGGGCCAAATTGGTTGAAGGTTTTGGAATTTTAATTTTAGAGGAAATTATAACTTGGGAAGATATTATAAGTGAGCTAGTATAATGGAGATTATGAAATTCAAAATTTGAGACTGTTTGAAATTTTATGACGAGATAGAGGAAGTTAGAGTACATTTATAATCATATTGGTTTTGTTAAATTTTTAAATGGGACGTGGTACGAAAGTAATTCTTGGAAAGAACGATTTATGATAAGAGAGATTACATGAATATTGATGATATCAAAGGATTAAGGAGTTTATTACCTGCTTATGAAGTTGCCCCTTTTAAAGGTTAATGTTAGGCTTGATCGAACTTAGTCATTGATTGGTTATCATATACATGATCGTAATCTAAACTGAAACCATCAAATTTTTCAGTTCTAGTCAATCAAATGACATATTGCCATTGAAGTGTCGCTCGCCTCCTCGTCGAATATTTAAGAGTTTGAAAATGTATCAACACAGCAAATAGTCACAGTGCTAATAAAATAAAAATAAAGTACTATATTGGAATTTCGAAGCATTTCCAAGCATACATAGATAAAATAAAGAGTATAAGTAGGTAACATCAAGACAAAGTACAAAAGCGCCTAGATCAAAAATCCTCAGAGTCATCATCATCAGCAGCATCATTAGTGGCACCATATCCAGAAGGACCAGCTCCAGAAGTGCCAGCTCTATGAGAAATGTATGGAGTAGCACCTGTCACGCCCCGCTCCCGTAGGAGCGATCGTCCTCGCTAAGGCGTGATGCCGCACGAGCCTAGATTGCGCTCGTGCAAGGCGGGTTCCATAACGGCCGATTACAGCGGCTGCGACGGGGTCGTCGCACAAAAGTCCCGAGCAGAGACATTGAACACGCAGCGAAAATTTAGAACAAACACAAGTTATTCAAAGAAGCTCTTTTATTGATATTGAAACAACGGTTACATTGGGGGCACAAGGCCAAGATTACAATCACTCAAATACACTCGTCTCACATTACAAATCGCTCAGCTCTCTCTCATCTCTCGATACATATTGTCGATCAGCGGAAGCTTCGGAAGGCGATGTCCATACATTATGTCCCGTATAAGTCTTCGAATCCATGCGGCCGCACGCTTCGAACCGCCAAGGAACTCCGTGCCTCGACGCATCCAAGCGAGCTCCGCGCCACGAGCTTCTACCTGTGCCTGCACATAAACACTGTGTGGGTGTCAGTACCACTGTACTGGTGGAGTGAGCTCCTCGCCCACCCATATAAAACCGACACGTTTATTTTTCTTTGTGTATTACAAGTCCCCTTTTTACGATTGTCTTTCTAGTCTTGCCTTAGGATCGATTTTAGGACCGACGCTCGGCCTATTATTTAGTGTCTTTAGACCATCTCCGTGCCTTGCACTGATAACGTACCCAAGCTTTTCCTCTAGACCTTTCTCGTGCTTGCATTGTCAACGTACCGACTCATACTTGTCTTTCGTACCATCCTCTTGGACGTAACGACTAGGTCGTGTGCAATACTTACCGTACGGCCCTTCTCGACTTAACGCGCAATGACTAACCAACTTGTAGAACCGGTGTTGAGAACTCAAGTACGACGCCTATCTCGTGCCGAAGCACGTGTCTTTACGTATAGCCGAAACGTAGACTTTATAATACTTTGGGTGCAACCGAGCACACATTTCAACTATTCAACGCATACCGTGCTTACACTTCCTTTGTTATGACCGACATCGTGCATGTGGATTCGCCGCATAGCACGCCATTTATCTATATAAAAGGCCACTGGCATGACAAGCCATCGCAGACATAGCTCGGGCAGGCGGCGGGTCCTTCGATGCAAGGTAGCTAGCCCCATGGAAAGCCCCCGACTACCCACGCAATAAAAGCATGCGCGCTATAACGTCTACCTCCTAGGACGACTGGGCCCGGTGTCCCGGCGTATAACCAGTCTAGGCAGAAATCCTTGTCGACAAGGTGTCCAATGACCACGCACCTACGAGACATCTAAACTCACGTAAATGCATGGCCTACTTGTTGGTACGATCGGAACTATACTTAGCAACTCGTGCTCTGAATCACACTTGGCATAACGTGCCTCGGGACTGCGAGACTCCCAACCGAGGGATCGCCTCGAACTTCTTAACGTGGATAGGAAAGCGAGACTCCCAACCGAGGGACCGCCTCGAAACTCAACGTGGATAGGAACGCGAGACTCCCAACCGAGGGACCGCCTCGAAACTCAACGTGGATAGGAACACGAGACTCCCAACCGAGGGATCGCCTCGAACTTCTTAACGTGGATAGGAATGCGAGACTCCCAACCGAGGGACCGCCTCGAAACTCAACGTGGATAGGAACGCGAGACTCCCAACCGAGGGACCGCCTCGAAACACCTTAACGTGGATAGGAACGCGAGACTCCCAACCGAGGGACCGCCTCGAAACTCAACGTGGATAGGAACGCGAGACTTCCAACCGAGGGACCGCCTCGAAACTCAACGTGGATAGGAACGCGAGACTCCCAACCGAGGGACCGCCTCGAAACTCAACGTGGATAGGAACGCAAGACTCCCAACCGAGGGATCGCCTCGAACTTCTTAACGTGGATAGGAACGCGAGACTCCCAACCGAGGGACCGCCTCGAAACTCAACGTGGATAGGAACGCGAGACTCCCAACCGAGGGACCGCCTCGAAACACCTTAACGTGGATAGGAACGCGAGACTCCCAACCGAGGGACCGCCTCGAAACTCAACGTGGATAGGAACGCGAGACTTCCAACCGAGGGACCGCCTCGAAACACCTTAACGTGGATAGGAACGCGAGACTCCCAACCGAGGGACCGCCTCGAACTTCTTCGAACTCGAGGGAACGACTACAACGTAGCCTTCCAACTTAGCTTGAACAAAACGTGTTCCTTAAGTACCATGGACCGTGGCTAACTTTACATCGTGCCAACCGTGGCTCGTGCCCTTAACTGACTTCTGCCTTACGCGACGCTATCACCCAAGTCATACGTTATATGACGGCCCTTGAGATCGTGGGACTATTTAACTTGACAACCGCAGAACGAGCGGGACGGCACTTAGAATGACGTAGGTCGATCGGCATAACTTTGCCTAACTTACTCAAGCCTACAACTTAACCCGAGGGACGAGCCAAGGCTATGCCAAGCCTTGCGCAGTGGAAACGTGCATGCTTTATCGAGCATTTACGCGGGCGACGCCTATGACTTAGGCTAACTCATCGTTTTTGTGTCGAATACCAACTTTCCTTCTCCCAGGCCACGGGACGAAGGATCGAGTGTCATTTTAAAGCACGCTGAGCCGACTTCTATTGAGACCGTGAGACCATTTTCCATGTTCTAACTCGATTCAAACCGTCGGGATTATTCCCTTAGCTATGTGGATGCGTAGCTTTTATTATCAAGCCTAACTTGTGCAAGTTGAAAACACGATTTATTATGTGAAGGCAAAGATGAGGAGAGTTCACCGAAACTACCCCACCTGAGCGATGTCTTTGAGTCGCCGTTGTAAGGCCAAGTCCGAACGCCGTCGGCGTTTCGATTCCTCCGATTGACTTTGCGGGACGGGGCACTACAACATACACCACTCAGAACAAGTCTCGTCCTCGAGACTTTTCTGAAGGCAAGCCATCCTACATTTCTATGGCCAAGACTCAATCGTACACATTTTGCCTACGCGTTTCTTCGATTTGGAGCCACGCTCGTATTATCGCTAACTTAGTCGTAAGGCACACTAATCGATCAACCAACATTCGAACTCGTTTCAAATCAATGATCGCATTACCATCAACATTTCTTCGAAACTCACGATTCCAAAATCCTCGACACTTTTCGGTTTCTCAAGTCCCACTTGATTCAACGTATCACTTAGTTGGATCGTGCACATATTCCAGGCGTCCCTAAAATACATGCATGTCAGCCAAGCCTCGTGATAGAGAATCCACCATCACCACTCGAGTCGGATCGTGCACATATTCGGACGTCTCTGATATACGTGCATGTCAGCCGAGGCTCGCGAGTGGTGCCTCCGTAACTCCTAACGCTTCGCGCTCGAATGTCTGCCTAAACGCTAGGCTATGTCTTTTCGTCAGTACTGGAATCATAGTTCCCAAACAACGATATCAACACTGACCCCATTCTAAGGTCAAACCAAATTGATGGTACGGGGTTTTCTACCCAAGCTCGCATCACTCCGATTTCTAAACATCGAGCATCGATTTCCTACGCACATCTCCACATTCGTCGCACGGGGTACGAGTCGTATCGATAAAGCCATCCTACGATAACTCACGTTTCAACCAATTCTACGTCATATCAATATCATTCGTTCATCAAGCCGTTTCGTATAGTCTATCTCTTCGAACACGTTCGACATAATCCGCCTATCAATCTTTCCACGTCAAGCACGCTACGACACATTTCCTCTCTAAACCGTAACTCATATTCCACATTTCCGAAATCATCTATTCCAATTCACGTAATCGATCACAAGGTCGTCTGACTTAACAGTATGCCACGCTCCGATCTCACGCGAGTCCGATCATCCACGGTGGGCACGAATCACCATGCACGCTCCCGCGGAATAATCATTCTCATCGGGACGTAACTCTTATTTTGGGTCAAGACTAGTTCATTCACGATGCGCGGATTGGACCTACTCAATCCTGAAGTTTCATTCAATCACCAATCGTAAGGTCTAACATCCTCGAATTTTTGCCTTCGCATCAAACCGACAAGTCGGGACAATCAAAGTTGTCGCATCCTGATTTTCGGAGTTCGATTATTCCCGCGACATGAATCACCATGTCAGCGCTCACGCGGAATGATCGTCCCAAATCCAACGCAACGCATGTGCGAGGCTGGAGTTGCGCTCGCACAAGACAAGACCGTCGACGTTGTGGTTATCAACGCAACCATCAAAACACGATCACTTCTATCCAACATTCATCTCAGCTCAAAATCCTAAGTATTACATCCAACCGAATAATAACACTTTGCACGATCGTCATTCACCGTGTCAGAGTACCCCCGAGTTATCGCATATCATATTTGATACGCCTCAATACCATCGACGATATATGTAACCTGACGATCTTCGTTTGCAACGAATTTCGAGTCGTGCTAAGGATGCTATCGTCCGACCGGATAATCTCCTCGAATCGTTCACAACATCAATTTCTTCAACCCAAATTTACGTATCGTTTATCCGTTTATCTTACGTCATCGACTACGTATTTCCTCAATTCGTATCATCCCTTGCTAATTCAAACCATCGAGCAACATCGATTTCAATCCTCAGAGTCGTTTGCGTAACTTCAAAATTGAACATTTCATGCACGCTATCTACCTGCCGTGCTAACTTTTCGTATACGATCCGTATCGATTTCCTTCGATCCAATTTCACCTACTCGAACGTTTTCGCGTTTCATACTCGTGCAATCCTAAATCTTTCGCTCGAATGATTTCCAAGACGGACCATACACCACTCGGGATTCGAATCATCCAATCTAGACCAAATCACATTCACGTTATTTGCTAAGACATTTTCAGATTCGTTCGACAAATCCCTAGCATAATCGTTCACGTCGCATCGACGCACTAAGTCGTTCGTACTATTCCTCAAAATTCAGAACAATCTTCCGTGTACGCCTAAGCGTTAGTCTGATAACGTTCCTATCGATATACACTCCAAGTGTATTTCCGTTCCCGATCGAGCGATACTTAATATCACTCGCAATTCGTTTGCACCAAAAAGTCGAGGTGCGCGATACGAAACACAACTTAGCCAAAAGGCCGTATACATAACCATCCCGTATGGACTATACTCCGACTATGCGTGCTCATTTTATAATGTCGACGTAGGACTCGTCAGGCACGCACACGACTTGCTAACTTTAGCACGCATTTTCTATCAACTCAAGGTCGGCACCGTTCGGCCCAAAGGCCACCACCTATCGATTAGTTCGATTGAACGCTTGTACGAGCTTTCGAAAATATTAGACTTATTGTATGGACATGCCGAAGGACGTTTGAGAGAGAGCGCACCAACGATACCACGTTGCGAAAGCACAATTCAGAGTTTGCGGAACAACGGAGTTAAAGAATTCAATCGATAATCCAAGGACGTAAAGCCGTGCTCTGATACCATTATGTCACGCCCCGCTCCCGTAGGAGCGATCGTCCTCGCTAAGGCGTGATGCCGCACGAGCCTAGATTGCGCTCGTGCAAGGCGGGTTCCATAACGGCCGATTACAGCGGCTGCGACGGGGTCGTCGCACAAAAGTCCCGAGCAGAGACATTGAACACGCAGCGGAAATTTAGAACAAACACAAGTTATTCAAAGAAGCTCTTTTATTGATATTGAAACAATGGTTACATTGGGGGCACAAGGCCAAGATTACAATCACTCAAATACACTCGTCTCACATTACAAATCGCTCAGCTCTCTCTCATCTCTCGATACATATTGTCGATCAGCGAAAGCTTCGGAAGGCGATGTCCATACATTATGTCCCGTATAAGTCTTCGAATCCATGCGGCCGCACGCTTCGAACCGCCAAGGAACTCCGTGCCTCGACGCATCCAAGCGAGCTCCGCGCCACGAGCTTCTACCTGTGCCTGCACATAAACACTGTGTGGGTGTCAGTACCACTGTACTGGTGGAGTGAGCTCCTCGCCCACCCATATAAAACCGACACGTTTATTTTTCTTTGTGTATTACAAGTCCCCTTTTTACGATTGTCTTTCTAGTCTTGCCTTAGGATCGATTTTAGGACCGACGCTCGGCCTATTATTTAGTGTCTTTAGACCATCTCCGTGCCTTGCACTGATAACGTACCCAAGCTTTTCCTCTAGACCTTTCTCGTGCTTGCATTGTCAACGTACCGACTCATACTTGTCTTTCGTACCATCCTCTTGGACGTAACGACTAGGTCGTGTGCAATACTTACCGTACGGCCCTTCTCGACTTAACGCGCAACGACTAACCAACTTGTGGAACCGGTGTTGAGAACTCAAGTACGACGCCTATCTCGTGCCGAAGCACGTGTCTTTACGTATAGCCGAAACGTAGACTTTATAATACTTTGGGTGCAACCGAGCACACATTTCAACTATTCAACGCATACCGTGCTTACACTTCCTTTGTTATGACCGACATCGTGCATGCGGATTCGCCGCATAGCACGCCATTTATCTATATGAAAGGCCACTGGCATGACAAGCCATCGCGGACATAGCTCGGGCAGGCGGCGGGTCCTTCGATGCAAGGTAGCTAGCCCCATGGAAAGCCCCCGACTACCCACGCAATAAAAGCATGCGCGCTATAACGTCTACCTCCTAGGACGACTGGGCCCGGTGCCCCGGCGTATAACCAGTCTAGGCAGAAATCCTTGTCGACAAGGTGTCCAATGACCACGCACCTACGAGACATCTAAACTCACGTAAATGCATGGCCTACTTGTTGGTACGATCGGAACTATACTTAGCAACTCGTGCTCTGAATCACACTTGGCATAACGTGCCTCGGGACTGCGAGACTCCCAACCGAGGGATCGCCTCGAACTTCTTAACGTGGATAGGAACGCGAGACTCCCAACCGAGGGACCGCCTCGAAACTCAACGTGGATAGGAACGCGAGACTCCCAACCGAGGGACCGCCTCGAAACTCAACGTGGATAGGAACGCGAGACTCCCAACCGAGGGATCGCCTCGAACTTCTTAACGTGGATAGGAACGCGAGACTCCCAACCGAGGGACCGCCTCGAAACTCAACGTGGATAGGAACGTGAGACTCCCAACCGAGGGACCGCCTCGAAACACCTTAACGTGGATAGGAACGCGAGACTCCCAACCGAGGGACCGCCTCGAAACTCAACGTGGATAGGAACGCGAGACTTCCAACCGAGGGACCGCCTCGAAACTCAACGTGGATAGGAACGCGAGACTCCCAACCGAGGGACCGCCTCGAAACTCAACGTGGATAGGAACGCGAGACTCCCAACCGAGGGATCGCCTCGAACTTCTTAACGTGGATAGGAACGCGAGACTCCCAACCGAGGGACCGCCTCGAAACTCAACGTGGATAGGAACGCGAGACTCCCAACCGAGGGACCGCCTCGAAACACCTTAACGTGGATAGGAACGCGAGACTCCCAACCGAGGGACCGCCTCGAAACTCAACGTGGATAGGAACGCGAGACTTCCAACCGAGGGACCGCCTCGAAACACCTTAACGTGGATAGGAACGCGAGACTCCCAACCGAGGGACCGCCTCGAACTTCTTCGAACTCGAGGGAACGACTACAACGTAGCCTTTCAACTTAACTTGAACAAAACGTGTTCCTTAAGTACCATGGACCGTGGCTAACTTTACATCGTGCCAACCGTGGCTCGTGCCCTTAACTGACTTCTGCCTTACGCGACGCTATCACCCAAGTCATACGTTATATGACGGCCCTTGAGATCGTGGGACTATTTAACTTGACAACCGCAGAACGAGCGGGACGGCACTTAGAATGACGTAGGTCGATCGGCATAACTTTGCCTAACTTACTCAAGCCTACAACTTAACCCGAGGGACGAGCCAAGGCTATGCCAAGCCTTGCGCAGTGGAAACGTGCATGCTTTATCGAGCATTTACGCGGGCGACGCCTATGACTTAGGCTAACTCATCGTTTTTGTGTCGAATACCAACTTTCCTTCTCCCAGGCCACGGGACGAAGGATCGAGTGTCATTTTAAAGCACGCTGAGCCGACTTCTATTGAGACCGTGAGACCATTTTCCATGTTCTAACTCGATTCAAACCGTCGGGATTATTCCCTTAGCTATGTGGATGCGTAGCTTTTATTATCAAGCCTAACTTGTGCAAGTTGAAAACACGATTTATTATGTGAAGGCAAAGATGAGGAGAGTTCACCGAAACTACCCCACCTGAGCGATGTCTTTGAGTCGCCGTTGTAAGGCCAAGTCCGAACGCCGTCGGCGTTTCGATTCCTCCGATTGACTTTGCGGGACGGGGCACTACAGCACCAGAACCACGGTACCAGTCATAAGCGTTACCGGGCTCAAAGAAGTGACGGACCGCCTCATCCTCATAGCGGTACCCAGAGACAGTAGGATCTCGTGGAAGTGAACTAGCATACAGACCATTCTGGGCGAAATGTAGAGCCGCAAAAAAGTTTGCCAGGGCCTAAAATCGACTAGCATCTCGAAATTCGTATTTCTTCAATGTGTTAGTCACAAAAGCTTGCAAAGAATTGTGCTCATCCAGCTGAGCCCGTCGTATATCAAATAGGTGCTGGTGGATACCCTCAGAAGACATAGGATAATCATGAGGAGGTGGAGGTGGTACAGTAGGAGGAGCAGGAGGAGGAACAGCAATGCTACGACGCGATAGTTGAAGATACTTGGGCTCAAAGTCACGAGCACAAGTGGATAAATCAATGTCAAAATGCTGAAAGATGATTGGGAGGATCATCGCATAAGCAAGATTTATGTTCCTTTTGTGACAACAATCCATTATCTGAATGATCGTCTTGGAGACAGAAAAAGGAACCCCTTACGAATATGATATAAACACAGACATTTCAAGGGTAGTCACATCATTCTTGGAAGTGGATTTGGGCAAGATAGTGGAGTAGACGATGTGATACAATTCGTAGAAAAATAAGTTCAAATGTGTAGCTTTGAACTTTCCAAAACGAACTTGATCAGGAGAGCAGAGTTCATTCTTGAAACTGTTTAAAGTTGTGCCTTTTGGAAATTCAAATTCCGTGATATCGTCTAGCGGAGAAACTTCATTTGGAATATCAAAGATTTTTGCTAAGTCGACATTATTGAATTGAATATCAATTCCAGCAAGACGACTCTTAATAGTGAAAGTGTTAAGGGTGAAATTGCAATTAGATAAACGAATAGCATTAGTTGCAATAGGGTATGAATGAGTGACAAGGTTGTGCAACCCTAATACTTCAAAGTAAGTCCGGTAGGATGGAAAAATAGTCCATTTAGTTGGTGCACCGGGGAATATGTTGCGAATTGAGAAATCCGCATACCATAATAAGGATTGTTCAAGGATTTGGAAGAAAAATCCATTGAATGCCCCATCATCCGATTGGACGGACAAAAAGAGTGATCCTTTGATGGGATCCGAAGATGAGGCCTCTTTGCTAGCCGCCGTCTTCTTCCTCTTGAAGGGGTTGAAGTTCTTAGGCATGATTTCTAGAAATATATTAAAATCTACGAAATTGAAATAGAGAGAAGGAGGAGGTTATACCTTCTAAAATTTGAATATATGGAGGAGAACGAGATTCTATGCACAAATCCAAAATCTGGACTAAAAACTCTAAAAGATTTGAGAAAAATATGAAGAAGAAATCTAAGGTTTAAAGCTCTCAGGCGTGGCTGCTGATGTGTTTTGAGAAGATGAAGGTAATGAATAGGAAGGGCCACATTCAAATCTAACTTAAAATTATCCGACACCAACCGAACTCGGGCCGAATTCGATGTGAGTTCGCTTGGGATTCTATTGAGGTATTTTTATGCAGAAAAAATATGTCACTTTATATTGATCAATTATTTTTTAATTATTTAATTCAAAGTTTAGTTATTTTAAATTTTAATTAATATTATTTTATGAATTAAATTTTGTTACGCAGCAACTATTTCAGATTAGCTGTAGGGTACTGTCCCAACTAACGGAGATTCATAAGGGAATGCTTAAGTACCGTTTTGTATTGACCTTGGTCGTGGTGATAGACAGATCCTTTGTATGCTTGTCTCGAAAACAGTTTTTGTATATTGAAAAATAATTAATAAAACAAAATCAATTAATATTATTGACATTTAAAATTCCTAATTCTCGACATAAATAATTGAAACGATCTTCCGCTAATGATTTTGTAAAGATGTCAGCCAATTGGATCTCTGTGTCTGTATATTCAAGGTTTATATCTCATTTGTTTGATGGTCTCTAAGAAATTGATGTCAAATCTTAATATGCTGTAACGCCCCAGTCCCAAAATACGTAGGACTAGATGCGTAGACATGCCAGCTGTATTCATACGATATACATAGGTCTCGTATGAATACATAAGCTGTAAAATGTAGTAATCCAAGACAACTAAATCTCATCCATAATGAAATGAATAATAATATAAAAATGAACTTGAATATTTTTGGTACAATCGTTGGGCGGAGACAAAGTCCACTACCAACTATCTCAATGGAAGAAATGTACAAGAAATCGAGCGATAAAAATGGCAAGACGAACCAAGCGCAATCGTCTTCGAAGGAATGGAGAAGACCACGGCTTGGCTAGGATACCTGTAAAAAAACATGAACACACACCTGGGGAAAAACTAGGTCCTCAGACGGACGTAGCAAGATACAGGAAGAACAAGCTAATATGAACTGTCAGAATAATAATATATAAAAGACTATCCTAGACACAAATATGCAAAGGAGATTCTAACCGCCTAATGTGCAATTTAGAGGACAACTTTCATGCGCATGGGTGGGATTTTAGGCTATGTGTACGTAACTGGCATCCAGTAATCCGTATCCGTCCGTAACGTCTAAAACGTCAGAGGGCATCTGCAAATAAATCGCCACAGTTCCATCCGGAGACTGTGGTTTACCTGTTTGGATTCCCATACGCACTAGCGACTGTCCTCCCCAATATTTCCCATACTGTTCAAGTCATGTCCATGGCTCGTCCAGCTCTGTAACTGCTTGAGTCTCTAAACCCTAGTCATAGCAGTTATGATCATCTACCGTCACACGACATTAGAGATAGCTAGTCAATAAGTCGTGCCCCTAGCACATGTCTCAAAATCGTGTAGTGTGAGTGTCATGGCCAATGGAAGATATAAGGATATCCCCCAACAAGAAGGTAGTCCGCTAACACTAAGTCAACATGCATAAAATAAAATAAAATAACGACTAATAAAGTCGCTCGCACCTAAGTATGGCTTGGACGCGCAGTTTATAACAAATAAAATAACAAATACGAAGCAAGTAAATAAATGCTGAAAATAATAATGTGACAGTTAATTAGCAAGGTATACTTGCCTGTAGACCGCCTGGTGTGGTGCGATAATCCAACAAGTCTTTGACATGGTTGCAGTTGACGCGCGTACGATCGTGTTGGCACAAAATAGTCGTAGAGGTCATGAGTACGCAAGGTGATCTCAATTGATGGGACGGACCGTGTTATTGAGTCCAGAATAGTCAATTTAGCTAGGGACAATATAGGGAGGCATGAAGAAAGGGAACAGTTGGAATAACTGTGGTTAAGAATTGATTTTTTTTTAAAAAGGAAATCATATGAATAAATATATATAACTATCTTTTATTTAAAATACAATTATAAATAAAAGCTATATTTGAAAATCAATTATAAGTAAAAACTATATATTTCTTTTATTCAAAATACTAAAGTAATTACTTGTAGGAAAATAATTTTATGATACAACTAACTTTTATCGAATATATTTTTAGACTAAAAGAAAACATAACCATACAAAATAATATAACATTATTTTAGGGCTTATAAACCCAATTTAAAAATAATGTAGGACTATGCCTAATACCTTCTTTTTTTTTTGTGACCAAATTAATTTAGAATTATTACCATATATTTAGTTAACAAAACATAATAATAATAATAATAATAATAATAATAATAATAATAATAATAATAATAATAATAATAATAAGAAATTGATCAGGAATAAATTAGTATAAAAAATATAATAATAATAATGGTAAAAATATCATAAAAATAAAATAACTGATGTACTGTGGTGTCCAGTTCTCCTATTTCGAGGAGAAGACATACAACACACAAAAAAAATCAAAGAAAGAAAGAGAAAAGGATAAGAGAGAGGGAGAAGAATCAAGAGGGAGAGGGAGAGGGAGAGCAAAGGAAGAAGCAAAGGGAGAGAGAAGAGTGAGAAGTAGAGAGCGAGAGGGAGAAGGAGAGAGGAGCTGGTTCGGAGCTGCGGCTTGACGAAAAGGGGAGCGGGTCGGAGATCGGAGTTCGGGTCGGCCGACGGAGCGGGGTCGCGCGCGTGCGGTGCTCATCGCGCGCATCAGGCGGCGGAGGCGGCGCGACGGCGGAGGAGTCTGGGCGAGGGGAGGGGAGCGGAGCGGGCGGCTCCATGCGGAGCTCGACGAGGGGAGGAGATGAGGACAGAGGGGAGGTGGCAGCGCGGACGGCAAGGGCGGCGCGGTTCGCCGCCCCGTGGCTGGCGGGCACTAAGAAGGGGGTAACGCGGTGGCGGCGGGGACGGGTGCGGCGTGCAGGAGGCCGGAACTCGGGGTTCGACGAGCCGCTGCAGAAATTGGACAGGGGTCGCTGCCGTGGTGCCGACTAACGGGGTGAGTTTTCGGTTTCTTCCTACTCTTTGGGTTTCGCGGTGAGATGTTGACCGGAGCCGTGGTGGCTGTGATGGTCGGATTTTGGGGTATTTGGGTGGTGGTTTCTGACGTGGTGGCGTTGGTCGGCCACACCGGTTGTGGTGGCTGGGACTGGAATTTTTGGTGTGGCCAGGGCGTGTGTGGTCGGGTCTGGCCGGTGGGTGAGATGGGTCGGACAGGGCAGTGGTGCTGGCGAATTTGATAATGGTGGTACTGGTAGGCTTGGTAGGCTGTGGTGGCGGAGATGCCGTGATGGTGGCAGTAATGGTGGTCCAGGTGGGGGTGATGGGTTGTGTCGGGTGGTGGTATTGGCGACGGGTGATCGACAGGAAGGTGATGGCTGGGGTCGGGTTAGAACGGGGCTAGGGATAGGGTTTTGGGTCGTCGTATTGGGATTTGGGTTTATTGGCTGATGTGCTGGACAAGTTGGAGTGTGCTGGTAGCGGCGATGGCGGGGCTGGAGTCGTAGGTTTGGGGGACAGGATTAGAATTGTATCATCGTGTCCGGGCTTGTCGGACACGACAGAAAATATGTTGATTATGTGTCCTACGTGACACGAGGGGGATGGTGTCCGAAATGTGGATACGAGGAAGAATTTGTATATGTAAAAAAAAAATGGAATAAGACTTTGGATGGACACCGACACGATACACGGACTTGGAAATTATTTGTGGAGTAATTTATGGCTTGAGGAAAAATAATGGAGGAGTACCTGCCTATTTATAGGATGTGGGAATTCCCATTTAGATAAGGACTAGGATTAGGTTAAATCTCCATTAGATAAATCCATTATTAAATTAAATAAAATTAAACTAATCAAATCTAAATTCAAATCGATATCCAATTTTTAAAAAAATTATCATTTAGTATAAATTCAAATAGCAATTCAAATATCAATATAGATATTAATTAAATCAATTCATGAAATCAAATCGAGATTTAAATTGCTACAATAAATTTAAAATATATTTTCCAAAATACTAATAAATATAATTTCGAAAATAATAAAATAATAAATATTTTTAATAACTTTTCGAATAATAAAATATCAATATTAAATAATTTCGAAAATTATAATCTATATTTAAGTATTAATAGGAAACAATTTTAAACTACATTTTTACTAATTTGGAAAAAAAATAAATTCGAAAGTATACATAAAAATCAAAATTTTAAAATATCTTCTTGCCAAATTATTTTTAATACAAATAATTATTATATATATTATTTTGAAACCATCATTGATAATAAAATCAAAAAGAATATTTTCTAAAATATGTATCTTGCACATATTCGCACTCGACGAGAAAATACGAAAAACGCAAATTCGCGCGCGACGTACAATGCACTATGCGACGTAAAATATCTAAATTTAAATCAATACCGAATTTAATAAATAAAAATATAGTAAAATTTAGGGGTTTTACATATGCTTAGTGCAAGAATGACATACAGGATTCTTAGTCAAATTAATAGTGATAGTGTTGTCACAAAAAATGGGTATGTGTGAATACTGTAAACCAAAGTCTTCTAAGGTTTGCTTCATCCACAAAATTTATGCACAACAACGTCCAGCGGCGATATACTCAGACTCAGTAGTTGATAATGTGCCAGAATTTTGCTTTTTGCTAAAACAAGAGAATAGAGCCATACCTAGAAAATGACACGTGCTGCTAGTACTTTTTCTATCTGCTTTGCATCCAGCAAAATCAGCATCCGAGTAACTGGTTAGGTCAAAGGACATGATTTTGGGATACCATAAGCCGACAGAAGAAGTGCCTTTAAGGTATCGAAAGATACGCTTAACTGTGCACAAGTGCGATTCCTTAGGATTAGCTTAAAAACGTGCACACATGCAAACAATAAACATTATATCAGGATGACTAGCAGTTATATGAAGTAAACTACCAATCATACCTCGATACTTGCATATTTCGACCAGTTTGCCTTACTCATCAATATCAAGCTTGGTTGAAGTTGCCCTTGGAGTGCCAATAGGTTTGATGGTTTCCAGATTAGACTTCTTTAGTAAGTCATTTGTGTACTTGGCTTGATTAATGAATGTCCCATTGTTGGTTTGTTTGATTTGCAATCCAAGGAAGAATTTAATTTTTTCCATCATGCTCATCTCAAACTCATTTTGTATACACTTTAAAAAATTCTTGACAAGGAGACTCATCAGTAAATCCAAAGATAATATCGTCAACATAAATCTGAATTAAAAGAAGATTTCCTTTCAAAGATTTTATAAACAATGTAGTGTCAAACTTCCCTTTTGTAAAACCGTTATCAAGTAGAAAAGAAGTTAAATGATCGTACCAAGCACGAGGAGCTTGTTTCAGACCGTATAAGACTTTTTGTCAACTTGAAAACATAGTCAAGGTTTTTAAAATCAGTAAATCCTGGAGGTTGAGCTACATAAACTTTTTCTTTTATAAAATTATTAAGAAATGCACTTTTGACGTCCATTTGAAAAAGCAAAAAGCTTAAAATTATGAAAACATTCAAATGTACATAACAAGTGAATGGATTCTAATCTCGCAACTGGGGCATAGTTTCATCGTAGTCGATACCTTCATCTTGGTTGTATCCTTGAGCTATGAGTCGGACCTTGTTACGAGTAACTAAACCATTCTTATTGAGTTTATTTCGGAATACCCAGCGGATGCCAATGACCGGATGATCACTAGGTATGGGAACAAGTTCCCAAACTTGATTTCAAATTGGTTTAATTTCTCTTGCATAGCATCTAACCAAAAAATATCGCTACATGCTTCTTCAATAGTTTTGGGTTCTAGCTGTCAAATAAATGTAACATAGGAAACTATATCTCTGTTAGAGGAACGAGTACTTATACCCATGGTAATCTCACCTATTACCAAGTTCTTGGGATGGTCAGCCATAAACTTCATTCTTTTTGGCAGACTCTCAAGGTAGCTGGTTCAAGCTTCTAGTTCTGTACGTGCTCTGCTTGGTGGATCAGCAGGTGCTGCGCTTGAAGGTTATACAGATGCTATGCTTGGTGTACTAACGTTTTCATCATTATCGTCGATTGTCTGTTGATTCAATTCGTCAAAGGTAATTTTTATTGACTCTTCGATGATCATGGTCCTTTTATTGAAGACTCGGTACCCTTTGCTTTTGATCGCATAACCTAAAAATATACCTTTATGGGCCTTTTCGTCAAACTTTCCTAAATTATCTTTAGTATTAAGAATAAACCATTTGCAACAACAAAATTTGAAGTAAGAAACTGAGCGTGTTCTATCAAACCATAACTCATAGGGAGTCTTATTTGATTTAGGTCGAATTAGAACCCTATTGAGAACATAACAAGCTGTATTGACAGCTTCAGCCCAAAAGTATTGAGGTAGACTAAAATCGTTCAACATAACTCTAGCCATTTCAGAAAAGTCATGTTCTTACGTTCCACAACTCCATTTTTTGTGGAGTCCTAAGTTACGAGAACTCATGCATATAAACGTGTATGTCACAAAATTGTTCAAACTCTACATTCTCAATTCGATGCCATGATCAAATCGAATACGAGTGATCATGAATCCTTTTTTTATTTTAAACTTTCTTGCAAAAGGAGACGAATTCAGACAATGCATCATTTTTGCGTGCAAAAAATATGCCTACGTGTATTTAGAGAAATTGTCTACTATTACAAAAGCATATAACTTACCACATATGCTATCAATTCTACTAGGTCCAAATAAATCCATATGCAGTAATTGTAGAGGTCTAGTGGTACTTACAGTGTTCTTGGACTTAAAAGTGGATCGGGTAGCTTTGTTATTTTCCCATTCACTACATACCGTATCCTTCTTGAAGGTGATGTCCGATAAGCCTTGTACCAACTTCTTTGTGGATATTCTTAAAATTGTATTCATATTTGCATGACCGAGTCTCATATGCCATAGTTGACTCTCATCATTCTTGGCGATTAAGCATCTACCTACTTTGTTAGTCTCTTCCAACAAATAGAAAAAATATATATTATTTTTCCTAATACCTTCAAAGATAGTACTACCAATTGAGCTATCAACTATAGTACATTTGCCTTTGACAAAGTTAATACCATAACCATGGTTAGCTAAATGGCTTATGCTAAGTAGATTATGTTTTAACTCAGTTGCTAGACATACATCTTTAATTACAGTATAGAAAGCTTTACCAAAGTTGTCGATACCTACTATATACCCTTAAGATTATTACCAAAGGAGACATCCTTCTTTTTTCTTCGACAGTATTGCGAATAATGAAGCATCACCGGTCATGTGCCGTGAGCAATCGCTATCGAGGATCCACTTGCTTCTAACATGCATAGGATGTTCCATCTACAAGAGAATTTGTAGGTAAAACTTTTGGTACCAAATTTTTATAGATCCTAAAATATTAGTCTTTGGTATCCATGCACATAATTTCAAATCAACTAGCTTTCTTACTCTACATGCAGGAGAGATATGACCAATGGTGCCACAATAATGACATCTAGCATGTTGAGTGTTAGATGTGGTGTGTTTTGCATGATTTTTAGGTCTTGATTTTCTAGTTGGACATTTATAATAGAATGCATGCCTATTAGACTTCTTGGGCAAAGGTTTGGTTGGGTTTGGTCTGACAGTGTTAGATTTGACAATGTTTCGATGTTTCAGTAAGTAACACATGTTAGGTTAGGAAGCAGCAACCTCAGGCTATTTTTCTAACCTAATTTTCAACTTTTTGGAAGTGTCATACAGTGTATTGTAGTCAGTAGTGAGTGCATCATTTCTGACTAGTGCTTGCTGAAGACTTTTCTTCTCTTTGAGTAGGTTTTCCTCTAGTTTGGTAATGGTCTTGTCTTTCTCTTTAGATAGCCTTGTGGTCTCGTGTAATTGCAACTTGATAGTAGAGAGCTTACCTACCTTACTAGTATTGTCATTACTTCTAACCTCAGCTAGTAGGTCGGTAAGTCTTCCTATTTCACCTTTGTACCCTTTGAGTACCTTCTTAGAGTTTTGGAATTTGCTACACAGTTTTTTGTAGTCACCTAAGAGGTCATTAAAGGCTTCACCTAACTGTTTAAAGGTAAAATTATCATATGTATCAAACAGGGGGTTAGTGTTTACTTGATCATATGCCATTAAGGATACATTTGCAGCGTCGTCTGATTGTTCATCTTCTGAGTCGCTGGCTTCACTTTCATGCCATATGCTTGTGTTGGCATGCCTTCTGGATGTTGATTTCTTCATGTAACCTTTTTCATACTTGTTGCTTTTTTTGCTTGATGATGATGCTGTCAGACAATCCTTCTTGATATGTCCTTTCTTCTTGCAACTGTAGCAGATTAGATCTTCTTCATTGTTGCTATTGTTGTTGTTGTGTTCTTTTGTTCTTCTGTTGAATTTTATGAACTTCTTGAACTTTCTTACTATGAGAGGTTGATCTTCAGAGTCAGAGTCACTGTTGTTGGAATCATCTTCGACAGATCTTCTGTGTTGAGCTTTGAGAGCGATCGACTTCTCCTTTGGTGCAACTTCTTCAAAGTCTTAAAGTTTCAGCTCGTGAGTGAGTAGCTTACCCATGAGTGTTTTAAGAGACATAGTAGTGTGGTCGTTTCCTTCAATAACTGCAGTAGCCTTTGGAATCCAGTTCTTCGTAAGAGCTAATAGAAGTTTGTGAATTTTCTCATGGTTATTGTATTCCTTGCCTAAAGAAGACAAAGGATATACAATATCCAAAAATCTTGTAAATATCTGAGTGACGGATTCATTTGGATTCATCTTGGTCGCCTAATACTCCTGAGTAAGTCGACTGATCTTTGACTCCTTGACTTAAGTCGTGCCTTCATGAGTAACTTCAAAAAGTTTTTACACTTTATTTGATATTGTTCATGTAGACACCCTGTTATATTCAGTCCTATCTAAGGCACAAAACAAAGCGTTAGGCGTCAAGACTGGCCTGTTTCTTTTCAGCTTCAGTATACATGTCATGGGGTTTCTCAACCAACTCACCATCAACAAGAATACGTGAAGGCTTTTTATAGCCATCATTCACAATAGACCATAAGTCAAAATCTAGAGATTTCAAGAAGAAACTCATGCATATTTTCCAGTATTTGTAATTTGTACCATCAAACAGTAGGGGTCTGTTTAGGGCATGGCCTTCACTTGTAAATTTATAGTTGCCATATGTGATATAGTGATCTATGTAACAGCAGTATTGATAAGAAAATAATAACAGTGTTACCTGTTTTACCTGTATAACCCGCTCTGATACCAATTATAGGAACAAAATGTAAAGCGCTATACTCTAGATGGGGGGTCAATAGAGTAAGCTGCAAAAATTTAGCTATTAAAATATATATATATATATATATATATATATATATATATACATATATATATATATATATATATATATATATATATATATATATATATATCACAGATATGTAAATAAAAAGTAGAGAGAAGAGAGCAAACGCAAACACAAGGATGTATACTGGTTTTCCTCTTATGAGGACTAGTCCAGTCGGAAGAACTCTAGCTTCCAGTTGAAATCCACTATAAAAAAATATAGAAAGTTTTTATCCGAAGTCCTTGCAACTTCTACAATGCGAGCTTTAATCTGAAGTACTCGATCAACTCCAATTGTGAAGTATCTTTCTTCAATCAAGCCTCTAATTACAATCACTCTAAAACTTCTAGACCATATCGCACTGTCAAATCAACTAGAGGATTGTAACTGGCTTGGGATTTGAAAATGAATAGCTTAGAACACTTTGGAAGAACGTATTAAGCTTAGAGAGAAAAGAAGAGAGAGGTGTGTTAAAAATGAGGAAAATTCTTATCTATTTATAGGTTTTTCAAAGGAAGAATTCGGGCAGAATTCGAGCAGAATTATAACATAATTCTTTGAGAGAATCTCAGCAAATAGTCGTTGCATCTGTAACTGCGGGATGACCAAGTTTAAAATCCAACGGACACCAACCGAACTCGGGGCAAATTCAGTCCAAACTCGCCCCGAATTGTCTTGGTGTCTAGAGTTTGATTTTATGGTTTTTGCAAATCGAATTTTAGAATTTTTGAAAAGTTAAGCAGTTTGCGAGCTTTTTGTAAATGGGCTATTTCCAAAACAAGGATATTTTTAAAACATTTTGGGATAGCCTATTTTCCAATATGACTCAATGTGCATCATATTTCTAGACTCAATAAATAATAAAAATTACATTAATAAAGAAATACAGACTCAATAGTAAACTGGCTTGATGTCTTGAACGGTAGTTATCAGCAATTGTCCAAGTAGCCTTATACCGAGACAGGGTTAGATCAATTATTAAAATCCGGTTTGACCATAACCAATGGGCCAACATAATTCGTGAGCCCTAGTTCTGCTATGAAGGGTTAGAACACGTCATAGATCTGTTAAACTTCCATCGATCTATACGCACACCAAACTAGGGGTCCTGGGAATCCCCAGTTCCATCAATGTATTAGTCTATCAGGTCATGTCAAGTAACACTAGCAATGTCAAGTAAATAATCCTTTAACCTAACACAAAGTCAAACCATGAATCTATCATATCTTGGACTTCGTCTCATGATCGGGTCAGTACCATAGGTCCATCGTGTCTCGAGTAACATGATAATCAATGCAACGCTATGTCTAAGGTCAATACCCAATTTCCATGTATAGACATTGACACCCAAATATGCTTGCATGTGAAGTATCAACAAGTCCCTATGTAAACAGTAATCATAAACTAAACTAAATTTGAAACAAGAATGTAACTGAAATAAAATACAACAAGAATAATAATGGCAAGGTACACTTGCCTGAGTCCTGAGCAGTGGTATGGCTATGATCAAGTAAAGTCCTAGGAAGTGCGTGAACGTCTCCGGATGCTGTAAAAATGTCACATAAGATTTCAGAATAAGAAAAATAACTATAAATGGTTATCCACATGTCCAAATCTAGACACATGGCAATTTGGTAACCTTAAGTTAAAACAGAGTCCAAAGGTGGCTCGCGTCACACCGAACAACGTGTCGGGGTCAAGTACCTCAGAATTTCATAATCTTGGTGTCTGCTATCCAGTTTGATGCCACGAACCTAACGGTACTCTCAGAATTGGGTTTCGACATCTCGTTGACAAAATCGCCCATTGAGGTGGACCATGGGGCCTACAAAACGGTGTTCCGGTCAACGGTCTCAGATTCACACTAAACTTCGGTCACAGGACCAGCATCACGTGATGAGTCTAATGGCGTAAGTTTCGTCTCGTTCTGATGTGTAAAAAAAAGTAATTGCAAATTTATGATAAGTCAGATATGAGACATTTCCTGACGGATACGCGTTGATTGCGGTGCGCACATACATCGAAATTGAGTTCTGTCAAATTCCACATGTCCACGTTTACTGTCCATTCCTTTTGGTATAGGTTTCGTACAACGAGGTGGGCCCATTTGACGGAACATATCCTGTATCTGTTTTTTTGAATTATTAAAAACTGATTTTTTTCGTAACTTTGATTCCAATTATCTTTCAATCTAAACACTCTAAAATTAAACTGTTTGAAGGGGGAATATCTCAGTTAGGTGGTGAACATACTGGATAAAATGGTGTGTCAATTGAATAAGAGAGGAAGCAGAAATCGAATCGCAAAGTAGGCTTCACAATCCCGATTTTGTTGTATACAGTTTCGTCGTCGGTAACGTGTAGTGCACAAAGGTGACACGTAGTGGCGGTTCATCGAAGATGAAGTATGGTCGGTCGCGTGGCTGTCTGGCGACGTCAGCATGTTAGTGGTCGATCGCGGACAGATAAAGCGTCGTCGGGTCGCGGACACTGTTGGCGGGCGACCAGGCGGCTCGGCGGGTCGACGAGTGCAGCACGGGCCGTCGGACAGAGAGGGCGGGTCGACAAGTGAGGCACGGGCGGCCGAACGACCAGGGCGGATTGCTGGGTTATTCCAAAGTAGGAAGATGGTGATGCTTAAGTTTTTGATATTTCTCTTTTTATAGGAAAATGTAGGGAAGTTACAAATAGAAAAGGTTGAATTGGGGGTTACGGAATGGAAGGGTCGGGGTTAGCTATATAGGAATCGGAAGAGGTTGACTTGTTGTTATAAAAAATAAACATTTTATTAATAGTAGAATTCTCTGAATAATTTATTTGATTTATGACACAATTATTATTATTTAAATTTAATAGAGTAAATTTTGGGTGTTTATATGTCCAGAGCACAAACTGAAGAACAATATTTTTGAACTGAACAAGAGAGAGAAGACAGGAGATTTTTTTAGTGGAGAGTTTACACCTCAAGTCAAGTGAAGAAACAAAAATAATATATATAGCCATAGGGCCCACCAACTTTCCTATCAATTAGCCATAAAGGTAAAACCCGACGTTCATAAGGCAATATAACCCAAAAAAAGGTGAGACTTGGTTTTTGGTTTGCTTAGACAAACAACTATGCAATATTCCCAACCTATGTAGAAAATATCCCGAAATGTGATGAGCATCATATATGTGTTGGTGTATCTTGGGGATCGATCGCCGTATGTTGGAACATATATAGTAAGCTAAGATATGATTGGATTTCCATCTTTGAATTTGATTGTCGAACTTGACTCCCATTGAGGATAACTAGTCAACCACGTCCTAGAACTCTCTCAAGCGATCCGTGATAGGCGTACATTCTTTGTACTATAGACTCATCATCGTTCGGATCAAGAATAGCTCATTTACCCCCATCTTCTTCACGTATAAAGATTTCGGCTTCTCCCAAAGTGTCTTTGTGTAATCTATATTGGCAACATGATTATATACGTTCTCGTAAATGATCGGCTATATGTACCGACACACATGTATGTGCTCAAAATTTCAGTCATCTTCAGATTTATCACTAGGCTTCTTGGAAGCAAATACATGAAGATGCAGCTTCTTGCAAATAGCAAATCTTTCATCTTGCTCTTCCAATAGTGGTATTGGTACCGTTCAGGTTTACCATGCGCACGGACTTCACATCCATCTTTCCTCCTTAACTTGATTGTCAACACTAACACCAACCATAGCTCTGATACCACTTGTTGGGAATGAAACGTGAAAACTAATCCCCTAAACAAGAAGCTAGAAGAGAACCAAAAAAAGCACACAAAACCAAACGCTAAAATCACGCAGAAAAATAAAACACAGACATAAGCAATTTTTACGTAGAAACCCCAAATAAGAAAAACTACTGGACGATCGGAGTTCAACCCTGAAAATCCTCCACTACTGAAATAAGAAATACACGAACTCCTTACAAGCTTCTCACCAATCCAAAACGGATCACCACAACTTGAAAGAAGAAAATTTGTTTATAGACTGAAGAACAAGAGATGACGAGAAGAATTACCCAAAACGATCTCTCCTTCACAATAGCCTCAAATCCCTTTTTTTTTCTCTCAAAAGTTGTAACATTGATATTATTATTCATTAACTTGCATATATCAACCTTTTATAAACCCTTACAAGAATTAGGGTTACCATATATTGTAAATCTATATATGGAAGCCCAATATATATGGAAAGTCCAATATATATCAATCATATATTTAATGCAAATCCAATTATAATTGGCTTTCCATAAATTAGAAGTCCAATTACATGGAAAGTATGTAGGACCGTTGAGCACCTCTAGAGGGGGATGAATAGAGTCTATGCGTGTGTAGCAAAAAATATCACCAATTAAAAAATTGAACCTATATATTATGAAAAGTAAAACCAAACAATATGACAGTAAATAGCTTGCAGTAAAGTAAGAGTTAAGAAGATCAAACTCAGTAACACAGCAATATATATTAGTTTTTCTATGAGAGGACTAGTCCAGCCTCGAGTAATCCTGCTTAACGTCAATCTACTATGGCTCAAGCTTTAACTGAGTGCTTGCAACTCTTACAACACCGTGCTTGGCGACAAGTGCACGACCGACTTCAAAATACTGTGCTTGGAGACGAGTACACGAGCGACTCCAGAGGGCAATTTAAAAATTGGAATATTTTCTGAATGCAGCCTCCGATACAACTCTTCAACACCAAATTCTAGATTGAAACATAAATTGTACTGGCTTGGCTAAGAGTAGTATAAGCTTGATTTGAAAGTGAAGCTCATAGAAAACACATAGAAATGAATAGAGAAGAGAAGATTGAATGAATGAGTGATTTAAAAATATAAAAGTTCTTCTCTATTTATTGTATTTTTGTAGACCGAATTCGGCAAAGTTTGGATGCAGCTAGCATTCGAACATTGGATGCAGATTTTGAGGGAATCCAAAAATTCTGTTCAAACTAACCTGGCCAAACTTGGGCCAATTCTTGTCGACTTCTGCCAGAGTCAGGAAGAACTGTTTGGGCCATTTTAGTTGGATTTTGAGCTTTTTAGTATGTGGACTTTTGGATAGAAGTTTATGAATAAGATGGTTGTATATTTATGGACTGAGAAATAACTTAGACAGTACCGATCCTGATCAACCTTACATATTTTTCTAGACTCAATAAAAGTAAAAATACAGAGAAAAAAATATGTAAAAGCTTGATCTTGACTCCATTGTTTTTGGTTCTTGATGACGATGAGACTTTTGTAGCTTGTGGCAGTAGTAAGTGCAGTCTTGAAACCTGAAAACCTGTAGCAGTATATGTAATTTTTGTATCGACCAAAGTTGATGTTGATTATCAAAATCAGGTGTCATCATGACCAATGGGCAAACAATCTTCTCCATTTTGATAATTGACAAACTTTGAGTCTATACCAAAATATAACGAATATAATATTTAACTTTGAAATTTATACATGACTTATCTAAAGAAAACTTTTAAAAAATTTGTTTTGGTATATGCTCTTCTCTCTCTTTGTCATGTACTCAAAATACGGCTCTCCTACAATTTATGAATCAAACATCAACAAAAAATAGAGTAATACCACATAATATAAAAGCCAACAGCTTAAGTATTTTATGAGACCATTAGCAGTAGCATTAATAAATCAACAACAGTAGATAAAAACTAACAACTCATATAAAAGAAAATACTGCTACAACTAAGAGGTCCAAAGTGCATAATAAAAATCACTACAGAGAAGTCCAGAATACATAAAATAATGTGTCACTACATCATCATTAGCCAGACAGATAGATCCATAAAATATACTAAACAAAAACATCTTATCAGCTATCAACACCACCAATAGGATCAGCAGGCAGTACAGCAGGCTCAGTCGGATCAAAATAAGCAATCATCGGGTCGAAGTAAGCATACGATTGAGCATCCCCAAGTCTCGGTCCATCAAAATTAAGATCACGGATGATGGTCTTCGGAGCAGTAGGATGGTGTACCATCATCTACTGGATGTCTGTCATCGCATTTCTCAAGACCTGAGACTAAAAAATATGGCAAAACTTAGCACAACCAAAATGAGTCAGATCGTCCTGACGCTGTTGTCCGTAGAGGGACAAAATCATCAAACCGCTGATAGAGCACGTCAATAATATGACCCTGAGCTGCAAGGGCTGGAGCGTCTGCTAGGACTACGACTGGAGCAGGTGGAGGTGGAGGTGGAGCATTACCAGGAGGGTGAGGGAACTTCCTAGACCTAATAAGTTCTTAAGGTGTTCCAGAGATAGGACAAAGCTCTAAATCGATGTCAAATTTCTAGAAAATGACCGCCAGATGCATAGGATAGAGGAGGTTATGGCCTGCCCTCTGACAGCTGGTCATAAAGGATAACATAGTCTTAGAAAAAGAAAAGATAATCCTAAAGTGGATTTGATTCATAGCAGATAACTCTAAGAGCGTTATCTCGTTAGTGGATCTCGTCTTAGGTGGCAGAGATGAATAGATTATATAAAGTTCATAGAATTGTTGCTTAAGGTGGTGTGTGAACAACCATTTTTGGTGAATCAGATCGGGATGACAATATGTAACCTTGAAGGACTCAAGGGTCATATCGGTAGGAAATTGAACTTTTTTAGTATCGATGAGAGCGTCACTAATGTCTACCATTCGAAAATATTCGCTCAATTCGGCAGAGCGGAATTCAAATTCCTTGCCACTAATAGATGGATGAATACAGTCGTCTGCTTCTTACTAGTTACAATAAAATATGCGGACTGCATTATCATAAATTGAATTTAAAATCTCTAAAAATTCTTGAAGTCCTAGGATTTCAAAAGTAACAACATATTCTGAGAAAACGGTAAAGTTTATCATTTTTCCCGTGCAAATTTTTTGATACCGAAAATGATCGAACCAAAGATTGATCTCTCGAATGAAACAAAGAGTGTCGGGTCAATCCTCATCGTCATCAAGATGAGAGAGACTGAACACGTTGATTGGTTCATATTCCAATGTGGAAGATGAGGCGGTGTCTCTAGTTTCTTTCTCTTGAAAATTCTAGGTGCTATGATAAAATTGAGAAAGAAAAGTGAGAAACATAACTCAATGGAGACCAAAAACGGTAGAGAATACATTTTTAGAGTCTTAGGTCCAAGAAATTTAGAATTTAAAGAACTTAAAAATGGATTTCTAAGAACTAGGGTTAGAATTTTTGGGTTTAGGGGTGGCTGTTTGAGAGGAAGAAGAAGATGAATAGGAGTGAGCGGCTTCTATTAGCGTTGCTGTTTATAAAAAGTGTCCCCACAGAGTTCGGCCCGAACTCGGTCCGAGTTTGGCCACTTGTATTTTAGGTCATATTTGTGTAATGAATTATAAAAATAACTCATAAACTTGTAATTCTTTGATTTAATTAATATTCATCACCTTGGGTTAGCTGCAGGGGCCGGATCCCAACTAGCGGTAGTCGAAAGACACTTAGCACCATGTCGTTTAGGCTTTTACGACTTGTTGATAGAATGACCCTTTCGACTTGTATCCAAAATAACTTTAATTAATAAATCGCTGAATCTTAAGTTTTTAAGTAATTTTATTAATCATAACACATTACGACTCTAAAAATTCAAGTATGCCTAACTTTCGACGTAGATAGTTGAATCGATCTCCGGCTAATGGTTTTGTGAATATGTTTCCAGTTGATGATGTGTGTCAATAAACACTCGACTAATATCCCCGTGCTGTTGGTGATCACGTAGAAAAATGGTGACGTATTTCTATATGTTTATTGCGTGAATGACATATTGGGTTCTTACACAAATTAATAGTGCAAGTGTTATCACAGTAAATAGGAATCTTAGTGTAGTACATATTGTAGTCTTATATAGTTTGCTTCATCCATAAAATCTGAACAAAACAACGTCTTATAGTGATATACTCATCCTCAGTTATTGATAATGCTACAGAGTTTTGTTTCTTTCTAAACTAAAAGACTAAAGCTTTTTTAGGAAATGACACGTGCCGTTTGTACTTTTATGGTCTACTTTACATCTAGCAAAATCAGTATCTGAGTAAACGATTAGGTCAAATGAGATAGTTTGGGATACCATAAGTCGACTGTCGAAGTTCTATAGTTTGGGATACCATAAGTCGACTGTCGAAGTTCCTTTAAGGTATCGAAAGATACGCTTAATGGCGCATAAGGGTAATTTCTTAGGATTAGCTTGATATAGTGCACAGATGCAAACACTAAACATGATATCAGGACGACTAGCAGTCAAATAAAGTAAACTACCAATCATAAATTGATACTTACGCTAGTCAAATGGTTTTCCACTTTCACCAATATCAAGTCGAGTTGATGTTGCCATTGGCGTGCCGATAGGCTTTACGTTGTCGAAGTCATACTTCTTGAGTAAATCCTTCATGTAGTTGGCTTGATTGATGAAGGTTCCCTGCGAGTGCTGTTTGATCTAGAGTCCTAGGAAGTAGTTGAGCTATCCCATCATACGTATTTTAAACTCACTCTACATATAATTAGCAAAATCTTGACAAAGTTTTTCGTTAGTAGAACCAAAAATTATGTCATCAACGTAAATTTGTATAAGTAAAACACTGTCAACTAAAGATTTGATAAACAAAGTTGTATCAACCCTTCCTTTTGAAAAGCCATTTTCAAGTAGGAAAGCACTTAGGCGTTCATACCAAGCACGCGGTGCTTGTTTGAGTTCATAAAGCGCTTTTCTAAGCTTGAAAATATGATCAAATTTTTAAAAATCTTCAAATCCAGGGGATTGCTTCACAAAAATATCTTCCTTTAAAAATCCATTCAAAAATGCACTTTTCACATATATTTGAAAAAGTTTAAAATTGTGAAAATATGCAAATGCATAAAATATGCGAATAGATTCTAGTCTAATAACATGAGCATATGTCTCGTCATAATCAATCCCTACTTTTTTATTATAACCTTATGCCAATAGACGTGCTTTGTTACGTAGAACATGTCTATCCTTACTCAGTTTATTTTGGAACACCCATTTGGTACCAATTATTGATTGACCAATAGGTTTAGGAACAAGTTTTTAAACTTGGTTTCTCTCAAATTGATTAAGTTCCTCTTGCATGGCATCAATCCAAAACTCATCAGAAAAAGTATTTGCTACTGACTTAGGTTCTACTTGAAAAATAAAGACTACATTTGCAATTATGTCGCTAGTAGAAGAGCGTGTACCTACTCTCTTGGTTACATCACCTATTATAAGTGTCTCTGGATGGTCTGGCATGAATTTTATCTTTTTAGGTAGACTCTCCAGATAGCTCTCATTGGTAGCAATATCTTCAGGTGCTTTGGATTTATTTTGTACATCCTTGTCATTACCGTCGCTATATCTATTATTGTTGAGCTTATCAAAGGAAACATTAATAGATTCTTCAACAATCATAGATCTTTTATTAAAAATTCTGTATCCCTTACTCTTGGCAGCATACCGAGGAATATCCCTTCGTCTGCCTTTGAGTCGAACTTACCCAAGAAGTCCTTGGTGTTTAGGATAAAATAGCGACAACCAAAAACTTTAAAATAAAAAATATTTGGAATCTTTTTAAACCACAATTCATAAGGGATTTTCTTCGATATAGGTCGAATTAACACCCTATTCAAACCATGACAGGCAATACTTACAGCTTATGCCCAAAAATATTTAGGAAGATTATGTTGATTAAGCTTAACTCTAGCCATATCGCTTAGAGTATGATTATTCCGTTCCACAACACCATTCTGTTGAGGAGTTCTAGGATAAAAAAACTCATGGTAATATTCATTATCATCACAAAACTTTTTAAAATCAGTATTTCTAAATTTGCCACCATGATTACTCCGGATTCGAGTAATCATGAAGTCTTTTTCATTCTGTACCTTTGACAAAATACTTAAAATTTAAAAATAGCATCACTTTTATTTGATAAAAAGTACACCCAAGTATAACGAGAGAAATCATCAAATATAACAAAGGCGTAGAGTTTACCGCCAAGACTAACGACTCTACTAGGACTAAATAAATCTATATGAATTAACTGCAAATGTCTAGAAATGCTTACAGTATTGATGGATTTAAAGGATGACCTAGTTGTCTTGTTCTTTTCACAGTCAGAACATACTATATCTCTCTTGAAGGAAATTTATGGGAGCCTTTTTACCAGCATTTTAGTGCACATCCTTGAGATGGTATCCATGTTTGCATGTCCTAGCCTCATATTCCATAGCCAGCTTTCATCCCGATTGGCTACTAGGCACTTACCTGTACTGTTAGTACGTTCTATAAAGAAAACATAAATATTGACTTCCCTGATCCCTTCATATACGGGATTTTCAGTAGACACCTCATATATAGGACATTTGTCTTTCACAAAATTGATACCATAACCACTATTTGCCAAATAACTTATGTCCAATAGGTTATGTTTCAA
Organism: Iris pallida; assembly: GCA_029216955.1. Classification (NCBI taxonomy): domain Eukaryota; kingdom Viridiplantae; phylum Streptophyta; class Magnoliopsida; order Asparagales; family Iridaceae; genus Iris; species Iris pallida. The sequence continues at coordinate 16,962,751 of JANAVB010015000.1, read as the reverse complement.
TTTTGTGACTAGACAAACGTCATTTATTTTTTTGTAGGGAGACATACCAACAGTACCTATTCCTATAATATTACTTCGAAGATTATTGCAAAAGGAAATATACCCTTCTCTCTTCATCGATAGCATAGCGAATAATGATGCATCACCAGTCGTATGCCGCGAACATCCACTATTGAGTATCCACTTGCTTTTAGCAAGAGAGAGTTGAGGGTCCACCTACAAAATGAGTAAATATAAGCTCTGGTACCCATTTCTTCAATGGTCCATTATGATTAATTTTTTGGAATCCAAGAAAGTACATTTGTGTCAATTAGCTTTCTAGCTCTATAGTACTGTGATATATGCCCGTGTAGTATGTGCATGTAATTTTAGAAATAATGCTCTTCATTTCTGTGTTGACGTACTTTTTGTGTGTCTTCCTTGGAAACTTGTATGTGATAGCATATTTGTGAGGAATGTGTTTCTTTTGTGCATTCTTTGGTTTAGTCCTTTCTGGTATATGCATCATGTTAGGACTAACCTTAGGTCATGTAACAGGAATAACATGTTTGCCTAATTTTATCTCTATCTTTTTATAGATGGCACAAGACTCTTTGAATTTAGCAGTCATATCTGTAAGTCTGTACTCAATGACTAGGTATATCTTCTTCTCTATGTCATAAAGTTCTTGCACCTTGACATAGTCTCTTTTGTTTTGTTCTATTATATGGATAGCCTCCTGATAGTCCAATCTGATCTTGGCTATCTCTTCCATGTTACCGATAGTAGATGAATATCTTCTAGTATATTAGACTGGTGTGCTATCGTATGCACCCAAAAATAAAACTTTTAATCTTAAAATTATTTGTAGAAGTGAGAGTAAGGATCGATCCCACGGAGAGCAATTAGTATACTTTTATACAATATGAACAAGGATGGGGGAGGTCTTGAATATGGTAATAGAAAATTTAAGAAAAGCTAAAAATAATTAAAGTATTAAAATCAATCAAAAGAACAAATATTGGTCTCAGTGAACATTCACCATTGGAATCTTAAAATTGATCATCGGTGCAAGCATAAATTAAATCATACTTTGAATATTTACCGTTGGAAGTATTTTTCTATCTCTCTTAGCCTTAGTTAATTAGATACAAGCGACCTAATTAACTTTAATTACTAAATAAAATAAGATGAGCGCTAAAGATTTAATCTAGCAATTTCTTAAAGAACAAAGAGATCGATAAAGTAAAACAACACAAGCACAAGTGGTTGTATTTAATTTTGTCAAATATTTTTCTCCTAAGATCTAATAAAACAAAGAAGTTCATTAAATCTTAGTTGCTTCACAAATTAGAAACATTAAACAATTTCGGATTTGATATATAATTTAGTGGTAGATCAAAATGAATAATAAACTAGTAGACCTCCTAGTAATTAAATAAAACAATCATGAAAGTTGGCATAGAAAAACATTCAACATCAAAATATGAATCAAACATATAAAAACAATTTAGATCTCAAAAGTTTATTGATTCCAAGGCTTTCGTACACTTCGACCAACAAGACTTTTAGCCGCACATGTTCATCAAAACTTTAAAAAAAAAGTTGGAGAAGAAAAAAAAAAAGAGTTGTGTGTTGTCTATTCTTCTCATGATTTCTACCCCTTTTATACACCAAAAATTTGTTATTTCTAGCCCACAATATCTCCCCAAATATCCTCTAAAAACTACAACTTCTCAAACCAAAAAAAAACTAAGTCATAGAACAAGTAGGAAAATAATTATTTTGGTTCCTATTTTTGTTCACAACATCTTTGACCCAACTTCAAGCCCAATTTCGTCCATGATGTAGCTTGAATCTCGAAGCACCTAAAATATAAAAGTTATTGCAATTTATCTTAGCTTTCTAAATCTTTTTGAAGTATGCCAATTGCTTTTGGGAGGAGAAAGTTATACTCATTTTGGTAAAACGTATCAAAACTATCCAAATTTACAATTTAGCTCCTTTTTGCACATAGTGTCTCCAACTGCATCCTAAAGTAAAATATAAATAAAATGAGTTCCTTTAGTCATAAACTGAGTGTAAAATAGTGAACATTAAGGGATAAAAATATAATACTTTATGTTCTCATCAAATACCCCCATACTTAACTTTTGTTCGTGCTCGAACAAAACTCAAATTTATTTTTTTTCAAAACAAAAATCAAGGTTGTAATTGTAACTCCACTTTTTCCATTTTAGTGGAATTTAAATTTTTAATAATAATATTTTATTTTCTTTTTCCTATAAATATATGCTTTACGAATATTTTGGAGGGAAAGAATTTGGAGCGGAAATATTTTCTAATTTTCAAAAGTTGGTTACAACTAATTTGAGTGGTCCCCACTCATATTTGAAATGTTATAACTAATTTTCCTGAAATACTGCAATTTATCAAAAGGCAGAGGGGTTTCCTGCATTAATATTATTGAGTGGAGGACTAATACGTAATTTATGAAAAGGGGGTGGGGATTCGTACAAAAGTACCAATGGTGGAGGGACCTTTTTGCACATATGCACTTTATGTACTGAGGAGAGAGAGAGAGACTCAGTTGTTGTTTTTTTGAGCTCTTTTCCCCATTTTTTTTCCTCGGCTGAATCAGCAGGCGGTGGCGACCAGCTCAGGCGGCGGCGACCAGCTCAGCGGCAGCGATCAGCTCGGGCGGCGGCGATCAACTCAGGCAGCGACCGTGGTATACAACCCGTCGGCCGGAGAGCTTCCTCTCCGGTGAACTCGACCACTGTGAGCTCAGCAACGGCGAGCTGAGGACGTTAGAACGACGAGTTCCTCTAGACGACTCCGAAGTAGCGATGACGACCATGAGGCTTCATCGACAACACTTCTTCGTCTCTCCTGCGATCGTCGACTTTTTCCCGGTGGCGATCCGCTCCCAACGACTAGGCCGATCGTTCCTACGGCGGCGTTCTTTCATCTCCACCGGCAAGTCCACCGAGGGTTCGCCATCGACGGTTTAGCTCGGAGTTGATCCTTCGTCCTGAGCCTGTCGACTTATTTCCGACGAACCTCTACGAGATGTGAGTTTCCATTCGAATAAATATTTAGATCTGGGACAATTTAATTGTGTTCTTAATGATTCTTGTTGATTTCTGTAAATTCTTTGATACATGTGTCTCAATTCGTCCGACATCTACTGATCTTTTCGTGCTCTGAAATTATTTGTTAGATTGTCTCAATAGAGATTTGATTTACTGTTGGACACTTGGGGAATCGTATTCGACACTTGGGAGTCGTATACGCGCTCCAAATCGGACTAATTCTCAGGTAATGTTCTAATTTTCATATTGTCAAGTAATGTATCTTTTCGATCCTAGCTGATAAGGGCGTTGGACAAGACCGGATCTGAGTATTGTGTTTGTCCAGTGTGGACCTGTGTCCAAGTTGAGTTGTGTTCCGTGTACGTGTCGGTGCTGTTCGTGTCCAATTGAATTGTGTCCAGCTTTGGTTCGACCATCTTTGTGTGTGTCCAAGTTGGAAATGGCGGGAAGGGATTTGAACCAGGAAGTCAAAACAGTAGAAATTTCCTCGTGTGTGTTTTATTAGTTAGCTTTGTGTAAATAATTATTGCAATAGAGTTGTATATAATTTATTTCAATGCTGTTGCAGAAGTTTGTAGCAATGTTCATTTTTGGGGTAGAAATTGAGGGGCTGCCAATTGATGAATTATACTTTGATTTCCTGTACAATTATTATTTTAAGATTTTGACTTTAGAATTTATGATTAATGAGTTGTGTATTATAAATTTTGAATAAATCTTTTATGAATGAGTTGCTAAATTTTGAATAAATCAGTTACGTTTATCTAATATATGAAAAGTCGGGGACCATCAACCAGTAGAGGGTTTGGGCTATTTAGCTCTTAGTGAAGTAGCAAGCTACTGAATTGCTTGGGAAAGTTGTACCTAATTTTGTGGTGGTTGAAGTACTGCATGTTTATTAAAACATAATTTGATGTTGGTATGTTCTTGTTACGTCATATTGGTAAGTTTACAGTTTTGTTCGACCATTTAATTTAAGGGAAGGAATTGGGGTGTCCTTATGCTGGTAGGAAGGGAGTAGTAGCAGTTGGGATATTTTTTTTACAGATTATGGAGAAGTGCTGAGTTATCAAGATTGGATAATTTCGTTCATCTTTTGTAGTAGCTGCTATGGGGATTGGTCAAAGCTTAGAATATGATAGGGATTCTAGCATTGGGCCAATATAGTAGGGCTGAACAACTTTTATATAGTAAGTTTCACTACTAACTACTAAATATCTTCCTAAGAAACATTTTAGTAAAACTATTTTTAGTGTTATTATTGGTTATAAAACAAGTTCCATATAGTGATTCCTAATAATTAATTGATAGGAATTTTCTATATTTGTAATCAGTAAAATTTTATATGGTTAAATAATATTTGCTCGACATCATTTGTGAGCTACTTTGGTTTCATAGGTTTTGACCAATGGAGTATCATTATCAATTCTATATTAGTAAACTGAATTATTTTGCAAGGAATAATTAATCCATTTATTATAATTGAGTTAATTTCTATAAACCCTTAGAGTGTAGTAATTACCTTGTGCCGAACTTAACCCACTTGTACCCATTACTCAGGAGGACGGATCCTTTCCTACCCTTGATCACCCGGAGCAAGGCAAGTACTTTTCTACGGTTTTGTGCATTTATATTCTTGTACTCCTTCTTGTGACACGTCATGGCATGATATCATGTACTCCTGTACTCATGTACTCTTGTTCTTGTACTTATTAGTGTTGGATGGGGAAATACACTAGCCATGTGACCAATCCTGGTTATTATATTCATGTGCCTAGCTTAGGCCTCGCATCATGCACGCAGGCCCTAAGTCGTACCATATTCATGTACTCATGTGCATGTTCTTACCCCAGCCGGTCACATAGACTAGATGTTTTTCAAATATTGTGCACTTATCATGTCTGGTACCACATGATTATAGTTTCATTCCTGTACATTATATTTCCTGTACTTTATAGTTTCCTGTACTTTACATTCCTGTACTATAGCTCCTGTACTCATTTCCTGTGCTACTTTCCTGTACCTTCTTGTTCATTCCTGTATTTCATTTTCTTGTACCCCTGTACTCTGTTCATATCATGTTCATGTTTCATTACTTAGAACTGTGCTTAGCTCCGCTCCTGACTGGATAAGTTGCAGGTATGCTTGCAGGATATCATTCTACCATATGGGCCAGAGCCCGGGACATTAGTTGAGCAGGATGGAGACATGACTTAGCTTGAGGTTTCAGGTTTAGATTGTCAGCGTTACTCTTAGATATTGTTTTAGAATTCATAGTACATTTCATTCTTGATGACTCGTACATTTATATACATAGAATTGTGGATTATGGTGATCATTCTGGGATACGTTTTAGATGCTGTGATTATATGCATTTATGATTATCTGGTTAGATTTCCCTAGTTTGGTACAGCTTACTTCGTCGTGTCTAACGACGAAGGCTAGGCGTGTCCGACTCGTGTCCGATTATTCGGGGACGGGTCGTGACATATTTTTAGTGGTGGCCCATGCAGGTCCATCCTAATGGTACCTAGGTCTTAGCGTACTATTGGGGGACTTGATTACACTAGGGAAACTTGATCACATCATAGGAAAATCAGAAAATAATGGTATATCAGGTATTTTAATATTCTATAAACACTTGTTGTATTTAGGTCTAGGTTATTTTAATAGTTTTCTGTTTTTCAGATAGTTCAAAAGCATGCGACACCAGAATTGTCAATTCACCTGCACTTGACGTTTCCAAGCTTCCACTACCTTCTATCAACCTACTATCCCCATGGGTAGTACGTAGTTGACGGAGACGTTTGAAGTGTCCCTTGACAGGCAGAGGGAGCAGGCCATCCTTTCTGAGTCAGACTTGTGGATACACTCTCCGAGCCAGGAAGGACTTCTGATTTCCAGACACTCAGACTTTTGGACTTTCCCAATATTGAGCGCATATCTTACATCGAGGAGCAGATCGAGAACCTGGAACCGCCACTAAAGATTATCCAAGTTTTGGAGGATCCGACTCCTCTGAAGACTGAAGCCACTAGCCAAGAGATCCAGAATATAACACAGACAATGGAACGAGATGGAAAGCTGAAGCACATGAGAGACATGAAGACTTATGACGAAGACAACAACTAGCCTGGACCTGTAAAGCATCACAACACTCAGTCGACGTTTCTTCGGTTACACCACCAGTTGTATTATCGGGAGCAGATCTCAACAGCCAGCATGTCAACAGACGTATATTCCTATCAGAGGCCCTACGCTTCAGCCCAACGGGAGATCCAGACTCAGATTCAGATGACGACCACTTGCAATTTCTGTCGTCGCCAGGACATCACTACAAAGAGTGCCATAAAAGACGGAGGCTATGCCTGCACTGCAGATCGCCTGTCCACCAAATCAAGAACTGCCCGGAGGCCACTGATCACGCTGTCCAAGGACGAACGTGAGAAGCACCAGGACTACAGCAAGTGGACCCACCTCTCCAGATTTAGCAATCACATGAAGCACTACCGCAGGGATCAACCTATGTCAGGACAATTGAAGAAGTTAAAGTAATTCCAGTCCCGGAGAAACACTGAAGATAGACTGAAGACAGAAGACACTTTTGCATGGTCGAAGAAAACCATGGATCATGATTCATAATCCAGCTTTCCCTTAAATTCCTTGAAGCACCTAGATCATTTCTTGAAACTTATTGTTTGAAACCTTGGTTGATGTCGAAACTTACTTCGAGATTTTGTTTCCTACTTCGGTAAGCTTGTTTCAGATCCACAATTTGATAATTGTTTGAAATCCATTATTCGATACTGTTGCATATTCATCATTCCTGACCCTGTATCCTAGTAATGGCTCATATTTACAAATTTTGTTCCTTTATCAAACTCAATGTTATTTGATATTTAATTACTTTTCGAGATTTCATTTCAAAAATTCTGTTCCTTATTCGAAACTTGTTTAAAGCTCCGTCCTATGCAGCACCTTGTTGAGGATCCCTCTGAGGGTTGTGAAGATTTCGTTTCTTATTTGAGATTCGTATCCACAATTCGATGCTTGTTTCTTACTCACCCGTTGATTTCTTTTTACTTGTGACTTTGATTTCATTCGAGATTTTAAGACCCTGTTTCCTGTTTCGAGAATTTGCTTTCATTCGTGATTTTGTCTCATATCCAAGATTTTTCAGACTTTGAAACTTCAGTTCCTGCTCGCGACTCGTTGAGACCGTGTTCCCTATTCAAAAATCTTGTTTCCTTGTATTTTGAGATTTTACTTGTTTCATATCCGCTATTTAATACCATATTTTCATATTCATTTTTCACGACTTTGTTTTCTATTATTGGATTCTACTTGAAATTTTGTTTCCTATTTGAACTGTGTACTATCCGAGAATTATTCCTACTCAAAATATCATTTTGAAACCTTGCTTGAACCTTCGCTTCTATTGATGCTTGTTTGGGATTCTATTTCCTATTCCTGATTTTATATTTATTTGAGATTGTTCTTTATCTGTGGTTTTGTTTCAAACTTATTTGAGATCTGCTTGTCTCATATTTACGATCCAATACCTTGTATTCCATTCACTAAATGATACATGCTTTCCATTCACTCTTCGTAACCTAGCTTTCTATTTGAGATTTCTATTCGAGATTTTGTGTCATATTCGTGACTTTGCTGATAATTGATTTCCTATCTAAGATTTGTTTTGAAATTCCTTTCCATTCGAGGTAGTGTTTGAGACTTCGTTATTCGTAAGTTTGTTATACATTGATTCATGAACAAGGATTTTGGTCATTATTTTGAGACTTTGTTTTCTATCTGGTATCTTGCTTTTATGTCACCTTGAGATTTTTGCTATCTATCTGGGATTAAGTCCATGTACTAAATCTTGTTACCATTCCAGATATCAGTTGAAATTCCGTCATAATTTGAAACTTCGCTCCCTGTCTGAAATTTTAAATCTCCCTGGTTGCCTTTTGTACTCACTGATTGGATCCCTTATTGTCTCTTAGTAAGTAATAAACCCTTGTATTCTAATAGTCAGATAACCATACCATCTTCT